>OU964980.1:4022227-4064727 GCA_918808275.2 Dolichovespula sylvestris
TTTTTTTTTTTTTTTTTTTTTTTTTTTTTTTTAATCTATTTGTCGTTCATGGAAAAGCGTAATCGTATGCTCGATCGGGAAGGTCCAATAAAAATTCTATATGTTATTTTCTTTTTTCTTCAATCACTTTTTAATAATAATAATAATAATAATAATAATAATAATAATAATAATAATAATAATAATAATAATAATAATAATAATAATAATAATAATAATAATAATAATAATAATAATAATAATAATAATAATAATAATAATAATAATAAAAATAATAATAATAATAATAATAATAATAATAATAATAATAATAATAATAATAATAATAATAATAATAGTAGTAGTAGTAATATTAATAATAATAATAATTTTCTTAATTGATCGAAATAATTACCGGAGTCTCGAGGATTTTCACCGGGGCCTTCGACCACGAGAGATATCAAAAAGTTTTTATATTTTCTTCGATGAGAGAGAGAGAGAGAGAGAGAGAGAGAGAGAGAGACGAGTCGTACGTTCCTGCAACTCCCGGAGAATTTCGAATGTTTCTTCGGTTATTGATTGTGTACACAGTAGAAAGTTAAACATTAAGTTGGATGTTGTGTTAGGCCAATGGAATAAGGTTCCTCTCCTCGTTGTCGGTCCTAATCAAGACGAGTTACTTTTCTACCGTTCTGACAGTCCTGTTATTTGCTCACGACTTCGTACGACTGCCTAAGTCTTCTAAACTGCCTGGGCATAGAGAGTCACGAATGAAAATAACCGGACGTTATGAATTAATAAAACACTTTGCCCCTTTTCAATCGCCCACCCATCCCCAACTCCCACAAAATTAAAGATACGACGTATAATTTAAGCAACTAGTTAATTTCTTCCTCTTCTTATATTCGTCATCTTCGTTTTCGTCCTTTCTAATCTTCTCGTTGATCTTTCTTTTCTTTTCTTTCCTTTCCTTTCTTTCTTTCTTTCTTTCTTTTTTTCTTCTTCTTCTTTAAATCATCACAGTTCCATCGAACGAGAGAACACAAAATCGTGGACCGTGTCCGGGAGTAGTTTAAACGTGACGAATAACCCGACGCGAAAAGTCAGATTAGGAACGGATTAGGTTGCGCTAACACGAGGCGAAGGCTTTTAGACACGAGCTTTCGCGTAAAGGCGTTGTGTGTCACCGGCGGCACCCCGGCATGTGCAACAAGTTGCTTTACCCCCGATGTTTCCCCCCCATCTCTCTCTCTCTCTCTCTCTCTCTCTCTCTCTCGGCTGCCAACTCTGCGGAAAGCAAGCTCTCTCTCTCTCTCTCTCTCTCTCTCTAGCTAGCCTAGTCTAACCTAGCCTAGCCTAGCGGTGTACCTGGTCGGCATTAAATCATTTTTAAACGTTCTCATAATCGATCTTCCGATATTTTATTACTTTTATTCGAAACTATAGTTAACGAACCCATAGTTATCTAGGTTATCTAGAATTAACAAAACGTTACGGCAAATTTCTTTCTTTCTTTTCCTCGACCTTGCTCGATTCTTTTCTTTCTCTTTTTCTTTTTATTTTTTTTTTTTTACTATCGTTCTCTCTCTCTCTCTCTCTCTCTCTCTCTATCTCTTGAATACCTCAACTCCATCGCCCACGTACTTTTGACGTTCCATTGCAAATTACTTTGTAATTGATTCTTCCGATCGATTGTATTAGTAACCTTTAACGTTTGACCGGGGACGGATTACCAGTGGGTGGGAGGAGGGGTGGGTCCGGTTCAGGTTCAGGTTTCCCAGGACAGACAGAGATCAGTAACGTACTCGGAACTATTCGGAGAATTTCCCGATGCGTTCGGGGTTGTTCGTTGGATCGTTAAAGTTTGTTTCTTGTTATCTATACCATGTTATACCGTGTATATATATATATATATATATATATATATATATATATATAACGGGATCTTATGGCTTTAATAATAGACAAAGCTCTCTCTCTCTCTCTCTCTCTCGGCTTATTGTCAGAATTATCTGTATATCTGTCTATCGTAGAATGCTTGATCGATCTTGATTGATCTATATCTCCTCTTCTCTCTCTCTCTCTCTCTCTTGTTCATTCATTGATTCCTCGGCAATAGAACAAACGATCGATCGATCGATCTATCGATCTATCTATCGATCTATCTCTTAGGTCGCTTAAGCAACCAATGATGTATCGCTCTCTACGAATATTACATCCTCGTGTGTCCATTTGTACTTCAGAAACGTGTACGATTTCTGTTTGCGGGGCTCGGGCCACTTCGTCGATACCTTGTCGAACGTATATCGACTATGACGTCGACGTCGACATTGACGTCTACCACGTGTAGTCGACGAGAACACAGAGAAGGGCTTCGATTCTCCTCGCGTGATTCCATTCGATCTGATCCCATTAAACGAGGGAAGAGCATTGTTCGACCGATCCTTCGTTTCTGATTTCCTATCGTTACGTTATTTTCCTCTTTCATCGGACGATATTATTAGACATGCTTTGTTTCTCCCCCCCCCTCTCTCTCTCTCTCTCTCTCTCTCTCTTTCTGTATACGCTCGCAAGCAACGTGAACTGTTTGCTCACATGCGAGTAATTATAGATAATCGATTGTACAACCCTCGAACGTACGTTTCGCGAAGATTCAGCGTGAACGTTCTTTGGATAATTTTGTTAAAGTCATTTCAATCTTTCTTTTTTGTCGTTTTTCTTTTCCTTTTTTTTTTTTTTTTCTTCTTTTTTTATTCCGAGAGATTCCTCAGGCTAATCCTTTTCTGCTTTTTTTTTTCTTTCCTTGTACCATTTTTCCTTTCTTCTCCTTTCTCTGATCCGTCTAATAAAAATTTACAATATCGTTATTCGGAAAAATACAGAGAGACATAGGTAAAGAGAGAGAAGGATAGAGAGGAGGAGACGTATGTATGTATGTATGTATGTATGTATATTTATGTATGCATGTATGTAACTTATGCATCGTGTTGTAGGGATTTGGAAACTCGCGAGTAAAAGTAGGTTATACGTTATTATCGTAAAAGTAGAGAAAGGAAGATACTGAAAGGGAGACATACAGAGAGAGAGAGATTGAAAGAGAGAGAGAGAGAGAGAGAGAGAGAGAGAGAACGAGTCAAGCATACGTTCAGGTACAATAAATTACTGGCACGACCATGAAATTGACTGCGCCTACAATCCTGTGTGTAAACACGTCTGGTGGTTCATAACGTCACGAAATCTGGGGAAACGATCAAACCTTGGCTTGTGTACAAGGGGGAATATATGGCCGTAGGGGGGTTATAGTCCTCCATGATATTAATCTTGCATTGTAAGACGTTGCACGAAATATCCTCGTAGTCGTCGCGACTAGATTCCTCTGTTTGAGAGAAACATCCTATCTCTTTCTCTCTCTATCCCTCTCTTTTCGATACTCATCATTCACATACGCACGTATATTCATTATACGTACTTACGTACATATATACGACAACGTGCATTTCATTATTTATTACCGGTTGTTCAAATGAAACGCGCGGGAATTTTTCTTATACGAAACGGACGAAACATTTCTTTTTTTCTTTTTTTTTTTTTTATTTATTTAATTATTTAGATTACCTTCGTCTCTCCGTTCTTTTTCTTCCCTCCCTCACTCTCCCGTTCGTCGAGAATTATTTCATTTATCCTCTCGTCTTATACACCCGCTCTGTTATTTGTTTCGTTAATCAAAATTAATATTATTCCATAGAAATGCGAACGAAGAATTGAACGTAGCTATTTCTTTGTTTGCCGTTTTTATTATTAAACTTTTATCAGATCGTTGTTTAAGATGAAAGAGAAAGAGGAAGAGAGAGAGAGAGAGAGAGAGAGACCTATCTATACATTCATATATATATATATATATATATATATATATATATATATATATATCTTTCTTTATAGAAATAAGTAATGCTGTCTAGTACTTCTTCTCGAGAAAGAAAGAAAAAAAGAAAGCAAAAAAGTAAGTAAGAGAGAGAGAGAGAGAGAGAATAAAAAAGAGTTACATTTTAAAAGGAAGCACTTTTAAAATCTCCTCTTTTTCCATTCGTTTAGTCGTCCTCTCGTTTTCCCTGTGGAATTTCCTTAAAGAACGAAACAGGTAGATAGATAGACAGACAGACAGACAGACAGACAGACAGAGAAAGAGATAGAGAGAGAAGGAAAGTAGTTCTACAGCTTTCATCTTATAAGAGATTTACGTCGATTACCAGCGACTGCAAAAGCTCACGACCGAGTATACGAGGAACGTGAGAATTGTTGTTAAAAAATGACGACGATAGAGAGAGAGAGAGAGAGAGAGAGAGAGAGAGAGAGAGAGAGAGAGAGAGATAAAAAGAAGTTCGAATCGACAGTCAGAGTATTCTGAGTGGTATAAAATACGATTTTACAGGTCGCGACCGAATAACGATGGTTTTATTTACCGAGACGAGAAATAATTTGGAAGTGTAAAAATATCTCTGGTGGTCGTTGACGTATCAATTTATCTTCTCTCTCTCTCTCTCTCTCTCTCTCTCTCTCTCTCTCTCTCTCTCTCTCTGTGTCTGCTACATTCTCTCGAAGCAATACCATAACCGATTATCAAAACGTCGGGGTAGTTTTTTTTTTATCGTCGTCTCGAAACATCGGAAAAAGAAAAACTAATCGATCGTATTTAACGATCTCTAGCTTTAGCTCTCTAACGTCGTCTATGTTGATGAATCAACGGGAACCTTTTCATGGACGATTATTTTTACAAATAACGCTCGACTAATCCAATTCTAATTTAAAATCGAATTATAGTTTTTCCTCATCATCCCACCATTGATTAACTTTCTTCGTTCGATAAATAATTACGTTCGAATTAATCGTACGAGTCTTACGTCGGAACGTCGTTTATAGGATATACATTACGTAAGGAGATTCTTGATAAGACGTTTAATGATATTGAAAAGAGAAAGAGAGAGAGAGAGAAAGAAAGAAAGAGTGATATATAGTGAATTTTATATATATATTTAAAACGTACATGCCATACGTATACCAATGCACAATGCACTCGCACGTATACGAGCACGATCCACGTGAACGTTACGCATGGACACCGATGTCTTTTCCAAGCGTGGATCGTCAAAAAAAAAAAAAAGAAAGAAAAAAAAAGGGAGAGAGAAAAAAAAAGAAACCCAATTGCAACGTTGAAAAAGCGGGAAAGTGTGAAAATTGCGTGGAGGGGAACGGTCCCTTTCCTCCTCCTCCTCCTCCTCCTCCTACTCCTCCCATACCCTATCTGTTTTATGGGGCTATGTTTGCCGCCTCGACACGCGTCATGCGAATGTGCATGCGATGTTTGAATTGCGAAAGGCCATATATACCCGCGGACGGTGAGTGCTCTCTCTCTCTTTTTCTCTCTCTCTCTCTCTCTCTCTCTCTCTCTCTCTCCTACGTCGGACGCGTACAAAACTGTGAAGCGTGACGTGGATACGAAGAAGATATTCCAATGGTTACAATAGTGTACCGTGAGAATCCTTCTAACGTATCTCGACGACTTAGAAAGAGAGAGAGAGAAAGATAAAGAAGGAGAAAAAGAGATAATATTAGATACGTACATGTATTCTCCATTTCGATATATATATATATATATATATATATATATATATATATATATATCCATATCGACATATCATCGATACGTATATATATATATATTTATCGATATCCGTTCTTTCCTTTCTCTTATGTTCTCGTATTTTTATCATTCGCTAATATTTTTATTCGCTGAAAAGTATATGTCGTTGGATCGTATAAGAGTGCGGGGTGTAAAATAGAAGGCGCGGCGTAGGATTGGGAGTGGGGGAACGGGGTGCTGTTGGAGGAGAGAACATCTCGAGTATAAACGTACGTACGTACGTACGTACGTACGGTTACCATAATACGTCTACGTACGATAAATACTACGTAGTTGCTTACGGAGCCACGGACAAAGTTTCTAAACAATTTGGTATTAACAGTGACTAAATTTGCAAACAACACCGGCCAGAACGTTTGGCATGTTTAAATGTTGAACGCCATGAGAAGGGACTCTCGTTTCTCTCTCATCCCTTCTCACGTAAATATATATATATATATATATATATATATATATATATATATATATATATATACTAATACATACATACATACATACACATTTTACATTGTTAACGCGAAAAAAGCTTTAAAACCTTTTTCACTGGGCAAACATTATTGCGATTTATATCGTCCCCGTCGTATTTCCACTCGCTACGGAATTACGGGCAAAATTCGCGGACTGTTTGACGTGTATAGGCGTCGGAAAAAAAAAAAAAAAAAAAAAAAAAAACAAAACAAAAAAAAGAACGAAGGGAAAAAACGACACATTTTTCGCATCCACCAACCCCCTCGTCCCTGGCCGTTGCCACCTACCCCGTTTGACACCCTCCCTACCCCGCCGGACACGTCCCAACTCCAGGCAACGGTTTCATCGTGTTCTCTGTCTCCTTCGATGCATTTTTTATAGTCCGAGAGAGCACGACGACGATTTACGTATATATATATATATATCTATTTTTTTTTTTTTTATTTATTTATTATAACAAAAATTCTCGGCATTGTCTAAAAGGGAATAATACACGTATACATGTACGTACGTACGTACGTACGTGTGCGTGTTGCTTATAAAAGATAGATATCTTTTTCCCGACGTTTGTCAAGGATACACATCCTTCGGTCTCCTCGTACGGCAAGGCTGAAAAGAAAAGAAAAGAAAAGAAAAGAAAAGAAAAGAAAAAAGAGAAACAAAGAATGATTTTATCGAAAAGAAAAAATATAAATCCGTAATGGGTGAAACGTAAATTAAACGTGACGTCGTTACGTCCACACGCGAATTTACGATATTAGGAATCGTCGTAGGAATCGACGTTACGGTATTATTTTGTTGATACGATGGAACAAATTGTAGGGACGGTAGGGAAGGCCGGGAGGGAGGGAGGGAGGGAGGGAAGGGGCGGGGAGAAGAAAAAAATAGGAAAATTAGAGATAGCGTTTAGGGTGTGTACGAGGTGTAGTAACCTTACGTAATCTTTTACCCCCCCCCCCCCAGAGTCGTAATAAATTTTATTAAGTATCAATGGACGATAACAAACAAATTCAATTTAGTTCGATAAAGGGAAGCGGGACAGTGCGCACGTAATACGTAATACGAGTCCCTTCGGAAACAGAAAGTCGGATAGAGAGACGGACAGAAAGAGATAGAGAGATAGAGAGATAGAGATGGAAGAAACGTATTCGTAGGTTTCCATCAGCTGGCCTGGGATAGAGAGAGAGAGAGAGAGAGAGAGAGTTAGGACGGCCTCGTCGTTCTGTTTTCCTGAGCGTTTAACTCGTTGCAAGTGCTTCGGTGTCCCTGGCTAATAGGATTATCCGGATTCGCCTAAGTTTTGCCCCTGGCGCGGAATGACCATGCAGAGGACGGTTAACGCATAGAGGTCGGGGTGGGGGGTTGAGGCCGGGGGCGGGGAAATTTCATGCGGAGAATTTCTCTAGCCTTAATCGCTTACTCCTACGAGAAACTCGATATTCGAATTTACCTCTCGTTAAGCGATTTCATACCTTATGCCCTTGGATAGGAGGCAGGAAGCTTTCTGGTCCGTACCTCCTCGCCTATACCTCAACTATATACGTTCAACCACCCACCCACCCACCCACATACATCATCTTTCCCATTGACCTTATCTAATTTCTCCATCGACCATCTTTTTCTTCTATTCTATTTTTTTTATATGTATGTATGTATTAAATATGTGTGTGTGTGTGTGTGTGTGTGTGTCTCTCTATGTGGGATGGATTGGGTTGGATTGGAGATGAGTGTGCATATATACATATATATGTATGTATGTATGTATGTATGATGTATGTATGTATGTATGTATGTATTCAAGTTAAGAAGCTTTCTTATCCACGCTAATCGTCAACGAATGAACGTAGGTATATACGCTCTCGACGTATACGTTCCCAAAATACCTTTATTGTTCGCAAACGAGCCTTTGTAAGGCATTAGGCGTCAACCGTATGTATGTATGTATGTATTTATGTATCTATATGTAACACAACGTACATGGAGAACGTAGTGGTACGCGGCGAACATCCGCTTTAACGTATAACAAATCCTACGTTGGATTTAGGTAACACGGAAGGTCCTAAACTCGCGCTTACCGTATGGGGGACAATTTCCTTTTTTTTCTGGGCTATCACTTCGATAGGAAATTGTATGTTATACCCTTTTTGTTTTTTTTTTTGTTTGCATGAACGTTAATTGCGTTTAATTCATTAATGAAATAAGTGAAAAAAAAAAAATAGAAGAAAAGATTGATTGATTTGCAAATAGAACAGTCGAGGACTTTATATACATTAATACAAGTATATTTATATATATATATATATATATATATACGACTACGCACTTACGTACGTAATATTAACAATAATGACCGGTTTAACGCGCAACGAGGTAACGTAATTGATAATGGCAGAGAGATCGTCGACAAAAAAAATAGGGAAGGATGAGGATGAGCATGAGGAGGAGGAGGAGGAGGAGGAGGAGGAGGAGGAGGAGTAAGGGGTAGAATAATGTGCGCTGAGATTATCGGTCGTCCTTGGCGAAAAGGTGTTTTCCATTTGGTGGTAGGAAAAGCTCAGCCGTTGGTTTGAGTTCGGTTCTCAAGAATGGGTAGAAGTAAAAGTGGAAGTAGTAGTAGTAGTAGTAGTAGAAGTAGAAGAAGTAGAAGAAGAAGAAGAAGAAGAAGAAGTCGAGGGTGAGAATGTGCAAGTATCCCTGAAAGAGAGTATAGAAGCCGGCGCACTACCGAATCCAGACAGCAGTTTGAAAGTTGCGCGTGAACGTGTATTCATTCCGCCTTACTCAACGTATATACCCCTCACTTTCCCCTCCTCCTCCTCCTCCTCCTCCTCCTCCTCCACCTCCTCCCTAACACCACACCTCGTCGTCTACCTACGAAACCGACTTGAAATCGCTCGAGTGCCCGTTATATGGGCTCCTAACCATTCTGATTCTGCTGACCACTGTGCTTCGACCAGCTAGCCACCCACCCACCCACCCAACCCACCCACCCACCCAGCCAGCCAGCCAGCCAGCCAGCCAGCCAGCCAGCCAGCCAAGCCACCCTCTTCTTCCTTTTCGTACCACTATTGGGAAGATACGTGGTTCGCCTTCGAAACCAAACCTACCCTATTCCCTCGACGTTTCCACGATCTTATTTTCTATCTCATTCATTCTCTCTCTCCCTCTCTCTCTCTCTCTCCCTCTCGATATGTTTCTCTGTTTCTCTGTCCCTCTTTCGCCTCCTTATTTCGTTACTTTTCTATCGTAGCAAATTTTTCTTGTTTATCTCATTAACAACAACCCCACCCCTCCCACCCACCGCCCTGTTCCTCGTCCGTATATCAACGAGAAATATTAACTTTGTTCTCCTACCTCCCACCTCTCACCTCCTCCTTCTACCCGTCCTCATTTCACCTCGTATTATTATTCATCCGTAAAAGAGAGAAAAGGGAAAATAATTATTTCGCCACATTCCATTTAAGGATCTTTCTTCGAAGTAGGAAGAACCCATTAAGAAAGATACTACTAAAAAAAAGGGAAAGATACTATATATATATATATATTGGAGTTTAACGTTTGGTTAAAAGGGATTTCTTTTTCTTTGGTTGCCCTACGGTCGAACGAGTACGAGGACTTACGGACTGAATTTCAAATGAGAATCTCGTTGCTCTTCGGCCCTTTTTTTTCTCTCTCTCTTTCTCTCTTTAACGAGTAACTCTCGGTCTCTCTCTCTCACTCTCTCTCTCTCTCTCTCTCTCGTTGCGGCGTGTAAGAGAAAAGGGGAAGATGCAGATCTCCTCCTCCTCCTCCTCTTCATCCTCATCCTCATCCTCATCCTCATCCTCTCTCTTTCACACAGTCGTTCTCTCTCTCTCTCTCTCTCTCTCTCTCGAAGCTTTAACATTTTTACTCTCGGCAGTCTCGTAGAAAAGAAAGTAGCCTAGCAGAGGTGGGTTGGAGGATGAGAAGAAGGAGAAGTAGTAAAGAGAAGAGGAAGAGAAGAGGAGGAGAGGAGAGAGAAGGAACGTTTGGAGCTGATAGCTACTAGAAAAAGAAATAGAGAGAGAGAGAGAGAGAGAGAGAGAGAGAGAGAGAGAGATGCATCGAGGAGGTTGAAGAAAAGTCTCTGGAAAGTCGGTGGAAAGTCGTAGAACGTTTTGAACGAGACACGCCTAGAGGTATATACGTGCGTACGTGCGTGCGTGCGTGCGTGCGTGCGTGCGTACGTGTGTGTGTGTGTACGTATAAGCGATGAATATAGAAAAAGGAGGAAAAGTAAAATAGAGAAAGATGGATGGATAAAATAGATAGATAGATGGGTGAATGGATGGATGGATGGTTGGATGGATAGAGAAGGGAAGTAGTAGTTTGCTCCTGTTTCCAATATCGGTCTAACGTCTTTGATGCATTGGCCTCTCGGCAAGTAGGTGTGCCACTTGTTCCATCCCCCCTCTTCTCTCTCTCTCTCTCTCTCTCTCTCTCTCTCTCTCTCTATCTCTCTCGCGCGCGCGAAACGGAAAATAGAATGAATTCCGGCCGTGTCGAAAGTCAAAGCGCGTTCACGAGGTTCGCCCTTGCCTCGAAAAACGCTTGACCTTTCTCTCATCCCTTATATACCATTCTTTCGGTATCCTTCAGCCTTTGACCTCCACTCGAGAAATCCCAACTCCACACTCGATTTCTTCCTCCTCCTCCTCCTCTCCTCCTCTCCTTCTTCTTCTTCTTCTTCTTCTTCTTCATCTTCTGATCTTTTTATTACCAACGAGCCGATATCTCTCTCGCTCTGGCCGTCTTGTTTATCTTTAGTTTTACGATATCGTATAAACGAATAGATAACTGTTTAAGGAAGCTATCTTTTTCTCTATCTCTCTTTCTCTCTTGCATCTTTAGTTATCACTTTTCTCTCTTTTTTCTTTTTTCTTTTTTTTTTTTGCCCGACTGATTCTCTCTCTCTCTCTCTCTCTCTCTCTTTCTCTCTCTTTCTATCTATCTCTCTTGCCGAAGACTATGATACCGCTGGTAAAGCGAGCGAACGAATAAGAGATTTTGCGAGAATAAAATCTTTTAAAGAAGGTTACGAAACTTTTGAGAAAGTTTCGCGAGTAAGTAAGTAAGTAAGTAAGTAAGTAAGTAAGTAAGACGACGACGACGAGAGAGAGAGAGAGAGAGAGAGATGCTTTCGATTTTTGGCGGATTCGAAAACTTGGTGTTTCGAGAGGGGCTGGCTTTCATAAAAGCAAGACGTAAAGCGTCGTATTATTTTCTTATAGCGGATCATTGATAAGTGCGACGAAGATAGATAGATAGATAGATAGATAGATAGATAGAGATAAAAAAAAGATATTGCATTTATAGTGCATTTATAATAATGTATCCCATTCGAATCCATCGAAATTATTATATACGATAATCGATGTTATTGAAACTGATAACTATGATATTATCTTCGTATAAAGAAAGAGAGAAAGAGAGAGAGAGAGAGAGAGAGAGAGAGAGAGAGATGAATAAATTCATTTATCAGTTTAATAAGGTATGTCTCGAGTACGTTGAACGCACGTATATTATTCGGTCTTCGGTAGTCTCTCGATAACATTATGCAACGCACGCACGTAGCGCGTTCATCGAGCGTATACTCCACCCCTCCCTCACTCCTTCCCTCCCCCTCTCACCCTTTTCCCGCCTACCTATCATTCCTATCGGTATATCCCTCTTTTCCCCATTTTATTACGCCCTCACGCCTACAAGCCAACGTTTTGGTCCTCTATCGTTGGTGAAGCGGGTTATCGTTGGATGTTAGAAGGAGGCTCGCATATATTCGAGAAACTCCGTGCGATATTTCGAACACTTTCTCGGCCGATCGAAAGAGACGGGAACAGAAAGAGGAACAGGGACAGGGATAGACATACAGACAGACATACAGACAGACAGACAGACGAGTAGAGGATAAAAGCTTGTTACGTTACGTTACCTTTACCCGTTGAACGCCCAAATTATTCTAATGGAATATTTATGGCGGCGGGGGAAGGAAAAGAAGAAGAAGAAGAAGAAGAAGAAGAAGAAGAAGAAGAAGGGAAAAAAGAAAAAAGGAAATACGATATCGGCGAGGAGACAAAAAATATTTTGATAAAGTATATATACTTGCGAAATTTATATTTGATATATTATAATATATGTAAATATGAGATATACGAGTGAAGTATATATATCCCTCTTTGCGCGCTTCTTCTGCGTGCGTTGGAGAGAGAGAGAGAGAGATAGAGAGATAGAGAAAGAGAGAGAGAGAGAGAGAGAGAGAGAGGAAATATTTCGAAGGGTCACGCCCAGACAGAGTTCTCTTTCAGGGCATGTAAGCTAACATTGGTTGGTTCGTCGCGGAAAAACGTCAATTTTCGATCCTGACAGTTTTCCGATTTCACTTTGGAGGACCGCGCGACGGTGAGTCTTCCGTGAAGGCGCCTCTTCTTCCCCTCCCCCTCCTCCTGCCCCCCTTCTCCCTTCTACCGCGACTTCCTCATCCAGATCTTGCCGGTAGAGGAAGAGGGGGAGGTGGGGGAGAGGAAGAGAAGCAAACAGCTTCCTGTTAGACGGAAATCGAGTCGTTGCGCGATTCGAATCGTTGCCGGAGAAAGAGAGATGGATAGATAGACAGAGAGAGATAGAGAGAGAGAGAGAGAGAGAGAGAGAGAGAGAGACGTGTCCTGTCCTTTACGAAGACGCGCGTCCCTCGGGAATACGCCGGAGTACTCCCTAAGATCGGAAGGATCCTAAGGATTCGTGATCCGCGTGCCGATGTCCTCGAAATACCTACGGCGAATCGTTGAAACCCTTTTTCCCAATCTTAGATACTTACTCCTTTTGTTATTCATTATGGATTCAAAGTACTCGAAGATTTCTTCGACCCCCCTCTCTCTATCTCTATCTCTCTCTCTCTCTGTCTCTCTCTGTCTCTCTCTTTCCACGTCGCCGACGTCGCAACCTTCACCTTTACCTTCAACTCTTCACCACTTTCCTCTATTCGTTTTCCCTTTACCTATTCTCTATCTCTTTCTCCCTTTCTCTATCTTTCTGTCTCTGTCATGTTTCTTTCTGTCCTCGTATCTATCGATGTCTGTCTATCTATCTATCTATCTCTTTCTTTCTTGTTATCGTTATCGTTATCGTTATCGTTATCGTCCCGGTCGGTGCCATTTACTTTTTCTCTACCGTTTTCTTTCGTTGATCTAATATCCGCGAATTAAAAAAAAAAGAAAGAAAAATATATATATATATATATATATATATATATATATATATATATATATATATATATATATGAAACGAAAGTATTGAAAGAGCGCCCGTTGAAAGGCGCCTTATTTCGATTTAAGTTTGTGTTCCAATAGAAAGTGAGTAAGAGAGGGAAAGAGAGAGAGAGAGAGAGAGAGAGAAAATAATTTTCTTTTACCCTATAATCTCCATGATCATCATCTTGCGAGGGAAAAAATATCGAGGGGAGAGGGATGCTGAGCAAGATAGCGAGAGAGAGATAATGTTTGAAGGGCGGAAGGGAAAAAGGGAGAATAGTAGTCGGAAAACACGACGTCTTCGACGTTCTTCGACGTTCGCGAGCGAGCGAGCGAGCGCGGAGAGTAGTCACTTTTTCACATTTATTGCCTTATCGAAGTTCGAACGTCTTCTCGTGCAGCGCGGAATGCAAATCACGCTGGCTTAACTTAGATGAGCCCTCGCTATGAGAAGGATGGAGAAGGAAGAAGAAGTAGGTACGTACCGTGCAAGGAAAGTCAGAAGTTTCGAATTACCAAGTGCATTGGCTCTCTATCGCGTAGTAATCCGAATGCACGCGATGAAAACTAGCTGCTGACTCGTGAGTTACAACAATGGCCGAGACGCCCGGGAGAAGGAAAAAAACCAAAAAAAAAAAAAGAAAAAAAAAAAATACGTGGCTCTAGGTGAAAGCCTTTACATACAACTTTCTTTCCTTTAAGAATTCCTTATATTTTTCTTTCATCGTCCTCTTCTTATTCTTCTTCTTCTTCTTCTTCTTCTTTCTCGGATTCGAGATTTATTTTATATCGGATCGATTTTTTATACTGAGAATCATTTACCATAGGCAAATATATATTATATCGGGACATAATCGATACCTCGTTAATTTCGTAAAAAGATATTTCGTTTCCGTGGACGTGAATTTTTGACTTATCAACGTAGATAAATTTGTTTTTTTTTTTTTTGGTTAAATTAATAATGATATACAAAAGGGTTAAAACGTACGATCCGTGTACGCGCGTGCGTTCCTTTTCTCTCCTTTCCTTCTGTTAACAAAACTGAGAGAGATTGATTAATGATTTACGGATTAGATTTGATCGAAAAAATATGGGAATGCATGCACATATACATACATACATGTATAAAGAAATTGATCGATCCTTGATCATAAATTCGACCAGAGATATATTAGCACGTGTTGTAACACGATAATGTAACAATCGTATGTAACAATTTTATTTTAATCAAATCCAAGGAAAGGATTATTCGATCGTTGATTCGACGAAGGGATGAAAAAATAATGTAATGTTTTATTCGATCTAACTAACGAGAGAGAGAGAGAGAGAGAGAGAGAGAGAGAGAGAGAGAGAGAGAGAGAGAGAGAGAGAGAGAGAGAGAGAGAGAGAGAATAACAATAAGTAGGAGGATCTTTGAAGTAGGTAATATTCAAGGGAAAAGCCTAGAAGAAGAAGAAAAAGAAGAATTAAAACTATCTTAACGTCATTCGTCGAGGTGGTTATGGGATATAAGACTATCTTTCTACGCGCCCTTTTCTCCCTTCGTTCGTGAGACCTAAGGTGATTCCGACTCTCGGCTCTCAAAGGAGTTCGAAGGTTTTCTCGGCCGGGGTTTTCCTCGTCCGACAGGCCACGTCCCTCCCCACCCTCCTTCCCTCCCTTCCCCAACATCACAATACTTCTCCAATTTCCTGAGCAGAAGTTACGGGGACACGTTCCATCATGACGTCACGGGAACAAAGCTTCGCCATCCCGCGTTTTTGCTTTTCGTCCTTCGATCATTCGGAACCCTAGGCAGCCTTCTCTCAACAAAATTCCCCCCCCCTCTCTCTCTCTCTCTCTCTCTCGAACTTTTAGTTATTCCCTTTGGTTTTCCTTTTCTTGAAGGGAGTAGGGGTATGGTGGAGAGGAGAGGTAAATAAGCATCCCTGATAAACCAAAGTTTCAAAGCCACATCGACTAATTCCTCCGATGACTTTTCTACGATTGATCATTAGCTATTTCTTAGATTCTCTCTCTCTCTCTCTCTCTCTCTCTCTCTCTCTCTCTCTCTCTCTCTCTCTCTCTCTCTCTCTCTGTCTGTCGTTCTTACTCTTGTTCACTATACGAATTTTCGACATTTAGATCGATTACGTTAGATATCATTCTTCTCTCTCTTTCTCTTTTCTCTCTTTAATCCTACATTCATTAAAAATCTTTTTCGAATTTTTACTACGGAATTACTCTGTGATTTTCCTCAAAATGGGAGTACTCTCATTTTCTTCCCCCCCCCCTCCCCCCCTCTCTCTTTTCTTTTCTTTCTTTTTTACCTCGAAGAATTGGTCGTCGTCCTCCTTTGTCTCAACGTGGAAAGAAAATTATTCCCAACCGCGTAGAGAGAGAGAGAGAGAGAGAGAGAGAGATAGATATATATATATATATATATATATATATAGTTACTTCATAAGGCCTTTAAGTGTGTAATTTCGTGCAGTGCGATCTCTTCTTAGCCCGTGCCAAGCAGCCATCGGGTAGATCTCGTTAATTATGAGGGATGATGATTAAGTTCAAGCCGCGGCAATTAACGCGATTACCGATCCCCCCACTACGACGTATTTACTTTGAACCGGTCAGTCTAGAGTGTGTGTGTGTGTGAGAGAGAGAGAGAGAGAGAGAGAGGGAGGGGGTGGAGAGAGATATGGATATTTAAAGAGTTTCTTCCGAAGACGAGAGAGAGAGAGAGAGAGAGAGATTCGATGGGAGAGGGGCGAGGTAAAAGAAATTTGTCAAATATAATAATTAAATAGAGTTTAGAATACTTTCGAAAATTGGTGAGACGAAAGGAGACAATTTTCTTTGTCCACTTGTTCCAATGATTTTTTTTTTTTTCAACGATTATTCTCTATCTATCTATCTATCTATCTATCTATCTATTTATCTTTCTAAAATTTAGTACACGAACTTTGTTTGAACGAAGACAAAGACGTAATGATTTATAATTTGATTTAGATTGGAACACACAGAGATAGAGATAAAGATATAGAGAGAGAGAGAGAGAGAGAGAGAGGGAGAGAGAGAGAGTGAGGGAAACGAAAACCTATGCCCGGTACGTTAAATGGTTGACATAATTTTCGAAACGACCTGTAGAATACGTGTACAGCAAGCAAGGATATATCCTTAATGGTCTTCCCAAGATTCTCTCTCTCTCTCTCTCTCTCTCTCTCATCCTCTGTCCTCTCCTCCTCATCCTCCTCCTCCTCCTCATCCTCCTCATCTTTCGTCGTAGGAAAAGTACAATCAAGCCGATCGCTAATGCTCTTCCGGAAGATGGGACAAACTCCTCTCTCTCTCTCTCTCTCTCTCTCTCTCTTTCTCTCTATCTCTCTTTCTGGAGTATATCCCGTAGGACGACCGGGTTACGGGTATATCGCATAGGGACACGACGATTCCTCCCTTCGTGGAAATGGAATTTCCAATTATCCGACATAGCGAGAAGAGAATAGTGCGTTCTCTTATCCTTGATGGCCCGAACCACCCCTCCCTTCCTGTCCACCCCCTTTCCAACCCCTCCAGCCCCCTTTGGAACGTCTCTCCGAAGTCTCCCTTTGGTCGGATCGAACGATCCATGGGAGTTCAAATTTTTTATATCAAACGAAAGGTACAGAAATACAACAAAAAAAAAAAAAAAGAAGGAAACGTATAGAAAATGAAGCGGTAATAGCACCCATTTTCTTTTTTTTTTTTTTTTTTTTTTTTGAAAAAAGCACGAATAAAATAAAATAAGAGATTCGATTTCTTTTAGGTCTCTTTCTTCCTCCTCCTCCTCCTCCTCCTCCTTCTTCTTCTTTTTTAAACGGAAAATCTATCACAGATAAGACATAACAATTTCTTATCTTCATTTCATATTTTTCTTTATTATCTTTAAATCTAATCGCAAACTCAATTAATTCGACGCTTCGAAGCTAATCATAATGAACGTTATCACGACCGTATATTATAATCGTTATTGACAAAGAAAAATTACACTTATTCTGTCGAATCGTTTCGTCGAAAAAAGTGAGAAAAGAAAAGGGAAGAAAGAGAAGGGGGTGAAGAAAAAGTTGTACGCGGAAAACTCGGATCGATTATTTATTTACGACGTTGAAATCGCTCTAACGAGGGAACTTATTTACGGTAAAAACCACGACCTCCGTTCCTTAACCCCTCCTTCCCTTCACTTTCCCTTTCCCTTTACCTTACTCCTCCCTTGTATGTATATGCATATCGTAAGAATTAATATCAGTGTTCGGGAAATGTGTCTCGTATTAAATAATAATAATAGTGATGGTAGTAGTAGTAAAATCGAGAGAGAGAGAGAGAGAGAGACGGTCGCGAGAGCGTAAAATTGATTAATATTAAAATACGAGAGATGGAGGTAGATGTGTACGGGGGTTGGAGGGTGAGAGGAGGATGGGGAAGGGATGGGAAGAGAAAAGGAGGGGTGTAGTGATGGTAGTAGTAATGATAGTGGTAGTAGTGGTAGGAGATAGAGAGAGAGAGAGAGAGAGCAAGGAGGCAATGTTGGCGCGCGTTTCGTTAATAAGGATGCTGCGCTACCGAGTAATGGGGTGGATGAAGGCCGGTGCGAGGAGGAGAAGGTGGTGATGGTGGTGGTGGTGTAGGAGGAGGAGGGCCTGGCACGAAGAGGACTGTGAGGGCAAACTGCCATGCCGTGGCATGGACTGCACGCCCGCCACGTGCAATTAGCAATGTTCCGGGCTTGTCGAGACTCGACTTTAATGGAGCGCATCGCATTAACCTCGGCATTTACACGTCAGACACGAAGATCGAGTGGCATCGGAGGAAAGAGATAGATAGATAGATAGATTGAGAGGGAGAGAGAGAGAGAGAGAGAGAGAGGGAGAATTGGTAAGAGCAAGATTTGCCGCAATAGACGAAAGGGAAAGATTTAAATGGATCAAAGATTAACTCCCGCGACAACTCGATTCGTTACGTTTCCGATCTTTGATTCCGATCCTTTCACATGTCGTAAACATTTTTACACGTCCGATCGATGAAAATAAATTTCGTTATATTTATAACTTTACTTCATTATATAAATATATATATATATATATATTTTTGATTCGATATCGTCGTTGATACGACATAACGATATATCTGATGTAATATTTTATTCTTAGATAGATGGTTAGTTGTATTAAAAACGATACTTTGATTATGTATGTGGAAAAAAAGGTTTTTTTCATTCTTCGCTTATAGCCTTGTCGTAACGCTTGTTGTGATAATATTCTCTCTCTCTCTCTTTCTCTCTTTCTCTCTCAATGTTATCTTTTCTTTCGTTTTATTTAATCTTCAAAGGAACTCGAGGATAGTGAAATAATAAGTAGCGGTTGATGTAAACAATAACGGTGTAGTATTTCGTTCTTGTATGTTTTTGTCGAATCAAAAGGACTGTCTCGCTTAGTCATAGTTTAGCTTTCGGTACGTACGCACGTACGGATTCTACGTACCATTTCTCCACATCGTAAATTAATTAGAGTAAGTTCGAACAATTAATTCTTTCCTTTAAATGAATTATTATATCTGTAATATAATTTGATATCGTTATTACCATATATATATATATATATATATATATATATATATATATATATTGGATATATAACAATAATCGTGTATAACTTTAATAACTGCGTATATAGTTGCGTATAATACTAACTGTGCATATAATTAATAATAATTATATAATACGACGAGTTTTTGTTGAACGAATTTCTTGTTCTCTTTTCGTTTTCTATTATTTTCTTTTCCTTTTTTGTTTTTTGGTATTCTCTCACTCCTTTTTCTTTACTCTTCATAAACAACTTTGAATATAGCACCTTTTATGGATTCGCACATAACGAACACATATGTATTTCGATCCGCACAATCTCGACTACATACATACGTACACACACACATATATATATATATCCTCCAGCCTAATGACTCCTCCTCTGCTTAGAATCGGACGTGTCAAAGCGTGGAGGATGCGAAACGAGGACCGTCAACAACTCTAGTCTCGTCATATGTACGTATGTAACTATATTATAAAACTATATATATATATATATATATATATATGTATGTATGTATGTATGTATATATATATGTACACGTTGACGAGCGAGGAACGTACTTTTCAAAGGTCACCTTTCCCTTCGTATTTTCTTTTTTCGTTTCTTTTCTCTTTTTATCTTCTTCTTCTTCTTCTTCTTCTTCTTCTTCTTCTTCTTCTTCTTCTCTTTTCCTTTTTTTCTCCCGTTAAGAAAACACAAACCGACATAGGCGTGCGCACCCTTGGAAGGAACGTGTGGTAACCCTTTCCTCGCATTCCTTTTCCCTTTTCTAACTTTACTTATTCCGAAGATTCAAGATGAGGCAGAGATTCGCGCTCGAAAAAAAACGAAAAGGCCATAAACCCGAGCCCGACCTTTGCGTCAGACTCGTAACGAACGTTCTTACTTGTATACAAAACTTTTGAATGGATATATGTACACACAAACGCGCGTGCATGCATCCACACATAACACACACACACACACACACACACACACATATATATATATAACATATATAAAATATATAAACGTATCTATATATTTTAAATATATAAATATATGTAAGTAATATATGATTATAGAGAAACGTTCGTGGTAGTTAAAAATTTATATGATGGAATTCTGTGAATTATGTGAACTAAAGATATACGCTAAGAAAGAGATAGAGAAAGATAGAGACAGAGAGAAATAAATAGATATACAATTATAAGTAAAGAATGAATGAGTATGATGTACGTATGTACGTATGCATTTATCTATGCATCTATCTATCCATGTATGTATGTATTTATGTACGAGAGAGAAAGAGAGAGAGAGAGAGACAGATACAGTAGGTTTCACGCATGAGCAATGCCAGGAGGAGAGAGATAATAACTTTGTGGTATCCAACGTGTAAGACGGCGGAAGGAAATCGCGCATCGTGCATGTTGAACAGTTTCGCCTTTGTCAAGAAGAGACCGCTGTGTGTAATCGGTGCAACGGCGCGTCCCGAATGCAATGGCGACCGATTTTGAATCGTGAGAGAAAGGATACGTACGTATACACTAAAACACACACACACAGTCACGCACACGCACACACACACACACAAAGAGAGAGATAGAGAGAGTCACGCATACATAGATGTATACGTAGTGTATTATGTGTATATATGCATATATATATATATATATACGTATACAGAGAGAAAGAGAGAGAGAGAGAGAGAGAGAGAGAGAGAGAGAGAGAGAGAGAGAGAGAGAGAATGGGAGGAAGAGAGGGAAAAGAGGGAATGAATGAGACGAAAAAGACAACTTTACTTATTCCGTAACGACCGAACTCTATTACCTGTTTATGTAACGCGTTCGATTCGCGCACCTGTTTCCCCTCTTTTTTTATCAATATTCATTCGAACTAAAACTCTCTCTCTTTCTCTCTCTCTCTCTATATCTCTATCTCAATCTCTATCTATATCCATATCTCTCCTTCTCTTTCTACGGAGCTGTACGTTCTTCTTCGACACAGTAAACTCTCTTTTATTATTGACAGTCCGGCAGTTTCAGAGAAAAAGACGGAGAGAGAAAGAGAGGGAGAGAGAAGTGTGTGTATATATATATATAGAACGAGATAGATATAGATATAGATAAAGATAGAATAAATAGATAGATAGAGATTGGTCTAACATCTTACGCCCACGAAACTGTCCTTTTGTGCTACGAGAAACTCGCCTTAACGACTCGAGAGCAGTATCCTTTTTCGTAGCTTTTCGCGATGAAAATAGAAGAGGACGAGGAGGACGAGGAGGAGGAGGAGGAGGAGGAGGAGAAGAACGATCGAATAACGCAAATAACGAGGAGGAGACTCTTCTTATCCCTGAGTCGTACTCTCGACTCTCGCCTCTTCCTTCCTTCCTTCCTTCCTTCCGTTGAAGAAACTTGCAAATTTTCTTATTTATAAATCTTCCCTTGGACCTCTCTCATCTGATATATATATATATATATATTCTCTCATTTTCTTTCTCTTTTCCTCTCTCTTTCTCTCTCTCTCTCTCTCTCTCTCTCTCGATCTATCTCTCTCTCTCTCTCTCTCAAACTATTTTACTCTCGTATCTTTATGGACCATTATCAGTAACCAGTCGAGTCGATAAAACTACCATACGCTGTATTATTTATTATACTATCGTTGGAACGATACTATCTATCTATCTATCTATATATCTATCTATCTATCTATCTTTTTCTATCTATCTTTTTCTATTTCTTTTTTCCTTTATATATATATATATCTTTTTCTGTATCTGTCTTTCACTTGGATTCATTGTTTCGCGTTATCGTTATTCCCAACGAGTCCGTCGTTTTCCTTCTTATGACATCCTTTACGTGCACATTACCCTCCCCTCCCCCCTCCCCTCCTCCTCCTCCTCTCTACCTCTATACCTCGCATTTCATTTAATGCAGTTTGTATCGCATATATTGGAATACGTTACGCCAGATATATCTTTCCAAAACGGCACGGAGGGTGGGTGGGGTGGTGTATGGTATGGTAAGGTAAAGGGACGGGGAACGGGGAGAGGGGAGAGACAGGGTAGAGGAGCAAATTACGGTGCTCTTGCGGCTAGGCTAACACCCTCGTTGGGTACATTAGTATTCAAAGGATGTTACAAGGCGAGTGTGTAATTTAATGTTGCCGCGGCTCGTGCCCGGCAATATTTTTACAGTTCTTCCCCCATAACGCCCGAATCTTTTCTTC
This sequence comes from Dolichovespula sylvestris, assembly GCA_918808275.2. Taxonomy (NCBI): domain Eukaryota; kingdom Metazoa; phylum Arthropoda; class Insecta; order Hymenoptera; family Vespidae; genus Dolichovespula; species Dolichovespula sylvestris. Next base: position 4,044,448 of record OU964980.1, read on the forward strand.
TCCCTCTCTCTCTCTCTCTCTCTCTCTCTCTCTTTTTTTCTTTGAGAGAAAAAAAATATCTGACCCTTTACGTTCGAGAAAACTAATAAGAAAGGCGTCGATCGTCGTCGTTTATACATGGATAACGTTTATACTTTTGCCTACGCGATTAATATTATATGATAATATCATCGTATACTAATCTTTTCTTTTTTCTCTTTTTATTGGCGAGAGATTGATAGAAATTAAATCGTAAAAATGAAATCCTACAGATATATATATAAATAAGTTTGTTTGTTAAATCGATCGCGATTCAATCGATCGAGGAGATTTGTGAGAAAAATATAACAGCTTGACAGTCTCTCTTCGATAATCAAAATAATGTTCGTAGCTTCGTTTTGCTTCATTCGTTTTATTTGATTGTATAATAGAAAAGTATCCGTAAATTATATATATATATGTATATATATATATATAGGGATCGTGATTTTTAAGTACGTGCACGTAAGTTACGTCTTGCGATTGGATACAGACGTGAGAATCTTTTCATCGGATTAGTTTCTTATTTTTTTTTTTTTTTTTCATTCTTTCTTTTCTTTTGCCCCTCCATCCATCGGCCCCGCTTGCGAGATTTAGAATAAGAAATAGAAAATAGAATAGTCGAATGGTATAAAAGGGGAAGATATCGGATCGAAACGTGTTAACGTCGGGAAAGATCGGACGATAAGTTCGAATCCTAAAATCCTGCTTCGATTTTACGAAGAAGTTTCTTTTGGCAAAAGAAAAGGGAGACAATACTCTCTCTCTCTCTCACACACACACACACACACACATTCTCTCCTTCTTTCTCTCTCTCTCTCTCTCTTTTTGAAAGACCGTGGCTTCCGTTGACGTCGCATTTACGCGAAATCGAGTCTACGAATTCAAAGGGAAAAACTTTTCGTTCGCGACGTACCGACGAACGTGGTTGGAGCTTCACGACTTTTCTTAGGCTTCGTACTTCCTCCTCTCTCTCTCTCTCTCTCTCTCTCTCTCTCTTTCTCGATTTCTATATCATTCTTTTTCTTTCATTTCTCGACTTGATACTTAGCAAGAAGTCCTCGTTACTAAGCTGGAAAAGACCAACGACGAATCGTTCGTACAATATTTACCGAACTTTATTTCAAAGGGATTACTATCTAATAATGAAAATAATGATAATAGTAATATTAATAATAATAATAATAATAATAATAATAATAATAATAATAATAATAATAATAACGAGATAAAATACGCGGGAGAGAAAATGAATGAACGAACGAACGAACGAACGAACGAACGAACGAACGTGTATGTGTTATAACGTTCGGTCCGAACTAAACGCTAACTATTTACACGTTTTGCCAAATATGTATATCCCACCGTGCATGGACAAATACATATACGTACACCATACATACATACATACATACATACATAGGTACACATAGATGATAGATACACGTTCTAAAACATAGTTTTAGTTATATACACTGTAGTCTATTAAATATCTCTACCATTGGATATTTGTTTCTATTCTCCCCTTTTACTCCAGAGGGAACTACGTTTACTCTCAGTGAAATTGATGTAATTCCTGTCTTTCTTTCCTTCTCTGTCCCTTTGCCATCCTCTCTCTCTCTCTAACACACACACACGCACACATACTCTCTTTCTCTTTCTCTTCCTCTTTCTGTGCGAGAGGCAAAAGTTTCCTTCTCTTCGTTGGTGTACACACATACCCCCCCCCCGGTATATTAACCATGCACGGTATTCAAAAGCTATACGTGCACGACCAAAGCCAGAACCAATCTCTGTGTACGATCGGAGAATTCCGTGCGTATTACCACCACTATCGCCACCACCCACCTACCCCCTTCCTACCTCTCCGCGAAGGATTTGTCAACGCAATTAAGCTCGGCGCGGATATAAGCGGTGTTTGCTTAAACGCTCGCGATAAGCTCGCTACTCCACCCTCTCTTTATCACTCCTTCCTATTCCTCTCTCTCTCTCTCTCTCTCTCTTTTTCTCTCTTTCTCTCTGTTACACTTGTACATAGATTAGATATACAGCGCGTTGATCAAATGAGAAGTTGTAAATATATCTCGCATATTATTTTTCGTTCCTTTCCATTCCTCCATCCCGTCCCAATTTCGTGGAGTAACGTGAGAATTAGAGAGATCGATTATTGACGTTGTCGTTATGTATCTTTTCTTTTTTCTTCCTTTTTTTTTTCGAAGGACAAAAATGTTTTCGCGTTGGAGAAACTTGCGCGATATCCAAAGAAATCATTGCATCGTAAATAAGAGGGAAAGACATTACTCTTGGAGTGATGGTAGAGCATATCGTATCATGATATAACCACCCTCGATCTCCTCCCTCAACCCATCCAACCCATCTACTAACCCATTCACTCCCCTCGTTCCCCGTTCGCCTTCGATGCGTGTTTGGAATATATATATATATATATATATATATATATATATATATATATATATAACGTTATCGCACTTTGCAAGTGAAATCACACTGTGGGGCAAAGGTAGGCGTGGCTGGTAAGCTCATCCATCATTATATACCGGCTCGATCCAGAGGTATATTAATTAATTCTCATTACGATATCACCCGGATCTCTCTATGACAATCTGATAAACGATCGTTTACTCAACTTGTCATCGACAGAGTGTGTGTTGCGATCGTATTATCCCGAAGAAATCGATTCTCTCTCGTTCTTAATCTTAATCTCTCTCTCTCTCTCTCTCTTTCTCAATCTTAATCTTAATCTCTTTCAATCTCGATGTACACGGGGCATGTGTTCGATAGTTGTTAAAGCAAATGCAAGAGATGGTTGATAGCATTTCGCGTTAAGTCATTGAAGAGTTGTGGGGATAAAGAGAAGGAGGAGAGACTAGAAAGAAAGAGAGGGAAGAAAAAAAAGAAGGAGAAGAAGAAGAAGATGGCTATCCGATCCATGAGGGGGGGGGAGGAAAGGTGGCATGAAAACGCGCGAAGCTCGGCAGATATTTTAATGGAAGTTCGAACTTAAGATATTTCGTGAAGCACAACCAACGACGAACGAAAACGACAACGACGAAGACGAAGACGAAGACGAAGACGAAGACGAAGAGGAAAAGGAAAAGGAAGAGGAAGAGGAAGACGAGGATGACGAAGAAGACGAAGGCAAGGGCGGTACTGGAGTGTTCATAATGAGATGTTAATGGAGTGGCTGGGAAAAAAGGGTGGGCGTCACGTCACGGTATCGACAGGTACTCTAAACCCACTGGTAGAACCATCCTTTCCTTCCTTCTCTCTCTCTCTCTCTCTCTCTCTCATTCTCTCTCTCTCTCTCTCTCTCTGATTCTCTCACTCTTTCCTCTTATCTACTTTCCATTCTTTTTTTTCCTTGTCTCTCTCGTCTTCTGTCTGTCTTTCTTTCTATCTCTTTCTATCTCTCTCTCTCTCTCTCTCTCTGTCTTTCCTTCATTCTTTTTTTAGGATCGAAAATACCAACGTACCACCACGCGACCGCGTCCTTGTGTGCCCTTTTTCTAACGAAAAAGGGTCATTCGTCGGATCGAAACTGCTTGAACGTGATAGGACACACTGTATACAATCTATTTTAGCAAGTATCGCGGACCCAATATCGTCTACTATCACGGAACATCCCGTGCCTACCCACCCACCCACGTCCCCTCCCTAACTTTTAAATGAGATTCCCTTTTAAAAAATCTTTTCGACACAACGAAGATACAGAGTTATCTGTTCGAGCGCGCGCGTTTTCGTACGAGTGTAAATATATATATATGTATTGCTTTATATATTTTTTTGTTAAATCCTATGTTCTAACATCATTTAAAATTATTACTCGATATTATCTATGGACACATAGGTGTATCGTTAATATACCCGTGAATACCGGAGGATAATTAACACGAGTAACAATCTGGGATAATCATTTACATTTTTGAATCATTAATTTATTCCTATCCTCGATTATAATTAAATTAAATCGCTAATATCGGCACGTTATCACGTGGAAACATCTACATATGTGTATATATATATATATATATATATATATATATATATATATATTATATCATTTATCGCGATACGGGATTAAATAATTGTTTTCGTTTTGTTATAAACGACGAATGAATCTATCTCATTCTCAGTGGGTGGGAAAAAAATTGATACAAGTTCTGCCATATATATATATATATATATATATAAATCCTTTCTATCGAATTGATTCGATTGAGAAAATCATTGAACATACCACCGGTCGAGAAGTTTTGGAAAAAAATAGTTTAGAAAATAAGTCGAAAAATAGATGAAACTATTACATATATATATATGTATATATATATACCTGGGTTTGTACAATATCGTTGTGCGTGTGTGTGCGTGCGCGCGTGTGTGTGGTACGTGTATTCACGCATATAGTAGATACTCGTAGCACAGAATGAGTGAGTATAACATTGAAGCCTAGCGTAATTGCGGAACAAGCAAGCAGCTCTGTTACAGGTGCGCTTAGAAATACCTATCTACCATTCGACAGAGAGATAGATAGAGATAGAGATAGACAGATAGATGGATAGATAGATAGAGAGATAGAGAGAGAGAGTAACTGACTATTTTCGGGGAATATTTGATCACCCTCCGGGCACTATACCCGTTCGACGCGTACCATCATCAAATATCGCTGACGCCAAAGCGTAACGAAGTGCTGAACGATTCCCACTTTGGTCTTCGAATAGTAGGTAGAGCGAACGGTTCTGAAGCCTAACCAATTGCTATACAGAAACAGTAGTAGTGTTAATAGTAGTGGTAGTAGTAGTAGTAATAGTAGGTGGTGGTTGTACATATGTACACACACATATCCGTAAAGTTAAACGTCGACATTTATAATCTTAGCGATCATTTGTCATCCGATTAGAAACTAATAATACGATGATCGGTCTAACAACCATTTCGATCGTATAGTTCTCGAGAAATTTGTATGCTATTACATTCGTCACCAAAGTGAACGAAAGATAGAGGGGAAAGGTGGGAGGTAGAGATAAGATTGTAATTGAAAAAAATAAAAAACAAGAAAAAATATTCTTTATAGGTTAGACGACAAACTCGTAAAAGTTGACGATAGATGATGATCCTGTTGCAAAGGTAACCATATATTTAGAAAGTAAATCGTCTCTAGTCGAAGGTTGAATATTCAGGGATATATCGGTGGGAAGCGTTTTACGCGCTTGCTCGTATGCGACCTCACATATTTTATATGTCTTTTTATATATATATATATATACATATATGTATGTATGTACGTATATTCCTGAGTTTGCATCACGTATGTAGAAACCTATACCACCTTTATTCGTGATCCTCAACGGACCAGAATTCTGATTCTGTCTGGAGGAACGCGAAGAAAAGTTCGCTACGTTGGACAGCTTAGTCTACGTATGTATGTATAAGTATATACATATATATATATATATACACACATGATCTCAAAATTATATATTCTCACTCGTAATAATTTCTTTTTATCGTTCAATCCACGCTTCCTTTTTCTACCTACAACTTTTTTCATTATATGCGTGCTTATAGTTTTCTTTTATTTTCTTCTTTTTTTTTTTTTTTGGTATGAACAATTTTGCTTGAATACATTTCAACGTTTCGATAATTATTTTGTTACAACAACGATAATTAATAATTATCGTTAACGACGATGAATATCGAATTATTATCCCGTTCTATCGGGTATATAATTATTAGCAAGATATGTAATTTAAATGTATATATTCAACGATAATCATTTCTTTTAATATTTTTTTTTTTTTTTTGTTAACTCTCCACACAACACTCTCTCTCTCTCTCTCTAACGTTTCGTTTAGCGTAGCAGCAGTCGTAGTATGTTAATTCATTGTTATTATTAATCGAAGAAACCCTACATTACCGTTTCTCCGTTATATGCATGTTCCTGGTAATTAGTAAATATTGATAACAACGAATATCAGCTTACTTTACCCTGACTCCCGTCCCACTCACACCCACCCCTCCTTTTCGTTAACCTTTCTCTCACCAACCACGAACACTCCAAACCAACCACCCACTCATTCTTCCCCATTTCTCTAGTATATTACGGAGTATCAGTGTTATTAATTTATTAATTGCGTTATCTCTCTCTCTCTCTCTCTCTCTCTCTCTCTCTCTCTCTGTTCATAACGTTATTGCAATTATTATATCGTGCTTGGTGTATCCGTTAATGGAGATAAAGTTAGACACGGTGGGGAGGAGGGGAGGGGTGTGGCCCGGGCATAGAATATCGGCAGGAGAGTTTGAACGAAGAGGAATAAGGGGTAACTTTGGAGACGACGCGAGATCTCTCTCTCTCTCTCTCATTGTTTCTCTCCCTCTCTCTCTCTCTCACACATACACACACACACACTCTCTCTCTCTCTCTCTTTCTCTCTCGCTGTATTTAACAAAGAACGGTGATCCAATATATGTCGGCCGTACCGTACGCAAATGTCAGCGACAGCTTAAATAAACTAGTTTCATAAGCGTCGCGCATGCTACTAGTGCAAGAGCTGCAAGCGAGAACTCTTTATGTATATGTGTATATATATATATATATCCCTTTCTCTCTCTCTCTCTCTCTCTCTCTCGCTTGCTAGCTCGTTCTATCTCCCTTTCTCTCTCTCTCTCTCTCTCTCTTTATACGCTGCGTTCGAGGTCATGCGAGCGACGGCAGGGGTGGTACGGCTTTTAGATTTATTTCCTTCCTCATAAATTTGACGCAACCCTCCTCACCTAAAATACCCTACTATCTACCTGCGATCATCGTTGATGAATCGGGTCGTGCCATTTACGATGAACGCACACGTTTGAATTATTTATCGTTCATATTATTGCACGAATACTTGGAATAGTTCGACCTACGTTGTTATCCGCTTGTTTTCTTCTTTCTCCCCCTTTCTTTTCTTCTTTTATTTTTTTTTCTTTCTTTCTTTCTTTCTTGATATTCTTTTTAGTTGCTTAATTGACGATATATATATATATATATTTTTTTTTCTTTTTTGTTTAATACATCCGTGAACGCGAACGTACGTTAGGAATAAAAATCATCGTCGATGGGGTCTAATCGATATGACATGATATCAGATCGATACGTTGTCTCTTCGACGAGAGCTATTTTATTTTTTATTTTTTATTTTTTATTTTTTATTTTTATTTTTATTTTCATTTTTATTTCTTTTAAACATTCATTGCGTATCAATTTCGTAGTTAACTTTTTTCGCAATAATTCGCGATCGGCGAAGATCAACGAATTTACAGTTTTAAAAAGATAAAGAGAGAGAGAGAGAGAAAGAGAGAGAAAACAAAAATAAAAGAAATTAAAGGAGGAAGTTAAAAGTTTACTTTCTTACTTCTTCTGTTTTATTTTATTTTTTTTTTATTTTTTATTCTTTTTCTAACTACGTCAACGTTACGAAATCTTCATACATGCAACTCGCAACTGCATACACGTTTCGTATAATGGTTTAACGATAGATCGATTGTTTGAAGGTAGTTGTTTGACATGCATGCATGCTCGTTCGCTCGCTCGCTACTATAAAATATGTAAGTCGGTGTATATAGAGAAAATGTCTTCGATATTCCACCAGAGGGTATAACTCCCTTTCCTTTTTTTATTTTATTTTATTTTATTTTTGCTTTTTTTTTGTAACGGATCCTCCAAATTCCTATCAATATTTGTTCGTCATTTATGGCAACATCGTCGAATCAATATATCGATTTATATCGTATCGGTACGACCTCGAGATGCGCGCGATAAGGGTTATATTTTCTTAGGTTCCTAGGATAATTCGTTGTTCCATTAGAATCCACATACTTCTATATTACAAAATCTATTTTCATTCGTTTATTAATGAATCCATATATGTACCAGCTTTGTTCCGTCGAATCAATTCGAATCGTAAATGTCAAATAAAATTTGCAAGGAGGACGTACGTGTACGTTCGATTGCTCGTTATAACAAATCAATTTTAACATACTTTATTTCTTCTTTCTTTTATTTTTCTATATATTTTTTAACAACTTTGAGAAATAAAATATTGTAATAGTTTATATATAAATATATATTCGTAGATTCGTTTAAGTTTTAACAAAATTAAGGAGTATGTAGTTGGAAGCATTCCGAACTTAGTTAGAAATTCGATAATGGATATTTTAAATTCGATATTGACAGAACTCGAATGGAAGATCTAAATGGCTTAACATTAGTAAATATATCTATATATATATATATATATATATATATATATATATATATATATATACATACGTTTTGCACGAAATTAATTCGATCAGTCGAATGTATCATAGTCAATAAAGATCGAATTAAAATATTTAAATTCCTTCGAATGTTTTGTATCTTCGAGTTCACGTCTATGAAGAAGTCAATGGCAATATATAATAGATAATATATATATATATATATATATATATATATATATATATATATATATATGCGAGACTTTTTTAGAACGTCTTAACGAACGTCAAACGTTTAGGTAGTTCTACCTGACATCGAATTGATCGATCGACAGCTCGAGAAGAGTCGAGAATGAGATCGATTCGATATCGGGAGCTTATTTTTCAAGCGTCTCGTCTCGTCTCGTCTCGTCTCACGATTTTATAAGCGAAGTGGGTATCATCGATATCGCTCAAAAATATTATAATAAAAATAACGTGTGTGTATAAATATACGTACATACATATATATATATATATATATATATATATATATATATGTGTGTGTGTGTGTGCTTATATAATACTCGATCTCACCTTGCTCGATCTATTAGTATCGCGATGGTGGTAGTTCGTTGAATATTCGGTATTCGTCTTGTGAAACATTTGACAGGCATTAATAGTTCGCTATTAGATGATCGAAAGGTTTGTTAAATCACGATCAAACGTGATTCTTTCTATCCTACCTAAAAGAGCAGAGGTATTCTTTTGTATCGACATTTTCTTTCGATTAAAATAAGAAATAAAAACTAAGACGGAAGAATTGTATATGGAACATTGGAGCCGGGTGAAAGGGGACTTGTTTGACCTTTTAATCGGTTCTTTAGGGATTTAATCGTGTCAATTCATGGTTTACTTACTACGATCTATAAAAAAGACGATTATATATTTGTCTAATGTTCTTCCATTTACGTATTATACGATGATAACGTTGTATTGATACTCATGTCTCTTTCCTTTTCTTTATTTTTTTTCTTTTTTTTTTTTATAGTCATCGCACGAGAAAAGAACTATTTTTTTAGGTAATTCAACATACTGCATGTCTACTCGATCTAAAAAATAAATGAATGAACAAAGAGAAACATTAGATTTGAAAGAATTCAAAACTTCAATCGATCACAATCAATCGAACTCTCTTCTCAATTTAATTTGTTAAATATACACAGAGATAGATCGATAGATAGATAGAGATAGAGAGAGATAGAGAGATAGAGAGAGAGAGAGAGAGAGAGAGAGCCCAAAAAAGATAGACCTCCCCCTCCCTACAATTCGTCAAGAATTTCTGGAGATCGAGACAGTGTTAACACAATATTATCTTCTTATCGTGTAAACGAGTTTTCCCAGACGGGTGGTGCCCTTAAAGATATCTCGAAATGAGAGTTGAAAAGGAGTGAGATAGAGGGAGAGAGGGAAGAGGAAGAAGGATAAGGGGAGAGCCCTTTCTACTTACCACGTGTCAAAAGATAAAAAGCAAAACGCGCGACCGTTTCGATGGAATATTGGATGAAAATTATAATCTCGCTCGAAAATATGTTATTATCGAGAGATCAAATGAAACAATTTTAAAAATATTCTCGATCGATGTTGATACGCGAGAATCGATAAGTGGACCGGTAGTAGGATCGAGGGTTGTGAAAAGCGAACGAGATAGAAAAGGACGGATAGACAAAGAGTGAGAAAGAGAGAGAAAGAGAATGGATACAGACAGAGTAGCCCCTGACTCTTTCTCTCTCTCTCTCTCTCTCTCTCTCTCCCCTTTCTTCTTTCTATCTATGGGGGTGATGGGAAGGGTTGTGACAGGGGTGTATAGTCAGTTTCGAGGTACAAGGGTACACATCGGCAAGTTCGTTCGGTGGAAACGGACGATAAAGCCGTCAATGACGAACCCATTCGACGGAAGTCTGCCCGCTGAAAACATTTCCAGCCTTACCATTTCTCTGACGCGAGTTCTCTTCAACTCTCTCTCTCTCTCTCTCTCCTCTCTTCATCGTCCGCCCGCCTCTCTTTTGCGGCAAGATCGTGTATAACGAATAGACCGTCTCGATGAATATAATGCATCGTTTTCGAAAAACTCTTACACGCTTTTCTTGTCGTTTTCTTTTTCTTTTCTTTTTATTATTTTTTTTTTTTTTTATTTTTATTTTCCATGTCACCTTAAATTCATCAAAAGTTCACTTCCGTTCGATTCGCAAGACTTTGATTTACATTTATTTGATTTCGATTCAAATGTTCCTATTCGATAGATTAAACACGAACGACAAATTTGTCAATGCATTCGACGATTGATACACGGGAGGAGGGGCGGGGGTTTATAATCCTATTCCATTCGTTTTATTTCTTTTTTTTTTCTCTCTTTTCTTTTTATTTGCCTTTTTGTAGGATATACTTCAAAGATTCTCGAGCGAATTTTATAAATCGAATTACTTATGTTTTTCTTCTTCTTCTTCTTCTTCTTTGATTACTTTTTTTAAACGAGAATTTCCAGGATGCATTCTCTTCTTTTTTTATTTTTCACGTGTATGTTTGTGCGTATGTGAGTGTATCAATTTTTTATATTAATATTAATTACATTGATATTGATACGATCGATGATCATACGATCGTATCTTTTTTATTAAACCAATATATATATATATATATATTGAAGGATTGATATCAATTCTATGATAATAAACAAAGATTGTAAATATCAATAAGTAAGATTAATTTAACGTAACAAATGGGATTATTATGTCGATCCAATGATTATACCTTTCGTCTCTTTTTGATTTCTCTATCTTCTTTTTCCTTTTTCAATCGTTATACTAAGAAATCGTCGTTTTTATTGTTTCAGGCATGTTATGCGTCAAAATATCAACGGCGGTGGCTCGCGTGGAAGATGATGCGGTTAAGTAGATAAAAAAAAAAAAAAAGGAAAAAGAAAAGGAGAGAGAAAGAGATAGAGAGAGTGTGTGTGTGTGTGTGAGAGAGAGAGAGAGAGAGAGAGTGAGAGAGTGAGTGTGTGATAGAACGTGACGAGAGGTAAAGAGGGAGTGGAAGAGAGAAGAAGAGGTGGTTGAGGAGGAGGAGGAGGAGGTGGTGGAGGAGGAGGAGGAGGAGGAGGAGGAGGAGGTAGAAGAAGAAGAAGAAGAAGAGAGGTCCTGTCTTCGTCTTAGAAGGCAAACCACCGGGTGAGACGATTGGAATCATCAGCAGCTGATTCTGATTGGTGCACGATGCTCTGCTATCGCGCTCTTGTCTTTCTTTTTGCTGTCAACGTACCAATCGGTGAGTTAAACGAAAAAAAAAAACAAAAAAGAAAACAACACCACGCATCAATATCCTCCATAAATCCGTAGAAAGACAGGTGCACACATTTTTATTGAGAGAGAGAGAGAGAGAGAGAGAGGGAGAGACGTCCGTGCACGAGACACTCGATATTTCGTTCCTAATGATAAAATTGATTTGATCTTTTGATTATTTTTACGCGTTCTCGTTCGTTCATTCGTATCACTCGATTCGACCTATATATCCATTAAAAGAAAGTTAGAAAGAAAGAAAAAAAAAAGAAAAGAAACCATTCCTATCAACTTAAAAAAAAATATATATATATATATATATATATATATATCCTATAAACTAATTAACTATGTAAATATATATTATCGCGAATTAAATAATAAAACGAATGTGCAAAATTTAACAAGACCTGTCTTGCGCTCTCCCGTTTAACATTGTTATGTACCGGGTGATACTTTCGTTGATCTATTAAATCGATCTAATAACTCTGGCACCAATTAAAATTAATTAATTCGTATAATAAATCAATGCGTATATATAACAATGTTGTAAAAGAAAACGAACAATATATACGCACACATACATACACACATATATATATATGTACGTATATAGAAATTAATAATATATATATATATATATACAAACTGAGTTTCGTAAAAATAGGGAGATATTAAAGTTAGATGTAGATTTAGGAAAATGTAAGAGGTCAGGCAACAAGGGGCCGTCTTTGGTCGAGTCTGATAGGAGGTTGAGACCGTGGAGTTGGAGAGTTAGAAGAGAGGGGAGGGGATTAGAGATGGAGGATGAGGGTAGATAGGAAAATCAGTCGTTTCTGCCAACGACGACGTCCGGAACAGACGAGATGCGCAATGCCGAATCCGTGTTATACGATCCTGAGGAAATAGATTTACTATGTGTATGTATATATCTTACACGCCCACACCCACCCCCACACACACACACACACACACACGCACATGTATATATAAACGATCCCTGGTCAACTTCTGGCGCTGATGTTTATTCGACAAAGTGGAGGTTGCTCGTTGGCGTCGGCGTCGGCGTCGGCGTCGGCGTCGACGTCGGCGTCGCGAGTAGCGCTGCGCTTGTCGTTCGAATTAAATTGCCGCTGAAGCGGCCTCGTCGAATGCTATCCCGTGCGAGAGGAAAAGCGTCTGCCTCTGATTTTGTCCTCTCTCTCTCTCTCTCTCTCTCTCTCTCTCTCTCGAATCAGTTTTCCTCCTTTTCCTTCCTTAGAATTTCATTACCGTTTTACCAAGCAACGCGATCGCGCGAAATCAGAAAACGGATTTGATCTTTTACTCTCTCTCTCTCTCTCTCTCTCTCTCTCTCTCTCTCTCTCTCTCTCTCTCTCTCTCTCTCTCTCTCTCTCTCTCTCTCTCTTTATATATATATAATCGATCATCGTATCAACGAAAGAATTTAGCATCGGATAAAGTTCTTCTCATTCAATTCGATTATCCTCATCTTTACGACCTCGTTTAATGTTCTCACGTATATACATCCAGGATTTTTTTCTTTTCCTTTTTTTTTTTTTTTTTTTTTTTTTTAATAAACATCGTGCAACGCTCTTTCATTCCCATTGTTCTTTTTTCTTTTCCTCTCTACTCTTTTCTTTTTTTTTTTTTTTTTTTTTTTTTCATTCTCGACTCATTCGTTTAACTCGTCCAACGGACATTTGTAGGACGTTTTATAATCGTGATAATGCTATGTTAACGATACGAATGAAATATCACGGCGACATTGACGAAAGGAAGGATGGAAGGATGGAAGGAAGGAAGGGAGGAAGGGAGGGTGGGAGGGTGGGTGGGAGGAAAATAAATAAATGATTACGATAAAAATGTGATGCTTGAGTAATTCGTTAAAGGTTTGTCGATTCGAACGATCAACGTCGCAATTTCGTTGCCTCGAACGACGATTAACGTTTCGTCTTATTAATGACGATGGTTCCTTTTCTTTCTTCTTCTTCTTCTTCTTCTTCTTCTTCTTCTTCTATTCGCGATAAAAAGATTTAAGAAAAAAACGAAAAAAGAAAAAACAAAAAAAAAAACAAAAAAAAAGCCACGAGTATTCTCTCTCTGCGATAAACGTTGCGCGCGGTTTTGTTCGAGGGAATTCTCGCGTAGGAAAGAAGAAACCTTCTTGGAAGGGCAAGGGGTAGAGAGGGGGGCGGATAAGAAAAAGGGCGGAGGGAAGGGCGAAGAAAATTCGATCTCTCTTTGCGGCAACAGATAAGATTGTTTGTCCATAACGCGGGGTCGATCCGATTGTTCGACGCAAAGAAGAAGAAGAAGAAGAAGAAGAAGAACCCTTTCCCTCTTCCTTCGTCTCCGTCTCCCCAAGCCCTTCTTCTCCTTCTCCTTCCTTCTTTTTATTCCTCTCTTCCCTTCTGCTCCCTACCACTCTCTTCTTATCTGAAAACAACGAGCCTTCCGGCCAAATTGCTTGGCCCGAGCAAAACGTGATTAATCGCTCTCGTTTTCTTTTTCCTTCTAATCCCCCACCCCACCTCCCCCGTCGCTACTTTCCTACTAATCTAAGCTCGATAATCGAATAAATCTTTGCCACTCTCTCTCTCTCTCTCTCTTCCTCGTTTTGTTATTTTATTTTTTTTTCTTTTTCTTTTTTTTTTCTTTTTTAGTTAGAATTACACGTTAAAAAAATATGATAGTTGTCTTTCCGAGTCGTTTGGATAAAGCTAAACGTTAGACGAGAAGGAAAAGAAATGGAAGTTTGCGAGCAAAGAGGCAGAGAGAGAGAGAGAGACAGAGATAAAGATAAATGGAACGCTCGCGTATATTTGTCTGAGCGTTCGAATATTATTTTACAATTCGTCTAATCTTTCATCTTTTCGTCTATCTTTTTCTTCTTCTTCTCTTATCTTTTTCAATGTATTTTATTGAATTCTTTTTTTCTTTTTTTTTTTCTTCTCTTCTTTTTTTTTTTTTTTTCTTTTTTTAATTACGACGACGAGCCGACGAAACGGTATCACCGTTCTTCATTTCTACGCGGAGTAGATTAATAAATAAAAACAGTTGGGATAGATGGACGAGAATTAAAAAAAAAAAAAAAAAAAAATCGCTCGCGCATAGAAAGAGTGCGTGAAAGAGATAGAGAGATAGAGATAGAGATAGAGAGAGAGAGAGAGAATGAATTAATAATTAAGGATTCATTAATAATAATTCTTTTAATCCGCGACGACGCAGAACTCTCGGTAGAGTGAAAATCGTTTGTCGTTGGGGGGATAAAATGAACGAGAGGAAGGATAAAGAAAAAAAACAAAAAAAAAAAAAAACAGATGGAACATTGCATGATAAAAAGAAAGAAAGAGACAGAGAGAAAGATAAAGAGAAAAAGAGTGAGTGAGAGAGAGAGAGAGAGAGGAGTTTCATGTATATGCGTTTATAGTCTGTTCGTTTTCCATTTTGTACGTGTGTGTTGGAGAGTGGGGTTATAGAAGGATCGCAAGGCTCGTGACAGGAGGAGGATGGGAGTGAAGGAGGGAGTGAGGGAGGGAGGGAGTGAGGGTTCGAGTTCGATTTGATCGCATTGCATTGCCAGCCGAGAATGTGCACGGCAGTGGCTGCTGCTTGCTTTGCTTGCCTTGCTTGCTTGCTTGCTTGCTTGCTTGCTTGCTTGCTCGACGGTGTGTGCCTTGTGTATCGGTCGTGGTGAGATTCGAAAGTAGATTGGGAAGAGCCGGGGCAAGCGTGCGGCAGACAGCCGAGGTAATACATACAATCTCCCTTGTTGTCTGGCATCGAGTTGCTCCGAGAAAGAGAGAAAGAGAGAGGGTGAGGGTGAGGGTGAGGGTGAGTTCTGAAAAGCGTGCCAACCACCGGAAGTCTTATAAACAATCCCAAGAGCGACGGCTACCAGACTACCTTTCTCTTTCTCTCTCTCTCTCTCTCTCTCTCTCTGTCTTTCTTTCTTTCTTTCTTTCTCTTATTTTCTTTCTCTCTCTCTCTCTCGCATTCTATCCTAAAGAGAATCAATGGAGAAGGGAATAAACAGGAGGCGGTACGTGTCTCTCTCTCTCTCTCTCTCTCTCTCTCTCTCTCTTTCTCTCTCTCTTTTTCTCTCTCTCTCTCTGCCGAAGTTACATCTAAACGTTTAGAATTTTCTACGAGAACGATGAAATTCAAGGATAAACGAAGGAGCTCGTGGAAAAAGCTCTGTCTCTCTTTTCTTCTTCTTTTCTCTCTCTCTCTCTCTCTCTCTCTCTCTCTCTCTCTCTCTTTCTGTCGTTTATTTTTTCTCTTTTCTTTTCGTTTCGTTTCTTTTGTAACGTGTTTTTAGAACTTACGTACATACGTGTACACCAAGCGATACGGTTTTGTCGCGAGGTAAGATCGAAGAAAAGCTCCTTTTGCCGAGCGTGACTACAATGGTCAAGCTAAGTCGTATATATACATACCTCTAAGTCTTTTTCTCTATACGGGATAGGTGGTACATACACATGATAAAAGTAGGAGGAGGAGGAAAGAGAAAAAGTGCATGTAGTGTAGTAGTGGTAGTAGTAGAAGAAGAAGAGGGATTTACCAAGTTTCTCGAGATAAAACGAAATCGACCAATTTTTTTTTTCCTCTTCTTCTGTTCTTACTTTTTCCTTCTTTCTTTTTTTTTTTTTAATATCATTCCAATATATTAGTCTTGTTCGTAACGAGTCGATTTTAATTGTCGTTTTTCAATTTTCTTCAAAAATTTTTGTTCCGAGTGTTATATCGATTGTACATGTTTTTGTATAAATAGATAAAAGGATGAAAAGATAGACTGATAGGGAGATAGAAATAAAGAGGGAGACAAATTCTTTTTTCGCAGTCACATTCGTCCCTTTCTCTTTCCCAATTCAATGTATGGTAGTACAAACAGGCAGCTTGCATTATGCATCGAGTTATATAATGCGACCCTCTCCTAGAGTGTGAGAAGATTTGTGAGCTTCTTTCATCTCTCTCTCAATCACTCTCACTTTCTCTCTCTCTCTCTCTCTCTCTCTCTCTCTCTCTCTCTCTCTCTCTCTCTTCTTTTCAATTCGTAATCATCTCATCATTACGCAACGATCAACGTAAAACCATTTGCTACTCTTTTTTTTCTCTTTTCTTTTCTTTTCTGTTTTTTTTTCTTTTTCTTTTTTTACAAGTTACATTAAAACTCGACCGAGTAGCACAGATAGAGAGAAAGAGAGAGAGAGAGAGAGAGATAGTGGGAGAAGAAGGAGAAGGAGGAGGGAGTATCTTGTCGTCCTTTTACTCCTCTTCTTTTAGCAGAGTTTGCGGAAAAGATCCGTGCCGGAGCTTAAACGGTTTTCTCACGCCGTATTTACAGAGATGAGCGATCTTTCTCATCCGACATAGGAACGAGGAGAGGGTGCTGGTGGGGTGAGGTGAGTTTGGGATGGGAGGGGTAGTTTGGGAGGCAAAGGGGTGAGTCGGTCGTGGAAAGGGACCGAGTTTTACCGGTGGTGGTATAAGGAAATGAGGTTCTAACCGTTGAAGATGAGAAAAAGAGATAGAGACGGACAGAGAGAGAGAGAGAAAGACAGATAGATAGAGAGAGAGAGAGAGAGAGAATAGATAATACATGGAATGATAAGTGTATAGAAACATTATTGCTTCCTCGAATTTACTACTTCGTAAATTTTATCGAATGAAGGAAAGAATTTTTTTTTCTCACATCTCTTTTCATTCTTTCCTTCTTTTTTTTTTTGTCCTTTCTCATTCAAATAAAGAATTAGGATGAAAATCCAGTTTTCCCTCTCTTTCATTCTTTACTATTCACTCATAATTCTCTCTTCTCTTTTTCCCAATTAATTCGTCCGCAAAAATTTGTCACGGCTCTTCTACCCGTCCCCTGTCTTCTACCCCCATCCCCCTATCTCCCCCCCCCCATTAAAAAAATATATTAACGACGAGTTAGTTCTTTAAATTGGCCGCCTACTACGTATCTCTCGAGCATTCATGAAAACTGAATGGGGGAAATGTGCTCCTAGCTAGCTAGCTAGCTAGCAAAGAGACACATAGCCGAAAAGCGTCGGTGAAATTTAACATTCGCGTCGGTACGACGGCGACGACTAGGGCAACGTGAATTCTCGCCTTTTACGGGAAAGTACCTACGTAGCTGGTAGGGATTTTAATGTAACTCGGATGTTTTAGGGTAGTTATATATATATATGTGTGTGTGTGTGTGTGTGTGTGTATGTATGTATATATGTATATATGTGTGTATGCATGTATGTGTGTATATATAATGGGTTGTTGGTTTTGAAACAATTAAGCGTTATTTTTCTTTCTCTCTCTCTCTCTCTCTCTCTCTCTCTCTCTCTTTCTGTCTCGTTCTGTCTCGTTCTCTCTCTCTCTCTCTCTCTCTCTTTGGGATACCCTGCAAAAATTAACCGAAATTCTTCAAAAGTGTAACTACATTCGTTGAATCGATAATTAATCCTAGTGATATTCTTCGTCGAGGATTGTTTTTAAGGCGGGGAGGAGTAGGGGGTTTAGATGCAGGGATAAAACAATAATTGAATTTAATTTATTTTCGTTGCGTCTGGGCGTACTTTGACGTTAGAATTACCATAGAAATTACCGACGTTAAAATATATTTTAATTTTGATCTTTTAAACTTGTTAAATAAGATTAAAGATACTAATAATGATAATGATAATGAATTAGTCGAATTGTTTGAATATTTCGCGCGCGTATTTTTATATATATATATATATAAAGCGTTGTATAGTAGTTTTAACGAAAGACAAAATGTCATTGTTAAGCGGTACGGTATTTTGAAAGAGAGAAAAAAAAAACAAGGAAAGAAAAGAAAATACATGCGTTGCAAAAAAAAAAAAATAGAGAAAGAGTGTACGTCGTAAATCAATAGTTTATCTTCCTGATCCTCGTGGAAAAAAAAAGGAAGAAAAAAAGAAAAATCCTTGCGAGGAGTTAAAAAGGGTGCTTTTCCGAGGGTTTGTGAAGGAGAACGAGGAAGGAGAGTATAGGATAGGTGAGATGAGGTGAGGTGAGGAGAGGAGGGATGGTGGTGGTGGTGGTGGTGGTGGATGCTGCGTGCCGCGAGTAAAAATGCGATTCGCGTGGAAAGACGCGAAGGGGTTGGACACACGGGCGTGCTCGCGCTTGACGAGAGGAGTATAAAGTAACGCAAAACAGTGCTGCATTATTCACAGCATGAATTATTGATGAGAGTCGCGTAAAATATGAACGCGGTGTGGAGTCGTTATCAACGCTGGCGCAGCTCACCTTCTGTGAACGTCCAGCCACGTGGTGCCTAACTCTTGTACTCGTATATATATATATATAATGTATATAATGTATGAATGTATGTATGTATGTATGTATGTATGTATGTATGTATGTATGTATTTGTTTCTTAAGAATATATAGAAACAAAGGGAAACGTGAGAATCGATATATGGATTTTCTTATATTCGTCCTTTGTTGTACGTGATAAATAATATCCAATCGTTTTTTTTTTTTTCGTTATTTCCATCCGTACCTATTTTAAAGGGCCCTCTACTTATCTAATTTTATAATCCTTAACGTAACGGTAAGGGGGTAAAAACGAATTAAATTATGTTTGTATTAAATTTAAGTTATTACAGTACACTCTTAGTTATTATATATATATATATATCCGTGGGTTTCATATTATATATATCCTTTTTTTTCCTTTTCTTTTCTTTTCTTTTCTTTTCTTTCTGGCAGAAAACAAATTGGATTATAGAGCGTTAACGTTTTGCCTCGTTAAAGCATCTCTCTCTCTCTATATATATATATATATATCTATCTATATATCTATCTCTCTTTCTCCCTCTCGTGTAATGTTATATTTAATTTATGAAAGAAGATAGAACGTGTGAAAGAAAGTGTGATAGAAATATGATTAGTAAAAATAGCGCGTTAAAGTATATATATATATATATAACAGGACTCTGTACGGAATAAAAGTATTATTAAAAATAACTTTTCGATTATAATCGATGATAAAATATAAACTTCGTACGTAATCCGATCTGCTATTTACAATAAACGATCCGTTTTGAGAGAAAGATCTTTGTGGAAAGAAAAAGAAAAAAAGAGAGAGAGAGAGAGAGAGAGAGAGAGAGAGAGAGAGAGAGAGAGAGAGAGAGAGAATAATAGGAAAAGAAAAAGGAGAGAAAAAAAAGGATAAACTCTCCCTTAGAAATCGTTCTTCTAGCGTGTAACGTTCGGAAAAATAGCCGGGAGTGTGACGGGGATGGAGGGTGGGACTCGCGAGGTTTCGGGGATTCGATAAAAGTATCGATGAATAATGCATAGACGATTTGTTCGGCTGTGTGTTACGTAATGCGCTCGAGAGACGTATGTTTAGCCAGCCAAGCGATCGTCCTTTCTCCAATCGCCCAACCTAGACACGAGGATCTTGAGCTGTCTCCTGAAGGAAGAAACTTCTCTGGGAATTCCGATGAAGGGCTGCCTGACTGGTTGGCTGGCTTGTTGGGTTGGATGGCTGGCTGGTTGACTGGTTGGCTGGTTGGATGGTTGGCTGGTTGGCTGGTTGCTGTTGGATAGGGAAGACTAGGGGGTGGATAGTACAAGACCAAGGATATCCTTCCTTCCTTCCTTCCTTCGTTCTCGTACCTCTTACTCTACCTACACTAGAACGAGTCAACGT
>OU964980.1:4072227-4077227 GCA_918808275.2 Dolichovespula sylvestris
TTTCTCTTTCTCTCTTGAACGTGAATGACACGTACGGAATGAGGAAGAGGTTGAGCGAGGGGTGGTTGGAACGATCACATTATTTTCTATGTCCTTTCTACCGTGAATAGAAAAGAAGAAGAAGAGAGAGAGAGAGAGAGAGAGAGAGAGAGAGAGAGAGAGAGAGAACAAAAAGCTAAATCAAACTTGATTTTCCCATTGCTTGTTTCCTTACTCTTTCTTTCTTTTTTTTTTTTGTTTTTATTTGCCCCTACTACAGGGTGGGCCAAAAGTTCTTTTTTTTTTTTCTTTCTTTCTTTCTTTCTTTTTCAATCTTTCGATGGTCTTCAATAAAGTCGACGTATTATTTTTCTCGACTCTTCTCGAATTAATTTTCTTTCTTTCTTTTTTTTTATCCCCCCTCCCTCTCTCTCTCTCTCTATTTTTCTCATTTTTTTTTTTTTTATCGAACTCAACAAAATAGAGATAATCGATAGGTGTGTCGAGTTATAATTTTGAGAAATGTCTCGCCGTGAAA
The DNA here is from genome assembly GCA_918808275.2 of Dolichovespula sylvestris. Lineage (NCBI taxonomy): Eukaryota > Metazoa > Arthropoda > Insecta > Hymenoptera > Vespidae > Dolichovespula > Dolichovespula sylvestris. Next base: position 4,072,745 of record OU964980.1, read on the forward strand.
GTGGTAGACATATATGATCCTTAACAGGGTCGTCATCGAAAAGGATCAACTTATGCGATGTTTCTAAGAGGAGAGAGAAGAGAGAGAGAGAGAGAGAGAGAGAGAGAGAGAGAGAGAGAGAGAGAGAATTTCTTTACTGTATGCTACCCTGTGTTGTAACTCAACTACTTTTCTCTCTGGGGTACGTTTCCTCTCTTCCTCTTAGAAACAAACTCTTCTCTCAGTAAGCGGCACGTACGTTAAGGGTGAAAAAAGAGGCTGAAAAGAAAGAGAAATAGAAAGAGAGAAAGGGAGAGAACTCTTCTTCATGAGAAACTTCAGAGTCACTCGTACTTCTTCATAAAAATGTCACGGATTTTTACATACAGATATTTTCTAACGAAAAATAAGAAAGTAGGAAATATAATAAACGAACTTGCAAAAGAGACGAACGAACGAACTGAACAAAAAAAAAGCTGTTACTATTCGTCCGAAATAAAATCACATCGATATAAATATATATATATATATATATATTCTGTAGCGAGAAAAAATTCTTCAATTATTTTATTATTAAATTCGATCGAACGGCGAGGATCGACAGAAAAGCTTTTAAAGCATTATCTTTTTCTTTTTTATCATCTTTATTTTTTTTTTTTTTTTTATTCTTCCCTCCCGATCACTCCCATACGACGTCGGTCTATATACGTTTACGTGGTCTACTATATATGTACGTACGTGTGTGTACGTAGAAAACCGTATATACGTTTATAGGTATTGTAGGAAATCGTAGGAAAGAAATTCGAGGAAAACGATCCTCTTGGACCATTTTGTTCGATCTTTTTCCCGTCGAACAGGTATGCGGGCTTAGGCAGATCGTACTCTCTCTCTCTCTCTCTCTCTCTCTCTCTACGCGCACGTGTGTTTTAACGTTTCTCTCTCTCTCTCTCTCTCTCTCTCTCTCTCCATCGTGGAAATAGGGAGCCGAGGTATTTCGAAATCAAATCGCAACGGTACGTGAGCTTGGTGCGGAACAAAAGGGTCAGGAACAGTTGATTGGTCGTTTCGTCTTTCTTGTCATTCGAGATACCGCGTGACAGATCTGGCCAACCAATCTGTTTCACAATACGACATTCCGCGTCGCGTTGTAAAAGCACACACGGTTCGATAGAAAATTCTACAACCTTCTGTTTCCTCCTACACCGCGCCCACTACCCCATCCCACCCCACCTCACCTCCCTCCCTCTCTCTCTCTCTCTCTCTCTTTCTTATCTGAACGGAGTACACGTTGTACTGCGATTAATCAGCTTGACGGTCGTCTCCATCTCTCTACTCTTCAGTCAACCATAATGATACAAAACGTTTAGATTTGCGATAAAACCGTGGATAAGAATATATACATACATATGTGGTACGTTATATCTATTATCGTTTCTTTGTTTTCCTTTATTTCTGTTTTTCTTTCTTTTTGTTTGTTTGTTTGTTTGTTTGTTTGTTTGTACGTTCGTTCGTTCGTCCGTTCGTTCGTTCGTCCTTTTTTTTCGATACTTTTTACATACATACGTATGCGCAAGGAACTTGATTGTACCCTCCGATTCATGTTCGTACAGTCATTCGTTCGTTCGTTCATTCGTTCGTTCAGCGTTTTCTTTTTCTTTTTTCACCCGTTACTTTCTTTCTTTCCTTCTGCCCTCGCAACTTCCATTTTTTTCGGATAGATTTTAATGCCTACGTAGGACTAGTGACAGAAATCGAACGGAGAAATGTCGATAGCAATTCGTGATTACGTTTTCACTTGTATGCACGTACGTACGTATGTGCGTGTACATACATGCGAAAAGAGAAAAATAATATATATATATATATATATATATATATATATATATGTGTGTGTGTATGCATGTATGTTTGTATGCATATATGCATGTATGCATGTATGCATGCGTGTGCCACCGCGAGCCGATTGACAATTTCAATACATTTACGATGTAACCGAGCGTTGCGAATCAACGAGACGGCGAGCCAATGACGTGTGATTTCTCTCTCTCTCTCTCTCTCTCTCTCTCTCTCTCTCTCTCTCTCTCTCTCTCTCTCTCACTCTCCATCCATCTATCTATCTCTTTCTCTCACTACACACACACACACACACACATATATATATATATGCGACGAGAGGGGTACGCTTAAAAAATGCATTTGTTCGATTGATGATGCGCTTTCATTTGTCTGTACGTATTAAATAAATCTGTTTATAAAACGGTAACGTCGAAATAAAGTGCGACTGCCAACGATACACGGGGTATTAACTCGCGTTTCAACGTATTTCTAATGAAAGATATATATATATATGTGAGAGAGAGAGAGAGAGAGACAAATAGAGAAAGAGAAGAGAGAATTGGGAAACAAGTGAAATTTCGATAACGAGATTTTTTTTTTATCCTACTAGAATCGATGATCAATCGAGATTTATTTATCGACAGCCCTTATATCATTGCCCCGATGTACATAAATTGTATAGATTAAAAAAATGTAACGAGCTTTTCATCTCGATCTTTAGCCACGTTTTCGATCCATCTATCACGCGGGATCTATTTATCGATTCGAACGATCACTGATAAATACGTATGTATATATATATATATATATATCGTATAAGGTTAAAAATTCTAATAGAGTCTTTTTTTTTTGATCAACGTATTTAACCTGCGTTAATTAAATCGCGAATCAACGAAATTTATCTGAATCAATAATAAACATTTCAGTTGATCTCGATAGATCGAGAGAGAGAGAGAGAGAGAGGAGATATAAATAGAGATAGATACAGAGATATTATCGTTTGTTGGATAACGAATAATGGATACAGGAGAGAAATAAATATAAATTTGTCCCAAGAGAGTATTCGCGACAAATCCATTTATCAACATTCTCTCTCTCTCTCTCTCTCTCTCTCTCTCATTCTCTCTCATTCTCTGGGTCATCAGTGTTGTTGGTAGTGGAAGTGGAAGTGGAAGTGGAAGTGGAAAAAGAGTGAGAGAGGGAAACGACTTAAATATAATAGCACGACGAAACACAACGGAGAAGACAAACCGCGTCTCGAAGCAATAACGTAAAGGCGCATTTTAAGCTACCACGACGACGCACGACGAGAGAAACGGAGAGAGACAGAGACAGAGAGAGAGAGAGAGAGAGAGAGAGAGAGAGAACACTCATAGAATGGAGCTCACGACCCAGTTACTTTATCTTCTTCGTCTTTTCCCGGAAGCCGAGAAAATGAAGTTCGGCTGGTCGACTTGTCTGTATATATATACATATACAGTCATACTCACACGCACGCACATGTATGTATGTATGTATATATGTATATTTATATGTATTTGTGTATTTCTATATATATATATATATATATATATATATATATATATATATATATATATAGTGCGCTTAAATGGCGTACCAAGCAAGTAACACAATGGCACGCCCAAACATATTCACCCATCGTAAATAACATTATATTCTATGCGATCGATAGAAACTATGCGAGCGTGTTACGCTTTCCCAAATTCAAAAAAGAACTTTCCCTTTGGCAGAGTTTCTTTGCGTCTCCGTTTGACATTCCATTTTGCTCGACGTGTGCCTTCTTCCGTTTCGTTACTTTTCTATTTTTCTTTTCCCCGTTGTTCTCTTATTTTTTTATTTTTTTTTTTTTATTTTCATTTTCCAATCGCAACGACGACGGAATTATGAGAAAAAAGAAACAATCGGTACTCCAATCGCATTCGTTCGTTTTCTTTGACGAGAATGATCTAGAGGGAAGGGAAAATTGGTTTCGTATTGTAATCGGTTTATGTAAAGAAAAAGATAGAACGTTCTTAAAAAATGTCCGACATGTATATAAAGGGTGATACGCTTGTGACGCTTAAAAAAAAAAAAAGAAAAAGAAGAGAGAAAACGTTTGACGAGAGCCACCTGCTACCACCCGCATTACTACTACTACTACTACTACTACTACTACTACTACAATCACCACCACTACTACTGCTATTATTACTACTAAAAATTTTATAAATCTAATAAATGTTTGAAATGAAATTTGTTTTTTTTTTTTGGGTATAAAATATAAAATGTAAAATGTAAATGACACGTTGACAAATAGGATATATATATATATATATATGTATGTGTGTGCGTGTGTATGAGTATATAGATAGATAGATAGATAGATAGATAGATAGATAGATAGATAGATAGATATATGGGTATCATTGCAAAGTAAGGAGAATAACGTTTGTGACTGTAATGACATGCATTGTTCGAGAAATTTTCAATGGCAGTGAAGGAGGTATGCGAAGCGTTAAGTGGAGCTCGATTTTCCCAATTTAAATTCTCGACGAGTGAAATAGAAGAGTAGAGAAGAGAAGCGAAGAGAAGCGAGGAGAAGTGAAGAAAAGTGAAGAGAAGAGAAGTAAAGTGAAGAGAAGAGAACTCGTGTGTAACTCGCACGCTC
>OU964980.1:4079727-4097227 GCA_918808275.2 Dolichovespula sylvestris
TTCTTTCATGTTGGACGAGAGAAAGGAAATCTTTAAAGCGTTCTTTGATTCATAGATGGGCCGCCTAGTTGGGGTGAGGGCGAAGTAGAGAACGTGACCCCGCATTAAGTGTCCTATAAAATATTGCGCTCATGTAAATATCCTCGTAAAATTCCAACTAGAGAATGTTGCCCCTACCCCTCTTATCCCTCTCTTATCCCCCCCCAAATCTTACTTCTGGTTCTGGTCTACCCCTTTCGTGCCATCAGTCCATATATATATATATATATATATATATATGATACGTTCTCGTATTAATCCCATATTAACATACGAATGAACATTTTCTTTCTGTGTGTTTTATTTTTATTTATTTATTTTTATATTTTTTTTCTTCCCTCCAAGGGTTTATTCTTTAAGTTTAATACTTTTAAAGGGGGTTATGGGTGGCTCGGGAGAAATTTGTAATGGACGAATTATTGAAGAAGAAGAATAAAAAAAAAAGAGAGAGAGAGATAGGGATAGTGAGAGATACGTTCTTAAGTTTAGACCCTTTAATGGGTGGCAACGATAACGTTAGGAATGATCATAAAGGACACGTAGAGACAAGGAAAATCATAGTAATTCCCTTCCGTTCCCGTTCCTACGTTTTTAAAAACGGATAAGTAAGCACACCACAAAATCCAACGATATTCAAGTACTTAGCAGCATCTTTTCTCGCCCATCCCACCCACCACCTCCGTTTTTCCGGCGGTGTAAGTAGAGAGCGCAGCTACGGGACGATTTATATCCCTCCCCTCCCCCAAACGTCTCTCTGCCACTGTATATTCAAATTTAAGCGGGCTCTAGCTTAGCTTTGTGCCACACGACGTTAGCCAGGAACGCGGAATCGCGGCAAATGTAATATTTTTTTTTTTTTTTTTCCTACGCGAGTTTCGTTTTACGTAGGTGTGTACGCGTATAATGGCCGTCCTAGTGTCCTCTCTCGTCGTAAGCTTTCGGGAATTTAAATTTGTAGATTCATTTCATCTATTTATCTTTGTCCCCTCCCAACCTTTTTCTTCTTTCTCTCTAGGAAATTATATTGGCGTTGTGATCTGATCCATAACGTAACGCGATTAAGAACTACTTAGGGTGAGAATGTATGGTATTTTTTTGTTCCTTTCTTTCTTTCTTTCTTTCTTTCTTTCTTTCTTTCTTTTCCTCCCCTTCAAAGCATTATACTTTTACACTCTTGAACGTCTCGTACTTATTAACGCGCTCGGTAGATTTATGAATATTTTTTTATGAACGACTTTTCCGTAGAATACCTCTTAGGCGATAGAGAATTGTTTTGAAAGTATTTAGAAAAGTATTAAGAAAAGAAGAATTTTTTCCAAATGCTATTAATACATTGAACGTACGCGCGCACGCACACACGCACACACACATACACACACATATATATATATAATCGAATTCTATAAACGTGGAAAGTAATATAACTTATAAATTAATAATCTCTTTATCGCAGTATATATGTATATATTGTATTAACGAATTGGGCCACAATTTTTGTTTTAGTGACAGGTCTAGTGCCAGACTTCCTATACCCGCTGCGGAACGTAACGATTCAGCAGGGTCGAGACGCTATCTTCACTTGTGCGCTGAAAAACATTGGTGGATACCGGGTGAGTCCTTCCTCCCCCACGAACCGAGAGCTCTCTGGCATCAACATTCTTCGGGTAACTATTTAACCATTAACCTGTGTCCACCCATAATGGACCTACTCTACCTTATATCTCTCTACTATATCTCCTACTACCTACTACTACTACTTACTATCAACTATCTCACTATCACTATTAACGTCACCCAACTATTACTACTACTACTACTGCTACTACCATCACTACCACTACTATTACTATTACTATTGCCGTCACCAGCAGCACTATCACTATTATTACTTAACCGCACTACCACCATCATCACCACCATCGCCACCAATATCACCACCACCAGCACCATCACGCGCGCGTGCCTGCACCTCTCACAGCATTGCATTTAACTGCACTACCGCCCGGCTATGAAAAAGAAAACCACAGCAGCAGCCGACAGCATCACCGGCAGCTACCTCTGTGTACGACGTCCTCCCTCCCTCCTACCTACCTATCTATCTACCTACCTACCTACCTACCTACCTACCTACCTACCTACCTACCTTCACCCTCCCTCTATCTCTATCTCTCTCACTCTCTTTCCGTTTCTATCCATCTCTATTCTTCTTTAACCTTTCCAGAGAGACCCAACATCACGTTGACCTCATCCCTATCCTTCGACCCTCGATCCACGCGACCGAACTCGCGCGCTCGCAAATTAAACTTTCCGACTCGTTACTCTCCCTCTTTCCCTCTTTCCCTCTCTCTCTCTCTCTCTCTCTCTCTTCCTCGTTTTCTTCACCCTTTGACTCCACTACTCCTCTTCCTTTCACCTTTTTCGTTCGTTCGTTCGTTCGTTCTTTTTATTATTATTATTATTATTATTATTTTAATTATTATTATTATTTTTTCCTTCCCTTTCCTTTTCTTTTCTCTTCTTTGCTTTGCTCTTTGTTGTAAAAGTACGATATGAAAGAGGAATCCCATTGGTTTCATTTTTCTTTGCGGTTTCCTTACGTTTTTGCGTTAAGTAATAGAATTGGTTCACACTTTTTTTTCTCTTCCTTCCTTCCTTCCTTCCTTCCTTTCTTTCTAAATTATTGCTCGTACGTTGTTTTTTTTGTTCGAGTAACTTTCGTGCGTAAGAAAGTATAAATTTTTCTCTCTCGAGAGAGAGAGAGAGAAAGAGAGGGGGTGGGATGGGGGAAGAGGAGAATAAGGAAAGGATGGAGAAAAGGAGATATCTTTTCATTCTCAAAATTAGTATCGCTCCTTACAGCGGATTACTTTCATAGAAAATGAGATGAAATTGTTTCTCGCCATTGTATTACATATATATATATATATATATATATATACGTTCGCATATTTTTCGTTTACTCGAGTGCGTACCTATATATACATACATACATATAAATGTATATATATATATATATATATATATATATATATATATATATATTCGTCCGTTGTTTTCCTCTCGTCGTTATTTACTTGGACGAATTTATTTTATATGTACGGATCGCGGTGAGTAAAAATTCGATCGTCGTCATCGCCGTCTATTCCTCGTCGTTCGTTTTCGTACGACGACGTTTTGAAAGCACTCGAGCGCAATTTTTTTCAAATGTTTTTTTTTCTCCTACTCAGCGGTGTATTCGGTAAGCGCGTCGAACAATACGTCGAACGTTTTATATCTCAAGATACTTATGTACTTACGTACCTTTTGTAATCGGGAGCAATAAAGAACGTTCGGAAAATCGAACGAACGAACGGTTTTTCGTTAAATCGTCCTCGTCTACGGTCGCCTCCAACCCAAACCACTCCGTCCACTCTCTCCTACTTCTCATCTCTCTCTCTCTCTCTCTCTTTCTCTCTCTCTCTCTCTTTCTTTTTCTTTTTCGTTGTTCTTTATTCTCTCCTCTCGTCCCTTTCTCATCCTCTTTTTTTCGATCCTCCTTCTTACGTCGCTACTACGATTCCTCTCTCTCTCTCTCTTTCCTTCTTCTTCCGTGAATATATTTAATGGAAGTACAAGTCTAGCATATTGATGAGTTTAGATTGTAAAGTAGAGAAAGTGTATAACGTGGCGGCGGTGGATATACAACACACCTTAGTTCCCCGAACGAAACAGCCCGAAAGCGACTATACGAACGTTTTTTAAACCGATGAATTACATTTCACGAACTTCCCCTAAATTCAATAAATTTCCCCTCCGTCTGGCCGTCCCGCGTATATATTACTTAAGAAATAAGACGAACGTAATCGGCGTAGGAAAATCGTCGGTAATGATATAATACATACGTAGGATATAACACGATATTTATCACGAAATATCCGTAATCTTTAATCGAGAAATATATATATATATATATATATATATATATATATATATATTTGTTTTTCCAATTTTTATTGTGATTTTGTTTACTCGTTTTCCTTTTGTGTTTTTTTTTCTCTTTTCCTTTTTTAGATATTTGTTCGGTCGTTTTTTGCGAACCACAAAATTTCATCGCAATAATTCTTTTCCGCGGGACATTTCGGCGAGCGGCGTTGCTTGTCGAGCGTTTGATTTTAATCAAACGCGTACATACCGCATACGAACGTACACACGCATAAACAACTGCAAAAGCAAAATGTTGAAGTTTATAACTTGTAGCAAAAGCGATTACTTTCGGTAACGTGTTCTCATGCTTAAACTTTCTCTACTATGCGATATAGATAGATACAGGTAGAAAGAGAGAGAGAGACCGTCGAACGATAATTCTTCACTCGAAGTCACACTCGTTAACGACCCCACTCTCTCCCTCTCTCTCTCTCTCTCTCTCTCTCTCTCTGTCTCTTTCTCTCTCTTTATATATATATATATATCACTATCTCTTCTTGATAATGAGATTGAATTGATTACAACGATCCTTTACCTTCCTTCTATTATTCGACTATCGAATTCGTGTCGAATTGGAAACATTCGATTTACGTCTGGCTCAACCATCCATTTCCTCTATTACGTTTCTTTGGCTAATCAATCGATTAGAAATTAAATTATTACAAGTGACACACACACGCACACACACATATATATATATACGTACGTACATATGTACAAGAAAAAAACGATTTTATCATATGAAATTTACTTATAGAAATTTTAGTCGGATTAACGTCGACGTCAATTCTAGATGAATGATTTATACTTTAGGTACGTAATAGCAGGAGACCAATTTATTTAACAAATCGATCGTTTGAATTTCGTCTGGCCAATTGAACCTAATCAATTAGTTGAAGAATTTATTAATTAAATAATTATTTTATTATTATTATTATTATTATTATTATTATTATTATTATTATTATTATTATTATTATTATTATTATTGTTAATATTCGTTTGGTTGACAAAAATGTATCCAACGTAATATTATCGTTAGAACAATGCCATTGTAGAAGAAAATAGCTGAGCAGAGTAGAGTTTAGGGGACGCGTGGGAAATAAAAAGAAAGAAACTAATTAAAGGCTCGGCCGTATGGCTACGGCCTTAAAAAAGCTTGTTAGCGTTAAAAATGTTCCACCGTTAATAAGCATAATTGCTTCGCTGGACGACGATCGCGAGAGAGAAAGAGAGATAGAGATAGAGATAGAGATAGAGATAGAAATAGAGGAGTTGATATGTGTTAGGTATGTTCGTATGCATATATATATATATATATTTATATATTTTATAGTACTTGCCGCTCGCCATCGAGTATGATGATTCAGTAATTTTTTTTAACGAGTTCGACACACACACACACACACATACACGAACGAAAGCAACATCCTAAATTATCGATGATATCAAAAACACACGCGATGGAGTACATTCTATATGTATAGCATACAATATATTTTTCTTCTATTTTTCTCTTTTTTTCTCTTTTGATTTTTTTTGTTCATCTTCTTTAATTCATATCTTTCTACTTTTTTATTATCTTATTATCTTTTTTCTTTGTACGAAAAACAACAATCGCGTATCTATAAAGGCGTACGTATAAATTTTGAAATATACACAAAAATATTCGCCGGCAGTGTAATATCGATGAGAAAAGCTCGCTGTGGTATTATCTAATATATAAAATCGATATGCGAATGCATCGAAAATATTTCCCCGTTTTCGAATTTCCCGTGAAATTTGTTCGTTGCTTTTTTATTTCCATTTTTTCTTTTATTTTTTTGCTCTCTCTCTCTCTCTCTCTCTCTCTCTCTCTATCTCTATCTCTTTTTCATTTTTTTACTTTCTCTCTAGTAGTAAATATTCGGTGTGTTTTCGTACATACGTATATACGTTAACGTAGGATACGTACGGTACACGTGTATGTATTACACGTACGTACGTAGATACGTTGGCAAATCTATGGAAAGAAAGTCAAGAAAGTTAAATAAGACGTTAAAGTTCCCTACCGAGAGACTAGTTGAAGATAATAAACATACGTTTTACGGTTCCAGCAAGGAGAACGATCGTCCCGTTATAAAGTTTCGAGTTTCAATCGACAGGACATGTTCTGTGACGATTCTCGAACTCGTTTCGGTTCGTTCTACTTTCGGCTTAAAGTAACCGAAAGGAATTTGCCATCGAAATTCAATTCAATGATATGTATGTATATATACGTATAGACATACATATATATATATATATATATATATATATATATATATATACGTATTATCTTTTTGATCAATTAATATAATGAAAATATATATCAAGCTTTCTGGCTTTTTCCAGCCCTGACGCTTACTTTGTAGTAAACGCGGTGGATGAAGGTGATATCCCGCCCGCCCGTCTGCACTACCCCCTGTAGTAGTTTCGTAGTCTCATCGTACATCCCCCGAATTAATTCATATATATATATATATATATATATATAATCATAATAGCATTTGAAAATACATATACATACATATGTATATCTCTTACGTTAATATAACAAAAAAATATAGTGCAAGTAGTGTTTTACATACGTAGAATATATATATATATATATATACACACACATATAAGCAGTGATGACAAATTAGTTCGTAACACATAATATAGATCGATCGTAAGAATGACGCCAAAAGCGATAAATATTCGCGCGCTATTATCACGAATAATAAGTTTTCTAAATTGACAGACCTAACCTCCATTCGAAGCGTCGTTTCAATTGAAAAAAAATCATCTTTGTTTCGTCTCTCTACGATTACGCGTTCGAAAGATATGACCACTCGAAAGATTCGATCGATGGATTACAATGCGAAGGATACGTATAATATATCTCTGTGTGTGTTCGTATGTATGTGAAAATATCAATGGCGCGAAGTTTATCAATGGTTAACCAGTTCCAAGAATTATATATAGGTCAACGTACCTGCTTACTAGTAATAGTAAAATGGCGGACTCAGCTGACCGGTTGTCTTTTGTTTTTTTTCTCTCTCTCTCTCTCTCTTTCTTTCTTTCATTCTTTAACATGAATGGGGACGGCTCCGAGCCAATTCCATGAATTAATATAGTAGGTATTATCGAGACCACTTCCTTATAAGGTAATACGTTACTCAGCTGTCTCGTATGACGTACGTCATTCGTTGCGACCATTGTTTCTTTTCTAAGAAATTATATAGGACAGTAAAACAGCTGATTGACCCATATATACAGGGTGACTTTTTTCAAAAGGATCTTGTTCTTTTTTTTTCTTCTTTTAATTAAACGGTGTTCTTTTTTTTTTTATTAACATTTTTAGAAGAATATAATTAAATTGTTCAATAATAATTACGGCGTCACGGGTGCCGGTAATATTATATATAGGGTGACCATTTTGAAAAGGACTTTTCTTTTATCAATCGAAACGGTTTTTTTTTTTTTTTCTTTTTAATACGGATCGCATTAATACGTATCGGTATTTTATATATGTATATATATATATAGAGTGACCATTTTGAAAAGGATTTTTCTTTATTAATCGAAACGAAGGCTTTTCTTTTTCTTTTTTTCTTTTCCTTTTTTTTTTTTTTTTAATTTAATGGAAATGAATAAACCATTTTGTTAATAATACGGATTATTACGTATCGATATTTTATACATTGGGTGACCATTTTGAAAAGGATTTTTCTTTATCAATCGAAACAAAGGGATAAAAAGAACGAATGGACTATTAACGATTTAATCAAGGACGAATTATAATTGCCTCGTGAGAAATATTGAAGGTTGAAATTTTATATACATGGTGTCCATTTCGAAAAGAAAACAAAAAACTTTTCTCAGAATCAAATCGTTACAAAACTTGTTCGGTTTAGTTTTGTTTTTACATAAAAGTTACTCGACTAACGTCAAGTACGCGTATATATATATATATATTTTTTTTTCTTTTTATCGGTTTAACTTTCGTACAAACGATTCGACCATATTTGACGAGGTGGTGTGTACTTTCGAAAAGGGATTCTTTTTTGTTGTTGTGGTTCATTTTATGATTTTTGTATCCCAAAAAAGGACGGTGACGACGAAGCATGTAACGATGCATGTGTACGCGATTGCGAGATCTGAGATAGACGAAGAAGTTGCATGAGCATGCTCTCATTCTCCCCCTCGTGCCACCCCCTAACTCTCCCCAGCCCCCAAATAACCAACACAAACTTAGATGATAAATAAAAATAAATAAGAAACGGGAAGGAGTATAAATTTTAGCGGGGGACAAACAAATAAATAAATAAACAAATAAATAAATAAATAAATAAATAAATAAAAAGGGACTTTTTCTCAAATATTGTTGTTAAGGTTTCGATCCAATGTCCAAGATTTCTCTTCACTTCCGTGCATTATATACACAAATATATTACGTATATCTAACGTTAATAAATTTAATTTAACGAGAAGTAACTGTACTTAACGACGTCGTCAAAGTTGACGAGATAAATGAAACATGCCCGTGCCCATTAAATATCGAACGATCATACGTGTAAGTGGTTACTGAGTGCGTTTCGATGTAACGTAAGTCGTTCGAGGTCTGCACATTCGAGGAAATAGAGGAAAATCTTTGTCTTCCTAAAAAAAAAAAAAAAGAAAGAAAAAAAAAAAAAGAAAAAAGAGGGAAGAAAAAAATAAGAATACATATATATATATATGTATATATACAAAATAAATACGGGAGCAAAATATTCTATAGGAGAAGGGAGGTGTGTGTTAGTCGAGAAGGTACTTCCGGTCTAAACGTGAACCATGAAGAGAAGGTGGACAAAGCGAAAAGTTCCGTAAATGTATATAAGTACACCATATATAAATATATATATATGTGTGTGTGTGTATACATGGAGAAGAAAAGAAAATGCAAAGGATAGAGTAAGAAAAATAGAAAAGACAAAGAATACAAGAGAGAGAGAGAGAGAGAGAGAGAGAGAGAGAGAGAGAGAGAGAGAGAGAGAGAACTTATACAAGGTGCCTCATTAAACTCGATCATAAAAATGAATCGTTCTGTTAAAAATAAGAAACAATTTATCTTATCGTTCGAAGGAAAACAAAAAAAGGAGGCGAACGTTTTTCTTATTCTTTTCGAAGTTTCTTCTCGTTCGTTTTTTCCTATTCTTTTCCTTTCCTCTCTTTTCTTTTCTTTTCTACCCTTTCTTTTCTCTTTTTCCAAGGTCATACTTATTTCCCGACGTATCTTTCTAAAAGGGTAACGATACAATCGAAAAAGTATACGCTTCGAAGTGGGCAAGTTTAAATGGCACACCCCGTGTATATAAGGATAGTCGGAAAGAAAGTTTTAATTAGCGAGTTTATCCATTTATCTGCATGCCGTTGAAAGGAACAGAAGCATCCTCTCCTTCTGTCCGTCTGTGGAGGAGGAGGAGGAGGAGGAGGAAAAGTGTCTCTCGTCTTTTCTCTTGTTGGCGAGTGGGGGAGAAAAAAAAATAAAAAATAGAAAAGTACAAAGTGAAAGATACGAGATACGAAAATAAAAAAAATAAAAAAAAATATATATATATATATAAAGAAAATAAAAGTAAGATCAACCCAAAATAAAGGAGAGAGAGAGAGAGAGAGAGAGAGAGAGAGAGAGAGAGAGAGAGAGAGAGAGAGAGAGAGAGAGAAGATGATACAGGATTGCAGTGGTGAGTTGCGAGAGGGAGAAGGAGGAGGGGAGGAGAGGGAGGAGGGACACGTAAGAAGTTTGCCAAAGGGAGTTGAAGTGACGGAAAGATAAGAAGGAAGGAAGGAAGGAAGGAAGGAAGGAGAAGGACGATGGAAGGGTGGTAAGGAAGGGTGTGAGGGAGTATGGGCTCGAGAGGAGTGGGAGGGGATTGAAGAAGGTGGTAAAGGAGAGAATGAGGGAAACGATGGAGGGAAATAAACGAGGTGTGCTAGGTAGACTGGACCCGAGCCCTCTCCTGATCTCGACAATGGCCGACAATAGAACCGCCGACTATGGTTTTGCATATGAAAGAGGTACGAGAATGGGAGCCAGCCAAAGATAGATGCACGCTTCGCGATATTATATCTGACTCTTCTCTTCTCTTCTCTTCTCTTCGCTTCTCTCACCACCCTTCATCCTACTCCTCCTTTAACAACCCTCTCTCTCTCTCTCTCTCTCTCTCTCTCTCTCTATCACTCTGTATGTGTGTGTGTGTGTGTGTGTGAGTCCTTCCGTTTATCCGTCGCCTCTCTTACCGACGAAGGGCGGAACGATCATAAGTCGAAAATATCCGGGAGGGAAGACCCTTCAAGAAGAGAGGATAACCTCCTTGAGATTCTTTATCTCTTTTAACGAGCCTCTTATACTTTCGCACTTGACTCTTTCCTTCCCTTCTCTCTCTCTCTCTCTCTCTCTCTCTCTTTCTCTTTTTTTTCCTCTAAATATTCGTGCAATATTGATAATCGTAAAGGAAAGAGAGAATTGATTCCAATATATGATATCGTTCTCTCTCTCTTTTTTTTTTTTTTTTTTTTTAACAAAGAAAACGTACGTACGTACGTATGTACCATCGAACTTTTATCTATCGGTTCGAAACGATAGTTATCCATCATCATCATCATCATCATCATCGTTCTCTTCTTACTTAATTGATATTTTTCCATGAAACGGGTATAAACGCGATGGAGAGAGAGAGATAGAAGACCACAAAGCCTTGTGTAATATTCACGGTGTCTCACGTTACCGTTCTCGATAGATCTATCCGAACACAATGGACGTCCCTTTTCGTCCTTTCCCAACCCATAATCAACTCGATCGAAGTATTATATAGTATCGATAGAACCGAAACTCGGTTCCTTCGTTCCTTCGTTCCTTCGTACGTACGTACGTACGTACGTACGTTCCTTCGTCTCGTCCAAAGGAACTTCGTATAATCGAGGAAACCTTAGCGGTTTTGAGTAAAACGAGAGAAGAGAGAGATGGAGATATAAGAGAGAAGAGAACCGAGAAGATGAGAAGATACAAGTTCGAAGTATATATATAGCTTTTAGGAAACGGTAAAGTTGACGTTGAAGTACTCATCTCACCTTTCCCCGTCGTCATGGAGTTTCCGTAAAATTACTGGAACGTCATACGAGTATGTAACTTTAAGTAGTCTCGGATATAAATACATGCATAGATACATGGATAGATTGATAGATGGATAGATGGATAGATAGATAGATAGATAGATCGTGTGGAACGTTGCGGAAATTAATATAATATCTCGTATTGTTTATAATATCCATAACTTTTCTATCTTTTCTATCTTTCCAAATTTTCTTATCTTTTTATTTAAAAAAAAAAAGTTTTTACAATTTTTTACAAAAAGGTTTTAAAACTTTTTTTTATCTAAAAAAAAAAGTGAGAGAGAGAGAGAGAGAGAGAGAGAGAGAGAGGGGGAAAAATTTATCACTATCCTTTTCCTTTCTTCTTTTAATCGAAAATCCAAAAAAAAGAATACATAAACGTCGTCAATCAGCCGATATCAAAGTTCCTAAGATTTCTCTCTCTCTCTCTCTCTCTCTCTCTCTCTCTCTCTCTCTCTCTCTCTCTCTTCGTTTTTCAAGAGTTCGATAAAATAATCGAAATGAAAAGGAATGAACGAATATTTTTGATTATTATTTATATAATTTTTTCTTTTTTTTTTTTTTTTTTTTCTTCTAATGAGGAATGCTTAGAGAAAATTCATAACTATCGATCGTTTGTACGTAAAAGAAAAAGAAAAAGAAAGAAAGAAAGAAAGAAAGAAAGAAAGAAAGAAAGAAGGAAGGAAATGAAGGAAAAGAAAGGAAAAGAAAATGAACGTAAACCGTTCTATAAGATCAATAACAAACGATGATCCAAGATTTTGTCTTCGTTTTTTTCCGCTTAAGTAAGATATCTATCGATCTCTATCACGTTCGATGTCGATCTATCGACATATGATACACGGCTGACTTACATTTTTGGTTCTGTTTGTAAAATAAGTAAAATAAAAGAAAAAGAAATGAAACGAAATCAAATAAAATAGATAAACGGGAATATGATATTACAATAAGAGAAGAAGAAGAAAAAGAAAATAGAAAGAGTGAGAGAGAGAGAGAGTGAGAGAGAGAAGGAGAGGGTGGGTGGTCGAAAAAGAAGTAAAATAAAAATAAAAAAAGAGGAAAATAAAAGAATAGAAAAGAAATAAGATCTAAAGTCGACGGGGCAAAACGTCGGTGCAAAATGTTCAGCATTCGGCCTCGTAGTTTATTTTTTTTTCTTTTCTTTTCTTTTTTTTTTTTTTGTGATGCAAGAACGAAGGATAAGAAGAGGGGTTTGAGTGAGGTAGGCGAGGGAGAGAGGTAGGATGAGAATGGGCGGGGTTGGGTAGAGAGGAGAAAAAAGGAGGGGAAGGAGTTTGAAGAGAATGAGGAGGAGGATGAGGATGAGGAGGAGGAGGATGAGGAGGATGAGGAGGAGGAGAAGGAAAAGGGAGAACGTGAGCTTAGCATACTCCGCATAATGTATTATAAGTGGAGGCACTCGCAGGGCCATCACTACCAAACACTCGAGGCTCTCCTCCTCACTTCTTCTCTCTTCTCTTCTCTCCTCTCCTCTCCTCTCTTCCTCCTTGTACTCCTTCTACTCCTCCTTTTGCTTCTCACTTCCTTCCCCTTTCCGTTCTATCAACGTTCTCTTTTACTCTTCGGCAGGGATCTTCGGTTAAGGCTTTTCTCTACCTTCTGTACCTATCCCTTTCTCTCTTTCTCTGTCCGTCTGTCTCTCTCTCTCTCTCTCTCTCCTCTCTCGCTCTCTTTTATTCCCTCTCTTTCTCTCTATACGCTACTCCACTTTCGAGTTATCGATAAGAACCGCAGAACCTCTTTTGTCGGTTGATAGATAGCCTTTCAGAACGACGCGAGGTCAGATACTCGACATCGCCGGGAGTTCAATTTCGTGCCAATAATATCTATGCGACGCGAAAGAGAGCATGGGTGTCGAGATAGTTGACGGTGGGAGGGTTGGGAGGGCTGGGCTGTAGGACGAACGGGCGAAGAAGGGACGAAGGGAAGAACGATAGATGGTTAGAGAAAGGTGGATTGATTTTCGTTCGTTCGATCCCTTTATCGTTTGGAATAAGGGCAAAGAAGTACCACACCGTGCGTCTCTAGTTCTCGTTTTATCGTTCATCGTACAATGGATCGAATTATATTCAAAGGATTTTATCGATCTACGGGATCGATATACCTATATATATATATATATATATCGAGGAAATTTTGAAGGCATACCTTTTTTTTTCTCACGTTGATTTCTCTTCTCCGTTCTCCCTTTTTTTCCCTTTCTTTCTTTACGTCTTTCAATCTTCCATTATTTTTCTTTTCTTCCCCAAGTACAGAGGAATGAAGAGAGATCTCTTCGTCGACAATTGACTTATCATAGATATACTGTAAGGGTGGGTGGGTGGGTGGGGAAGGGTTTGAAAGGGAAAGGGAAGGGAAGGGAAGGGAAATATAATGTGTGTCGTATTCGTTAATCGATTTATTTATTTATTTATTTTTCTTTCCTCTCTCTGGTTTTTTTTTCCTATTATTCAATCTCCGATCGATTCGAGAGAGAGAGAGAGAGAGAGAGTCGGTCGTTTTTGTTTACGAGAGATCAAACAAAAGAAAATTTTGTTTCGATCTCTGATGGAAAGGTAAAAAAGATGGTTAGAGGACTTATACTAAGAAACGGGTTTGTGAGCTCAGGTAGCGTGGGTGAAGCAGGACACCATGGGGATCATAGCGATTCACGAACACGTCCTCTTTCAAAGCAAACGTTACACGGTAGTGTTCAATAAACATAACACCTGGACGTTGACAATAAGGTCGGTCAAGAGGATAGATGCCGGTCATTATAGCTGCCAAATTAACACGATGCCGGCGAAGAGTCAGGTGAGCCAAGATATCTCGTTGTACACGATAATCATTATACATTTCCCATCATGTATTACTCAACGTAAGTTTCCTCTATATTATTCACCTTCGCTTTGTTCTCTTTTTCTTTCTTTTTTTCTTTTGTCTTTTCTTTTTTATTTTTACGTTTTTCTTTTCTTTCGTTCGAGCGCAATCAATTTCTCTCTCTCTCTCTCTCTCTCTCTCTCTCTCTCTCTCTCTCTCTCTCTCTCTCTTTCTCTCTTGGTTGATTAATTTAACGTAGGAACCTACGTAATTATGTCTGCGGGTAGAGATGGATGGTGGTATAAGTAAATGATGATCAATTCCTCGCACAAATTACAGGGCGCCTATCTCCGAGTGGTAGTACCACCGGACATCGTAGCCGAGGAAACGTCCACCGATTTAATGGTTCCGGAAGGTGGCTCGGCTAAGCTTGTATGTAAGGCAAGGGGATATCCGAAACCAGACATCGTTTGGAAACGAGAGGATGGCG
Source organism: Dolichovespula sylvestris (assembly GCA_918808275.2). Classification (NCBI taxonomy): domain Eukaryota; kingdom Metazoa; phylum Arthropoda; class Insecta; order Hymenoptera; family Vespidae; genus Dolichovespula; species Dolichovespula sylvestris. The sequence goes on from OU964980.1 coordinate 4,094,201, forward strand.
CGGATATAATAACTCGCACTGGCTTTTCAGTCAAAACGAAAGGTAAGAACGTTAACGATTCAAATAATCGTCGACTTTATTTGAATTTTTTAATTTCCTTCCCTTCCCTTTCCCTTTCCCTTGCCCTTTTTACCCTTCTTCTTTTTTTCTCCTCTTTTCCAATTTATATATTGATATAATCAATAATATATAAAAATATTAATTCGTTATGTTATCGACGTTAAAACTTTTCCACGGGTGTATAATATATCGTATTATTCATACGAAAGCTTGTTATTATTATTATTATTATTATTATTATTATTATTATTAATCGTAATTATTTAAATCGTAGTATAATAATTTTAATAATACACGTAATATGCGATGAAAACGATACTTTTTACCCGATCGTATCTATTTTCTATCCTAGCGCCAACTACGGAAGGTGAGCTCCTAACTTTCGATAAAATAACTAGAAACGAGATGGGAGCTTATCTTTGCATCGCCAGTAACGGAATACCGCCATCGGTTAGCAAAAGAATAATGTTGCAGGTTCATTGTAAGTATCATCATCATCATCATCATTATTATTATTATTATTATTATTATCGTCATCGTCATCGCTGTCATCGTTATCATCATCCTAGAAATGATCGATAATTTTTATTCGATTTCTAATTATTTTTTTAACGATCAGGGAACTTAATCGGAGGTCAATTAATTAGAGAGCTTTCGATAGTTCTCGACGATTTCTTTCACTTTATCATTTAATTCTATAAATACATACCCTATACTATACACACGCACGCGCTCACACGCACACTCTCTCTCTCTCTCTCTCTCTCTCATAGTTCCAGATCATAACAGATAGATATTCCAGTAATTCCATCGAAATGGGTTAATTGTCTGCAAATACACTCGGTACTGAGAATTTGATCTATTGATGTATATAATCCTTGTACAATTCGCGCTTTGAGATATTCCGTACAAGCTGGTTGTTTCCTAATCCTAGGAATACTATTAATCATCCATTCAAGATAGTACGTGTTTATCCAGATCTCTCTCTCTCTCTCTCTCTCTCTCTCTCTCTCTCTCTCTCTCTCTCTCTCTCTCACTCTCTTTCTCTCTCTCACTCTCGACTCGACGGCGGCAGTGGCGTATATTCGCCTTTTATCGTATACCATTAATCCTATCATTTCACATTGTTCTCTTCGTTTCTCTTTATCTCTTAGTCTCCGGGGTAATCGAAATCGAGAAGTAAACGGGAATGGTGGACGGTGAAAAAGGATGGGAGGGAAGGAAAGGAAGGGAGGGGGGAAGAAAAAGGAGGAAACGAAAAGAAAATAGAAAGGGAAAAAAAATATTTGGTTGGTAATTGTCGAGGGTTAACTCTCGTTCGGCCGTTCTCTACGATAAAACTACTTTCATCCTTGTCCAACAACTATATATAATATATATATATATATATATATATATATATATATGTGTGTGTGTGTTATATATATATATATATATATATATAGTAAGAAAAAAGACAAAAGTGGAAACGAAGCAATGGAAGAATAAAAAGTACCGGCAACAGCAATGGTAACGGTCCTGCTATCGCCCTGATACGGCCATCGTCTTCTTCTTCTTTGCATAATTTCTCTCTGTGGAGAAAGAAGCGAGAACGCGCTGGGGATTCGCAAAGGGATAAGTAAAACAAGAAAGAAAGAAAGAAAGAAAGAAAGAAAGAAAGGGAGGAAAGGTAGGGAAGAATGAAAAAAAAAAAAGAAAACTAGACAGAGAGAGAGAGAGGGAGAGAGAGAGGGGAGATGGTACGAGAAAAGATTCAAAGTAAAATACAGCTTAAATGAGATAGATAGAAAGAGAGAGAGAGAGAGAGAGAGAGAGGCCGTTTCGTCGCTTACCTTAAGGAAAAGAAATAAAAGAGAGCAAAGAGAAAGAAAGAAAGAAAGAAAAAAAAAGAAAGAAAGAAAGGCAGAAAGACGAAAAAGAAGGAAAGAAAAGATAGAAACTTGTAAGACGGCGATAGCCGGCCATCGTTCGAGTTCTCGAGTTCTAATTCGAGTTCGAGTTCGAGAGAGAGAGAGAGAGAGAGATGGAATAATAAGAAAGATAATAAAATTACACTCACAGGAAGATATATAACCATAGCACTACTGTTCTCGGTTTTAACGAAAAAAGCGAAAAGGAAAAATCGAAAAGTAGGGATGGGGTTAGGTTAAGGGATGGTTGAAGGAGGTGAAGGAGGAGGAGGAGGAGGAGGAGGAGGAGGAGGAGGAGGAGGAGGAGGAGGAGGCAGGGTGATACGGTTTGAAGATGAAGCATTCCTAGACCGTTGAGTAACAACTACTCCCTTCATTCCTCCCAAGTCTCGTTTTCCCTCTGGATCGAAAGTTTCAAAGGGATCGTAAAGGGAGTTGGGTGTCGAAGGGTTGGTGGACGATGGTGTGTGAGTTAAGCCGTGGTTACGACCGACCAACACCGTCCCCGTTCGTTCCTTCGTTCGTTCGTTCGTTCGTCAGTCCGTTCGTGTCTTAGATTCAAACCAAGAGAGGTAATTCTTAGCCCGGAAATTGGATGTACTTCTAACGCCACGAATCTTGCACCTCCTCTGCCATTCTCCTCCTTCTCTCGTCTACCTCTCCTCTCCTCTCCTCTCCTCTCCTCTCCCTGTCTGTCCCCCTATCCCGTTATACTCGGACAGAGAGAACGTACAAAGATAATCGAATTTCATTGAATAAGTTACGCCAACTTGTATTCGTTCACACAAATGTTTTATTGTTATTGATAAAAATATAAACAGAGAGAGAGAGAGAGAGAGAGGGAGGGAGGGAGGGAGGTAGGACGAGGAAGATAATTTAGAGTAGGATGATCAAATATGATTGATTATTTTAAAAGAAAATTTTTATTGACTTATTTTATATATATATATATATATTTTTTTTTTCTTTTTTCTTTTTTCTTTATAACGATCAAGATACACTGCATAGAATTCGTCATATTTATTGGGACTAATGTATAATGCGACGTTCTTTGTTT
>OU964980.1:4104727-4117227 GCA_918808275.2 Dolichovespula sylvestris
GTGTGACGTTTGAGCAAAAGAAAAAAATCCTTTCCCATCACTCGCAAATATTGAAAAAATAATGTCTTCTCTCTCTTCTTTTTTTGTTTTGTTCTCTTTTCATTTCACATTTTATTGCTTTCCTGTTTCGTTTATTTCTCTTGTCTTTTTTTTTTTTTGTTTCTTTGGTTTTCTTCTCGCTTTCTGTCCAGGTGAAATGATCATCGGTAACACCAAGCACTTGATGACGGAGAGGAAGGTGGCCACTTATGGTACCCATATGAAATTGATCATCGTTGATCTACAGAAGGAAGATCTCGGTGGTTACAAGTGTCTCTCGAAAAACTCTATCGGTGAGGCCGAGGGTAACATCCGACTTTACGGTGAGTTTTCACGGGTAATACCATGATAACGGTAAAAACACGTCGTAAAGTTTTCTAGCAAAGAGAAAGAGAAAGAGAGTCAGAGAGAGAGAGGGAGAGAGAGGGAGAGAGGGAGGGAGAGAGAGTTTGAGAGTTTCTTACTACGTGTCGAAACGTGAAACACTTTAAGCACCTTTTCTTCTAACCCCTTTTACACTCTCCTCCGCTATTCCCATCTCACATTCCTTTTTCAATACACAGACGTATTTATATATGTATAAAGAGAGAGAGAGAGAGAGAGAGAGAAGGATCCGTCAAACGTGGCAATGGTTTTACGTGAATCTTGAAAAAAAAAAAAAGACAAAAAGAAAAACAAGGAGTTTTCAAAGAAGACAATTTTTTTTTCAAGTACTCTTAACGTAGAAAGAAAAAGACAAAAAAAAAGAAAAAGGAAAAAGGGAGAGCCCTAAGTTAACTAGCTCGTAAAAGATAGGGTAGTACCGGATAGCTAGTTAAAAGATTGATTTACCGATTGGCTTATCAGCAACGAGAGCACGATTTATCTATCCATTTGGAGTCTTTAATCAAGTACTTCGATCGGATCTATATATATATATCGTTTTATTTTTCTTCCTTTCGTTTTAACATAAGTAATGTGTATAGACGAAAAGAAAAAAATTTGTGAACGTATAAAAGCGTATAAGAGGAAGATGGAAATAAAACTTTGTGCAGTATCAATATGTATCCCATCTCTCTATCTCACTCTCTCTCTCTCTCTCTCTCTCTCTCTCTCTCTCTTTCTATGTGTGTGTGTGTGTGTGTGTGCTTTCAAAGATGAAAAATTCGTAGTAAAAGTATAAAGGAGAGAGAGAGAGAGAAAGAGAGATGAATATACATATATATATATAAGCCAGAGAAACTCATATCGTATATTATTTTAAATTCAGACAATCATTGGTTATTTAAATTAAAATATACTAATCCATATTTCTCGTTATTTCCCGTATTTCCGTTTCTTTCTATTTAAACGTAGTAACATACAAAGATGAAAATTTGTAGAATAATGTGAACGAAAAAGAGAGAGAGAGAGAGAGAAAGAGACCGATATATATATATATATGTATGTATGTATGTATGTATGTATGTATGTGTATATAAAAATTTACATTGCATAGATTTAACGTGAAAGTAATACCACCTTAAAAATATAACAAACCCCACTCTCGGCTATGTTTTATTTCGAATAATATAATCCTGAGCGTACAAGTTACGTTGAAATTGAACGAGTTTCGTTGCAACAGGTTTATCGGGGTTACAATCGAAACGATTCGTGGGCAGATATGTATATATGTATGTATTTATGTATATACATACATACATACATATATATATATACATATAAACGTGTATATGTATGTATGTGCATTCTCGTGTATAGTCGAGATTATTTTACATTTGGAAGGGAGGGGCAGAGGGAGAGCGAATGAAATGAAACTAAAAAATAAACGAGAAAAACAAATAAATAAATACAAAAATAAATAAAAAGAACCCCGCCAAAAAAAGGACAGAACAAAAAATGGAAGGGGGAAAAAAACACACACGCGAACGCGAACCTAGAGAACATAGATACAGAGAATGATACGTATCGATGAGTGAAAAGTGGAATAGTTTTGGAGTCACGCGATGAGCTAAACTAAAGCGAGATTAAACGGCAACGGACGAGAGTAGAAGAGAAACGAGTTGTATATATGTACATACATACATACATACATACATATATATATATGTATAGGGGTGTGTTCCAATCAAATTGAATCCTTCAACTTTAGCATTAACGTTTCTTTGCAATTATATTTTCTTTTTTCTTTATTTTACGTCGTACAGCATTACGCAATATATGGCGTACAATACCGCACGTTATAAAATAATTTTGATATACGCGGACGGAAGAGGAAAACAAAAAGAAAAAGAAACGAGGAAGAGAGAGAGAGGGAAAGAGAAAGAGAAAAAAAAAGGAAAAGGAACGAAAAGAGACTGGGGAAAAAATGCATGACGTTTAATATCTTTCTCTCTCTCTCTCTCTCTCTCTCTTTCTCTCTCTCTCTCATAAATTTCATACGAAGAATATCTTATACGTAGAAATAGAATATTATTTTATATGAAATAACCTGAATACCCCATCATCCTTACATATAAATAATATATATAGAAAGACAGAGAGAAAGACAGAAAGAGAGAGAGAGAGAGAGAGAGAGAGAGAGAAATAGTAAACTTTAAAAAAAAAGAAAGAAATAAAAGAAAGAAAAAATAAATAAATAAGTCCACGAAACGATATCTTCGTAGCATCCCTATGCTTACCCCTTCATTTCTTGTCCCTTACCCTACCATCGCTCTTCTTCCCCCACCACTTATCATCGGTTTGTACCCTCTCGGTGTTAAAACAACAGCAACCTACCTACGTATTAGTTATCGTTTATCAGACTGCCCGGATAAAATCGGGGAAGAAGAGCGGCGCGGCACGCCGCGCTATGGGGAATTGGCTGAGCCATCTGTTGCCAGACATGATCGATAAAAGTCCGCCAAGTGTTATCAGTGCTAAACTGCTATTTCGACGAGCTGCCGCGCACGTTTTCTCTTAGCACTTCCTCTCCTATCCCATCACGCACACACACTCCCTTACCCCATCTATACAACTCGGATATTCTCGGGGTTATCCTTTCGACGTATTCCACTTTTGTGTTTCATCGTCTCTCTCTCTCCCTCTCTCTCTCACTATCTCTCATCTCTATCTATCTGTCTATCTATCTCTATCTTTATCTCTGTCTTTCTCTTTTTCCCTTATTCCTTTATTTTCTTTCTCTTTCTTTTTTACCCATGCACAGAGACATATACACTCACATACGTATATTATATATATGCATGCTTGCACGCATAGTAACGATTTACGTGGACATACGCGAAAAGAATGAAATAGATAGATAGATAGATAGAGAGATAGAGAGAGATAGAGAGAGAGAGAGAATACGTAAAGCTATGCGATAAATTGAATCGGGATTCCTTGTCAAAGAGGAATTCCGACTCTCTCGCGTATGTCGATACGTACCTACGTACGTATGTGTGTGTGTGTGTGTGCGGTGAAGCGGCGCGTAAAACGTACATTTGGCATTTGTGTTTTTGCGTCTGGGGGTACAAACTCTCTCTCTCTCTCTCTCTCTCTCTCTCTCGTTTCTAGGGGGAAAAAAAAAAAAATATTCGAGGGATTCACGGACGACTTGCCTGCCTGCCGTCTGTTTAACAAGCAGCAACAGTCTATCTTCTTTCTCTCTTCTACACTCGTACACGCACACACACACACACGTACATTCTCTCTCTCTCTCTCTCTATCTTTATCTCTCCATCCATATGGAGATATGTTTCATCAAACATATTACGTTATCACGCACACGCTCTCTCTTTCTCTATCTATCTATCTATCTTTATCTTTAACCCAAACGTTTTATACACGCCCACAACAATAATACTAATTAATAAGAACAAATTTCATCGATGTCTCTAAACATTTATTTTTGTTACTTTCTTCGAACACATCTATACACACACACACACACACACACACATATATATATATTTTTTTTCTCTCTATCGATCTCTTTTTTTCTCCATTAAACAATCGACAGATATGAAGATACCGAAGTATACGACAAAAATTGGCGACCGTCGCTCGGGAGATGAGAAGATGAGCGAGTTCATGGGCCCAACGGATCACAGCCTTAATCACATATATCAGGGCTCCCTAAGGGAAGCTGGCACGACCTTGAAGCCCTACGCCGATGGTGACGGCGATGTTTCTTCCTCGTCCACGTCGTCGACCCTCGCGGCTGTCAGACATAGTCTCACACCACTCTTCTGGGTCTTCCTTCATGTCGCAACTAATCGATTGTTCGCCGTTTAACGGCATCAGTCGGAGTATCGATCGTGTATCGACCGTATCGATCGGGAACGGGTAAATTAAGGATCGGAGATCGTTGATACGATTTTTTTTCTTCTTTTTTCTTTTTTTGTTTTTTTTTTTTGTTTTTTAATTAATTCGAGTTAAACCACGAACTCGTGAGCATGCGTGTAACGATTACTTCGACGTTCGATCGTTCATAATCTACGAGAAATCACGAATTCTTTCTCTCTCTATTTCTCTATCTCTATCTATCTTTTTCTTTATTTCTCTCTCTCTCTCTCTCTCTCTCTCTCTTTTTTTTCCCTTTATTTTCCCCGTTGCCATTCTTTTTATTCGCAAATGTATATCGATCGTCGGTATTCGTTCACTTCTAGCCGCGATTATGGTGTCGCGAAGAAATTACCGTAGACCTTACCGATATTCATATTTCAATTAAATTAATATCATCTCTTGGCGACGAGGAGGGTGGAGGGGAGAGAGAGGGGATGGGGGGGGGTAGGGGAGTCGATTAAATAGCGTCGCGTGTAAATTAAATATTTTGTCGATATTCTCACTATTTCTCTCCCTCTCTCTCTCTCTCTCTCTCTCTCGTTATCAATGTTTCATCTACCAATAATTTGTGTTCTCTTTTATTCGTAACTTAATCGTCGCTTCGTTATCGGAGCCCAAGGCCGAAGTCATAATTATATCTCCTCCGATATTCATCAGCTTTTATTTTACATCGGCAATAGGACGTCATAAAGAAAAATCGTCCGATATTAAAATAATCATCAGAATGGTAAATCGATTGATCTCATTAAATCGTCGAACGTTTTTACTAATCCATCTTCTTTTTTTTTTTTGTTGTTGTTTTACTCAGGCTAGTACGAAGACCGTACGGGGGGGGTCTGTCTTCTCTTCCTCGGGTCAGGTACGTTAATACAGTGCTCTCTACGAAACCTCGCGATTTTAATTTTCATAATTAAAAGCAAATATATTATATCCGAATAAAGTAAAGTATTAAAATCCTCTCTTTCTCTCTCTCTCTCTATCTATGTATGTATCTATCTATCTATCTCTCGTCCTATAGGAGATTTATAATAAATTTTACATACAACCTTTTCTCGAATTTAAACGTGGAATTGATTATTTAAAAAGAAAAAGAAAAAGATTAAAACGAGAGGGAACGAAGGAACGGGGAGGTAAGAGTAAGGAAAAAGAAAAGAGGAAAAGGAGAAAAAAGATGGAAAGGAAATGGGTGGGTGGGTGGGTGGGTGGGGGGGAAGGGGAAGGGGAGAAAAAGAGGGAAAAAAACAAAAGATCGAATCAACGCGAAAACGTGCTTCGTCGTGCGATGACAGATGGCGTGTGTTTTGGCGGTGGTACTGAAGGGAAAGGTGAGGGGAAAGAAACGAACGAAGAGAGAAGGAAGAGGAGAGAAGGAAAGAAAAAACGAAAGGAAACGAAAATGAAAGAGAGAGAGAGAGAGAGAGAGCGGGGCGGGGGGAAGGGGTGGGTGGCAAGAAAATGGGTCGAAGGTTAACGTTTAGGGGTGTCCCGATGGAAAAATAACGCGAAACTTTCGTCGACGGGGGCCGGACTGACTGGCTTTTACACCACCCTTTATCGCACGCTGCGGATAGCAGTTTTATTTTCACATAAAAGTGGAAAAATTTCTCGCGGGAGGAAACGAAGCTTAGGAACATAGAGCTCGGGCCCGGATTGATTGTTTTACTACGTGCGCCCGCTCGAAATGAACCGCGGAACCGAGTTTGCTCGAGGTGGCTCTCTGTTCCTGAAGTCGAGCACAATTTCGTGGTACTTTAAGATAAATTCTTACGAGAGAGAGAGAGAGAGAGAGAGAGAGAGAGAGAGAGAGAAAGTATAAACGAGACGGTGGGAAAACTGTACTCGCCCTTTACCCCCTCTTTCTCCTCCTCCTCCTCCTCCTCCTCCTCATCCTCCTTTTCCTCCTCCTCCTTTTCCTACTGCACTTTTTTTGTTTTACGGTAAAACATTTATTTTCCTATCAAAAAGTATCGTTCCCAAGTATAATGCCTCGAATTACGAACGGGTTATGTTCCTTATCGATCCTCGTGCTCGCCTATCTTTTAATATAACGCTTGAATGAAATTATATTGATAGAGTAATAATAATAATAATAATAATAATAATAATAATAATTAAATGTATAATTTTATCTGACTATTATCAATATCGTTGAGTATTATTATTGTTGTATAATATTAAACGTTCGTAATATTGCAATATTGCGATTGATTTTGATTCATATAGTTCAGTTTGACGTTAAATTATAAATATATATATATATATATATAAATTAATGTTATCCTTTCCCGTAGAGAGTAGGAAACGCAACGAAACAAACAAACGAAAATGAGGATAAAAACGTTGGAAAGAAAAAAGGTTCCAATAATTCGTTACTTTTTCTTTTCCTTTTTTTTTTCTTTTTTTTTTATAATTTTTCGCAATTCTTCTTCTTATGGCGAGACGAGAGGAAAGAAAGGAAGGAAGGAAGAAAATTAATAAATGAATACAAGAAATGAGGAGAAGGATAGTATGATGAAAAATATGCCAGTCCTCTCTCTCTCTCTCTCTCTCTCTCTCTCTCTCGTATTATAAAAAATATCGTAAGTTTTCTGTTATTTTCTGTTCCTCCTCCTTCTTCTTCTTCTTCTTCTTCTTCCTCCTCTTCCTCTTCCTCTTCCTCTTCTTCTCCTGTTTATTTTTTTTCTCTCTCTCTCACTTTCCATACGTATTCACACGTGCGTTTTCGTATATTCAAGTGACAAAAAATATTCTCGTATAAACCGAGAAAGAACGAGAGTCGAGAAAGAAGTAAGAATGAATATACATATGGTCTGTACTATTAAAACGAGATGAGAAAAGCAATAAGAAAAAAAGAAAGAAAGAGAAAGAAATTATTATATAAATTCTTGCGTCTTAAAAGAGATACGTTGTTAATATTATTATTATTATTATTATTATTATTATCATTGTTATCATTATTTTTCTTCTTATTTTACGTCTCCAAACGTACAAACGTTTCGCAATTCTCTTTTCTCTCGTTTTTCAATTTTCTATGCGAGAACGCGTTGAATGAAAAAAGATCGAGGTAAAAAAAATCAATGTTTCCTTATCGTCATTTATAAAGATAAATTATCATTAGAGAAAATATTCTTCCAACGCTTCTCGGCGTCAAAGTAAGTTCACGTTTTACCGAATACGCCTTTTACCTTTTTACCTTTAACCTTTTCCCTTTTTATTTTTCTTCCCCTTAAACCTCCCTAAGCCATCGCCACAAACCCGTAGTTTACCACCTTAACGAAACGAATTCCCGACGAGGGAAATGCTCGAGCACACGCGGGATTTAATCGCGTTTAACGCGGAATCTAGTTTTTCTTGTGTTTTCTTTTTCTTTTTTTCTTTTTTTCTTTTTTTCTTTTTTTTCTATTTTTTTGCATTTCTCCTCGACGGCGACGGAAACGCGTCCGGTTACCGCATATTCGTGGGCGACGTAACATCGACGGAAGGAAGATGATTTGTATATCTATGCGTTTCTTTTTCTTTCTTTTACTTTTTTTTTTTTTTTGTGTGTCTATGCGTTCACGTGTAATAGTAATCGTTTTATCTCTATATCTATCTCTATTTATTTTTATATTATGTATATATATATGTGTGTGTGTGTGTGTGTGTGTGTGTGTGTGTGTGTGTGTGTGTGTGTGTACGCGTATCTTTATCCCAGTTTTCGTTTTTAATCTTCAAAAAAGTGTGAAAAATAATCTCACGGGGAAATAATTTGCCGACAAAATATTTTCCCGATTTCTCCATCTCGTTCTCTCCATTTCCTTTTGAGAAAATCAAGGTTTCATAAACTATCTCTATACAATCTTGGAGTTATATCATTCGACTCGAACGACGAGAGTTAGACGCGAATCGAATGGCTTTTCCCGTTTAACAATAAGGTGATACCTTCGACGATAAAAACAGAATAATAAAAAGAGAGAGAGAGAGAGAGAGAGAGAGAGAGAGAGAATTTATTTTTATTTTTGTCGTTTATATTGTGATCTTTTACATTTTCTTTTTCTTTTCTTCTTCTTTTTCTTTTTTCTTTTTTTTTTTTTCTTTTCATCCTTTACGCGCTCGTCTCATAATTTGAGTAATGATCGTTCAAAGGATTCGTGCGTTTCTCGTGGATAAGAAAAAGAGAGAAAAGGAAAGGTGTAATAATGAAAAATAGAAAAACGAAAAAAAAAAAAAAGAGAAAAGGGAAAGAAAAGAAAAGAAAAGAAAAGAAAAGAAAAGAAAAAATGTGTGGCAACGTGCTGATAGTACAATAATTAATAAACAATTTTTAGTCGTATCCGTTGCTTACGCTTAACTGTTGTAAATAATGTCGAAAATAATCATCGGCCTGTGTCTAACGAGAGAGAAAGAAAGAGATAGAGAGAGAGAGAGAGAGAGAGAGAGAGAGACGGACGGACCAGAAAAAAATCGTAGATAGAACAAATATAAAGGTTGGGTTAGAAGAGTTCTTAAAAAATCAATTGCACTCTTTTTCTTTTTTTTCGAAATACGTTCATATTTAAAATACGATCGTGTGACCGATAACTTTTCACGAGCTCTAGGCCCCCCCTTGTAATTTTACGATTCCGAGGAAGAGGAAAAAGAAAAAGAGAAGAAAGAAGAACATGAGAAAAAGCAAAACGAAAACGATTATCCTGAAGAATATCGAAAGAAAAGAAAAGAAAAGAAAAGAAAAGAAAAGAAAAAGGTATAATCGATTTTTAAGATAACCCGAAGAACTTTCGAGTATGTATGTAAGTCTCGTCGATGAAAGTTCTTTCCTCTCTTTCTTGTTACTACATTTTTTGGCTTTCCCTCCCTCCCTCCCTCCTTCCACCCTCCCTCCGCCCTCTCTCTCTCTCTCTCTCTCTCTCACGTGTAAATTTACTTCGAAAGCTCGTGGGGGAAAAAAAAAGAGGAGGAGGTTGAGAATGAGGAGGAGGAAAAGAAGGAGGCGAAGGAAGGTAGAAGGAAAAGAAAAATGATAGAGAGAGAGAGAGAGAGAGAGAAACAAGGTACGATAAAGGAGAAAGAAAATAAAGGAAAAATAAAAAAAAAAAAAAAGGAATATGCGAAGGAATACAAGAAGAAAAGGAAATCGCAGTCCATTAAGACACATTTAACGTGCCAAATCTATATACACACAAAGGAACGATCAAAAGCATTTAACGCGTGCGTGTGTGTGTGTGTGTGTTCGTGTTTTATGTGCGTGTGTATATGTGTGTGCGTGGTACATGGTCGTCTAGTTAAAAGCAGAGATCATTAGACCGGTTCTATCGATTTTTTCTTGCTTTTATCTTCTATTATGTGTGTGTACGTTACGTTTACATGGGTTTATGCGCGAATAGAGGAGGAGGGGGTCAGGAGTGATGTGTGTGTGTGTGTGTATGCGTGTACCTACTACCGGTCATTTATGTGAACAGAGAAAAAAAAATAAATAAATAATAGTAATAGTAATAATAATGACGATGATAATATGAAAAATAATATTCATGACAGGACGCGACGACGAACGATCGATCACTCGGATAACTCGAACGATGATGATGACGACGATGACGATGATGATGATGATGATCTAACGGATTAACGAAATCCATGATCGATAACGAAATCGTTTAACGAACGCGTTTACGATTTTAAACACGTTTCGTTTTTGGGGAAAAATTTCTTTGTTTCTTTTCTTTTTCTTTTCTTTCTTTTTTTTTTTTTTTTTTTTTTTTTCTTTCGACGAGAATATTAATCGCTGCTATACGCTAGTCTAAAACTATAATTGAATATAAATGTTAAATTGTGACGATGCATTTGTTAGGATTCTTAAATATTTATTCGTTAGTATTTGTTCGTTAATATTTATTTGTCAGGATTTGTTCGTTAGGATTCTTAGATATTATTTGTTTCGAAGAAGTATCAAAGATAAGTGTGATTATTATTAATTGTTGGATCGAATTGTTACGTTAAAAGATTATTATTATTATTATTATTATTATTATTATTATAATGACGTAATTCAAATAGATTTGAAGATGGTGATTGTTAAATAAACGAATCGATCTAATTAAAACGATTGAGATATTTGTTATTATTATTAATAAACGTATCAAACGCGCGACGAGATAAATATTTCAAATCGTACACAAGTCGTCTCGATATAATCGAAACGCATTGCTTTCAAAATGAATTGAGTATCATAACGAAAGCATAGCCGAATATAAAGGATGGAACGAACGTCGAACGTATGTATGGATTCTCGTGATGTGTGTGTACGTGTGTGATAGAGAGAAAGAGAGAGGGAGAGGATTTAAGAGTCGATAGACGATCGTTAAACTCATTAATGAGAAATTACTTTGGAAATGGTCATGTATTAACAATGGAACTATGAAACAAGCTTATGAGCTAATATTTTGTTATAAATTTGTGGGAACGTTATCGCGGCATCTCCTAATTTATCGATACTTTGTACACTCGACAGATATCCATATATATACATATATATATATTTGTGTGTAAACCAATGATTATGAAAGTGATACAACATGAGTCATATATTTTATCTTTCTTCTCTCTTTTTCTCTTTCGGAGATATTTCGAGACTACGACGAGACTCGAAACGTGTGTGTGTGTGTTGAATTATTTAACGATTCATTTGCATTCCGTAATTCTGACAAAAATAATAATTCTTCGACGTGATCTCGTAATTCGTTAAACGTTATCCGACGATAACGTGCGATACTTAATTTCAATAATCTGATAATGAATAGACTACTTGGACATCAATTTTATAATCAGCCGACTTGTATGAACCAAAAAAAAAAAAAAAAAAAAAAAGAAAGAGAAAAAAAAATACGAAACAAAAAAGAAAGGAAGGAAGGAAGGAAGGAAGGAAGGAAGGAAAAAGTTCGTCTAGTAGATTGTATAAAAAACAAAACAAAAAAAAAATAAAGGGGTATTAAAAGTTTAATTATTATCGAAGAGTTAACGAATTGTTGATCATAGGTGTTGTTTCGCCCGAGAGTTATATTAAATGCGGTAATTAAATATTGCGAAATGAGATGTATTGTATTGTATAATGGCGTGTCGTATAATTATCGAAAAAAAAAAAAAAGAAAAAAAAAGATCGATCGTGCGACAAAATAATGATATACATATACACTATACCGTATACATATACATATATATATACATATATATATATATATACATATATATATGTGTGTGTGTGTGTGTGTCATATTTTATGTGGAAAAAAAAGTATGTATACTGCATATTACACAGTGGTAAAAAAAAAAAACGAATCTAACGCGTTTATACGCCTAAATTATAAGTGAGAGACCGACGAAGGGAAAAAGGGAAAAAAAGATAATTAAATCCCAAGGAATACCCAAGTCGGCCATTTTTTTCGCATAATAATCACAAACACATCGAAGACGTCGTAATGAATGAGAGACGACTTTTCATGGTATTTCCTTCGGTAACGTCTTTACTCTAATTATTACGGCTTCGATCGTTCGTTAATGCTCGTCGAGAATAAATGAATGAATGAATGAATAAATGAATGAATGAATGAATGAATGAATAAAAGGACAAAGGAGAAACACCATGACGATGGTAAAAATGAAAAATTACGTGATTAGAATGATTACCAACCGGGTGGTACATCGCTTATATATATATATATATATATATATATATATATATATATATATATAATATGCAAAAAGTTCTTCAAACGGTTAAACATATTGCAAAATGTAACAAAATAATATATTTACCGAAGAAACGTGTCCGCTTCGTTTCGTTATAAGACCAATATATGACTGTTTAATAATTAAGAATGTAAACGAAAAATGAAGAAGAAAGAAAAAAATTAACAAAAACGAACGAACAATATAAATAAATAAATAAATTCATATATCATATACAATGCGCAGAGGATCATCGAATAAAATAAGAAATAAAAAATAAAATAAAATAAAATAAAATAAAATAAATTGAATTAAATTAAAATAAAATAAAATAAAATAAAATAAAATAAAATAAAAACGATAATAATTCCAAATGAAGGGGAAAGTTCTGCTTTGAAGTTACGAAATAAATTCGTACGAACGTGCGTGAGTAGTATATATTAAAAATATCATACA
>OU964980.1:4122227-4137227 GCA_918808275.2 Dolichovespula sylvestris
TATTTGTAATCGTAAACATGAGCGACCTGTATAAATCGTTGCGCGAGAAGATCGTTGCTCCTTCTCGAGAAGAAGAAGAAGAAGAAGAAGAAGAAGAAGAAGAAGAAAAAGAAGGAGTGGAAGAGGGAGAGGGAGAAGAGGAAGGTGAGAGTACAAACCCATAGAAGGGGGTAAGATAGGGTAGGTAAAGATGAACCCTATAGCGGGTTTCGCGCCCTATCGCGAATCTTACCGCCCGTGTAAACTCATAAACTGTCATGGGGTTTCTCTCTCTTTCTCTCTCTCTCTCTCTCTCTCTCTCTCTCTCTCTCTCTCTTCTGAGACACGTCGGATCATGATACGCGTTAAGACCATTACGATCTTTGCGATCCTTTGGAAACGAAAATAACGACACGCCATGTTGTAATATACCGTCGAATATATACGTCGTCGACTCGAGAGAGAGAGAGAGAGAGAGAGAGAGAAATATCTCTACGTTCGAGATTATAAAAAGAAAGACGATATTTTTTCTCTTACGATTTAAAAAAAAAAAAAAAACTAAGAAATATCGTACCTTTTAATCGAAATAAATTATATTTCTTGATGATAAGTAAATTATAATATTATTATTATTGTTTGTTAAAAGTGAATTACTTAACGTAGGTGTATTAAATAGTATATTGATCTATCACGTCCATGCATGCATAACATAGATGGAATAAACAGTAACAAACATGTGATTCTTTAAAGAAACATATCGAAGATATATCGTTGTAATTTGGAAGAAATATTGAACGTATAAAAAGGACGAACAAACAATTTGATTAGTCGATATTGTGTCGTTGGTGACACTGCGTTATCGGATTTTCAGTTAAGAGTGTAACACGGGCGATCGTTCGTCGTTTAGAAAACTTTTTAATCGTCGACTTGCTCAGCTGATCTCTTCGCTTGATTCCACTAGCGAATAAAATTTATTGGAAAGCAATCGGATAAACGATAGATACCCGAATCAGATTGAGAGTGTCGAATGCTCAATGGAAATTTCGAGAACGATTTTAATGAAACACACACATATATATATATATATATATATTATAGATAAAAATGGTATATATACGCGTTCCATTTATTTCTTCTTCCTTCATGGAAACAAAACGAATACAAAATATATATATATATATATATATATATATATATATATATATATATATATGTATCAAAATAATAGATAGATAGATAGATAAATAATAAAGTAATAAAAAAAGGGATGTGCGTAGTCGATAATTTTATTTAAAATATAGATCGATTTTAGAATACGATCTTTTAAAGTTCAACGCTTGATTTGAAGAGTTCTCATCGATGCGACACAGGCGGAACGAAACCGTCCGGAACTTTCGAAAGGCAAATATCCGCTTTAATCGAAACGAACTTGGAACGATTTACTCGTCCAAAGAGAACGAGAGAGAGAGAGAGGAAAAAGAGTAGGAAACATATTTTTAATGAAAGGATATCACGGAAGGAATGAGAGAGATGAAATTATCGTTTCGTTATAAAATTATCACGAAAATTTTCTTCGACGATTTTCTTACATTTATAAACAATTTTTATACATACATATACATCATATATATATTACGTATCTTTAAAAATCATTTACTTACCATCGCCCATTGTATTCGTAACTTACGTATATTTAAATGTCACCATTCAAAATATCTTACCATGTACATATGCATGTATCGATGTAATCAATTAATAATGATAAATCTACAAGGAAATATTTTTCATCGTATTTAACACGAATATTATAAATAACAGTTATCCTTACTACTGATACATTGATCTTTGTAATATCTATATCGACTTTAATCCATATATTTAATACACCTGTGCGTGTACTTTAAGGCTTGAAGATTTTGTTTTTGTTTCTTTTTTTTTTTTTTTATAAACGAAAAGATGAATGAAATGGTAGGATGAAAGAAAAAAAAAAAGAAAAGGGAAGATTAACGAAAATAAGTAGGAATAAGTTGGCGTGGATGAGATTATGATCGTCGATATTGGTCAGGGATATAATTTTGTAGACGAATTAGCCTACTTTGGTTGGTAAGGGTTTCCGCGTATCTGTACGCGATCGTAAAGTGCGGTACGCCATAGCCGGGCGTCGCGTTAATCAATTTCATTGAGTATCCGATTTTGGGCGGGCCAGGTGCGGTCTCTCTCTCTCTCTCTCTCTTTGCGTAAACCTGATCAAACGATGCCACCACCACCACCGTCAAACCGGCCTTCGCGTTCATGTTATTAATTCGGCTCCGCATAACACAGCAATAACATTAGCGAAATAATATAATAACACTATCGGCACTCGACCACCATCCTCGACCGCCAATGAAAGCCAACGAAATTTAGCGTCCGATCTATACCAACGAACATTTGCATAATGCCTCTTGCATTTACCCCCCTTGCGCCTCGCTTTATTAAAACTCAAAAGGTCAACCTCTCTCTCTCTCTCTCTCTTTTTCTGTCTTTCTTTTTGTTTTTATTACATCTTATCGTTCGACGATCCTCCCTACGAAAATAAGAAGAGAAACAACAAGAGAAAGGAAAACGAAAATTACAAAAAAAAAAAAAAAAAGAAAAAAAAGAAGAAGCACGTAAAGTCAAAAGAAGAAATATCTCGGAGAGAAATAATAACAATTATTAAGTATGCAAATAACGTTTGTATCCCATCGAGGGGGGAAAAAAGTAGGAGCCATCGTTGAGAATAAATGAAAAAACTCTAAAAAAAAGGGATAAAGACGATAACAAATCTTCCATACGAGCGGGATACATAAAATTTATAAATCTACTTCGATTTTACTCGTGATTCGATTAAGAAAGGATATTGTAATTAAATAATAGTAAACTTAAACATATTAGATTTTAGATTGGACGATGTAGCCGACGATATACAACGATCGTTTCGTTCGGATTAAAGAAAGTCGGATACTTTTTCTTTGAAGAGAAGAAGAAACGTTGAAGGTTTTTAAATATACATATATATATATTTTTAATTACTTTAAGACAAAAAGTATTAATCATATCGATTCGATCGTCGCTAGATATGTACCATCGAGAATATACTCTCTATCTCTTTCTAATCAATGGGTATACATACGTAGTCGTTTTTGAAAATGTTCGAAGGGAAGTTGAAAGATAAGGGAAAAAGATTGGCACACGTAAGACACGAGGAATATAATCCTGAACGTCCCTAAGGAAGAACAGACTCGTAGGAGGAAACGACACAGATAGCTAGACTAGATATCTATCTATCCATTCATCCATCCATCCATCGATCTATCTATCTATCTATCTATCTATCTATCTGTCTGTCTGTCTGCTTGTCTATCCGTCTGTCTGGCCGTTGATAATGCTCAAAAGATATATATATATATATATATATATATATATATATAAATATACTCTATCTCTTACTAACACTCATCGACTCGGACACACGGAGGTAGGTTTTCGGTTGGTGGGGGGTAAAGCAGCGGGTAGAATGAAGGGTGGAAGGCGGTAAAGGAGGGGTTGGGTACTATGGTGGGTCGGTTGTGGGGTGTGGGGTAGAAGCGAGTATGGGTTTTAATTATTTCCACGAGATGAGATTTCGCCACGGTGGCTAGTATTGAGCGTTAGTCCGGTGTAAATTCCAGGATCCCGGGCTAATCGGCATAATTCCACGGAATCCGTAATGGACTTTGGAATGGGTGGGACGTTAGTGAACGCTGGGGCTAGCAACACCCACCTCGCACTCCCACCCACCACCACCACCACCACCAAAGAGAGGGGTGAAAGAGGGTGAGAGTGCCTTCCGCTTTTACACTAGCGATCCTACGGCACACCATTGTCCTTTCTCTCTCTCATTGCCGTCTCTATTCGCCATCTCTCTCTCTCTCTCTCTCTCTCTCTCTCTCTCTCTCTCTCTCTCTTTATCCCTTTCTCTCTTTCGTAAACGCACGGTATACACGGTAGCCTCTTCTTCGTTCCCCGCTTTAGTTGCACGGCAAATTAGATCTTCCGAACGTTGGCCAACTTTAAAGGGCTTAACGCAATAGATTTACCAATCGTAGAGAAAATCTGACCGCGAAAGATCGGTCGGTCGGTTTTCTCTGTTCGCTCGTAACACGTACGCATCTGTGTGTGTGTGTGTGTGTGTGTGTGTTCGTGCGTGTGTATACACGTTAGGTATATTACTATTTTATCGGTGTTAAAACACCAACGATTAGGACACGTTAAATACGAAAATTACTGTGCGACCAATTTTATCGTTTAAAAATAAATAAGTGTTAAAGAGAGAAAGAGAGAGAGAGAGGAGGGGGGGGAAGAAAAAAAGAAAAGAAAAAAGGAAACGAAAACGACGTTATAGGAAGAGACGTTTGAAAATCAGCTTTCCGAAGTATCTCTGGTCTCGCTCGTTAGCGAGGTTTCCTCGTCCGAAGAGACAACAAACGTGAGAGTAAAAGAGAAAGAGAGATAGATAGATAGATAGATAGATAGATAGATAGATAGATAGACAGACAGATGGATAGACAGACAGAAAGAGATAGAGAAAGAGAGAGAGAGAGAGAGAGAGAGAGAGAGAGATGCAGCAGTCTGGCACGTATATAGGTAACAACTAACATCTCCCCGTCTACCCTCTCCCTCTCTCTCTATCTCTCTCTCTCTCTGTCTCTCTCTTTTCCACCCTCTACACTCCATTTCGTACTTCTTCAACCCTATCACGGTTTCTATCCACACATTGTTCAGGAACGAATAGAACCAGGGCCGTATACCACAAGGAGAGGGACCGTCGTCCTCGTTCTCGTCCTTGTCCTCGTCCTCGTCCTCGTCCTCGTCCTCGTCCTCGTCCTCGTTGAACGTGTAGCAGTAGACTTTGGACAAGTAGTAGACTTGGACAGTTCGACCAGCAACGTTCGATGCTAATGAAATTCCAACGTTTCTCGGTCGCTTTCGCGGATCGCGTAATCATTCCAACTGACTACTGACTCTTTTTCTCTCTCTCTCTCTCTCTCTCTTTCTCGTTCTCTCTCGTTTTATCCCATTTTATCTCTATCTAACTAGTATTCGATTCACTTGCCCAGCTTGTCCTCTTCGACTCGACTATAACTCGAACTCGAACTCGAATAGACTCTACGAGAACTCGAATCGACTCGAATCGACTCGACGAAGTCGCACACCGAACACGATCGACGACCACTACTATCACTACTACTAATAATAATAATACTAATACTAATACTCGTTCAAATCCGAAAGAGAGAGAGAGAGAAAGAGAGAGAGAGAGAGAGTGTGAGAGTGAGAAACTGAAAGAAGCTCGATTTCCAGTCGGAAACGACGGGCCAGCTCTGAAACGTAGATGGAATTTTAGAAACGTATTTTCTCTCTGGCCGTCCGTCCATCCCACCTCGATCATTTTTCTATTTCTTTTATCCTCTCTCTCTCTCTCTCTCTCTCTCTCTCTCTCTCTCTCTCTTTCGTAATTAGTACTGATTGCTTTTTATTATTTTTTTCCTTTACTCTCTTTGGTGTTTTTTCTTTCTTGTTCGTTTCTTTCATAGCACCCTTCGCTACCACCTATCCACCAGCAGCTTCTCATTCGAAGAAAATATCGTACGGACGAGAAAATCGTTTAAAATCGTTTTCTTTTTTCTTCTTCTTCTTCTTCTTCTTCTTCTCTTTCGTTCTTTCCGAATCGTTCAGAAAGATCGTTCGATACGAGTCAAAATCAAATTTATATGTATCCTTTTTTTTTCTTTTCCTCTTCTTATCGGACACGAAAAAAAATAAATAAATTAAAACTCGTGTACGATACTTTTTATTAAATGCGATCGAACCTCGGTATAGTTCTTGGTTAAATAATTTCTTAATCGTATATAACTAAAAATATATGTACGTAAATATATATATATATATATATATCCTATCTTATCCCATACTCTATCCGTCGGTATAATATTAGACTGAATCTGAATAATTTCGACGGAATCTTTTCGAATTCGTAAAAGAAGTACGGGAGTACAGGTAGACGGAAAAACAGATAGATAGATATATATATATATATAGATAGATAGATAGATAGATAGATAGATGGACATATATATAGATAGATAGATATATAAGATGGATATATCGACAGACGGATAGACGTATAGATGGTTAGATACTATAGTATACTTACTAACATACATTTATACCCCAAAGATTCTTCTTCACCTTGAATAATTTACATTCGCTCGAGTTTTATTGGTACGATAATGCGCCGGGGTGAAAACTCTGAAACAAAGTGGAGAAACCCCGCGAATAGCGAGAGGAAAAATTAAGAAAAACGAAAGAGGAGGAAGAAGAAGAGAAAGAAGAAAAAGGAGATAGAGGAAGAAGAAGTAGTAGAAGAAGTAAAAGAAGAAGAAGAGGAGGAGGAGGAGGAGGAGGAGGAGGAGGAAGTAGAAAACGTTTTAGAAGGCACATATAATCCTTGGGTGCTTTCGGTAATTGATCGGCGAAAGGATTCGTTGGCTTTGCCCGGACGCGCGCTATCTTCGGAGACTTCATTGCGTACGCACCGAACTATGAACAGTTTGCTGAAAGTTAAAGGCACTTATCGACGACGGCATATCTCCGCCGAGTTTAATCTACCTTGGAATCTAGGTTTCCTTCGGAGTAACAGTCCTCTCTCTTTCTCTTTTTCTTCCTCTTTCTCTCTTTCTCTCTTTCTCTTTCTCTCCTTCGCGAGACACTCATTTCCTTCCACCGTCTGTACCCGATTACCACCGGGGAATGTTTATTAAATCCGGCTGTGACTCCTTCTTTTCAAAACCCCGCCCATCCTTACTACCCAAAAAGAAAGAGAGAGAGAGAGATATCACCTACCTTTATTGCAACCTCCTCTCTGATTCTCCTCGATTAAAAGCTTCACTTCGGGTCGGTCGATTCGATCATTCGATTCTCTCTTTTTCCTTTCTTTTTTCTTTTTTTGTTTCTTTTTTATCCTTTCTCTCTCTCTCTCTCTACTTTTTTTTCCATATCATTCAGGAACACTACCACTTTTCTCGAGGTTAACAAGAGACCTTTTTTCTTTTGGCCTCTCAACCAACAACCATTCGACGCTCGTACTTCCGTTATTTTGTTATTCTTTCCTTCCTTCTTTCCTTTTCTTTCGGTCGGTTTTAAAAAGAGTCGATGATTTTTTCTTTTTTCGTGAAATTGTGCGTTCACCCCGTCTGATAATATTATATAATAAAAATCGACACATTATCGTCCATTTTCCTATGCCAAACTATTATCGAAGGAGCAATAATGATAGCAATAGTTATATATATATATATATCTGTTACGACAGACGGGAAATTCGAAGCTGTCATAAGCGGGAAATTCGAATGTTGATTGAGAGAAAGGGAGGACTATAGAGAGAAATATAAAGAGAGAGAAAGAATGAATGAATGAATGATTGAATGAATGAATGAATGAATGAATGACTGAATGAATGAATGAATGAATGAATGATATAATTATAGCTCTTTAGAGACGTCATCGAGGATGGTTAAACGTTTGTGCTGCGTCGGACGAAATTCGTTGTATCATTTTCTTTCCCGTTCTCTTTCTTCCCTTTTTTTTTCTTTTCGTAAAACGCAAAAAAAAAAAAAAAAGAAATAAGAGTAGTTACGCATAGCTGTGACCGGGATGGAAACTTTTGTTCGACGTTGGAGTAAACGACAGGGGCGGGGTGGATTGAAAATTTTCTGGAGAAAATTTGTTCTATTTTCCTACGTCGAATAAAACGTGAGAGAGATAGAGAGAAATAGAGATAGGAAAAGAGAGAGAGAGAGAGAGAGAGAGAGAGAGGATCCTAAGAGAAGTTAGCGTAACTGGTGCGTATTAAATCGTACGCGTTCCGCTTGGTTTAGCACGGTGGTGGTCTCTCTGCAACGACGCAAACTTGACACTGGTCCCTTCCGTTTACATTCGCTTTGCGTTCTTCCACATTGAGAGAGAGAGAGAGAGAGAGAGAGAGAGAGAGAGAGAGAGAGAAGGAGAAAGATAGAAAGCAACTTCGAACCAATTGCGGCACGCAAAGCAAACTGCTAATACATTCACGAACGTTATTTAAACGAGAGAGAGAGAGAACGTTTAGAGAACAATTTTCAATCGTATTCAATCGTAAGATCTTGGATCTGACCTTTACATGACTAACATATATTATATATTATATATATATATATATATATATATATATATATATATATATATGTATGTATGTATGCATGTATGTATGTATATATATTGATTATATCCTAAACCTGATTCCATGAGTCGATAAACGATTTAAGAAGACTAGGACGTTCGCAAGAGAGAGAGAGAGAGAGAGAGAATATTAACTCATTTTTTAAAAAATTTGTTAAACTTTGAAACTCGTAGACTACAAGCGTCATCGTTAATTGTGAATATATATATATGTGTGTGTGTGTGTGTGTGTGTGTGTGTGTGTACGTAGTATAATTCACAAACTTTTAATAAAAAATTTCGTTCAATAAAATATTTCGAATGGGTAGAATTCCTTTTTCCTCTGCTGGAATCACGATAGTTTGAAAAAAAAAAAGAAAAAATGAAAAAAAAAGAACTAGAAAAATTATAGAAAGGAACGTCGTCGATATTTCGAAGCATTTCTTTTTTTTTTCCTTTTTTCGATCTTGAAAAAATGGTCTGTCCGATCTGTTTTACTTTTCATTATTCGTCACAATAATTTGGAAAACGTGCAAAAGAGAGTGAGAGAGAAAAAGAGAGAGAGAGAGAGAGAGAGAGAGAGACGAAGTTTCGAGGTAATAAATATATGAATATATTTACTAAAAGTAGAGTACATATTTTAAATTTATATATATATATATATATATATATATATATATATATATATTAACGTAAATGAGATTATGACGTTATCATTATATTTTCTTTTTTATTATTTTTTCTCTTCGTTCCTTTCTCCCTTTTCGTTTGAAGGATTTTCAATTAGTTTCTTTAACTAACACTAATACCTTCACGATAACGAAACGAATGAACGGTTCGATTAGAAACTTTCATCGCACTTGTACGAGAATTGATATTACCGTAGAGTATCGATTTTAATTATGATATACCATCCCACCACCACCACCATCCTCTCCTCTCCTCTCCTCTCTTCTTCTCTCCTCTCTCTCTCTCTCTCTCTCTCTCTCTGAGAAAATTACTCTGTTGGGCTTTTAATAAAATTTTCTCTTCTCATCGAAACGCTCCCGATGAGAGTTCGATCGAGTAACGATGATAAAGACAGCGCTATCGTTCACAACAAAAGGTTTCTCTAATACACACACACACACACACAGACACACACACACACACACGTAAAAACACAAATACGCAAACAAATATACAAACACCCACACACTTTTATATGTATGTACATAAAAAAAAAAAAAAAAAAAAAAGAGAGAGAACTCAAGAACATTGTAACATTATTTCAAGCGAAGTAGGTACTAAAGAGGAGGAAGAGGAAGAGGATGAGGATGAGAAGGAGGAGGAGGAGGAGGAGGAAAAAGGGAAGATGGAAAAAGAAAGAAAGAAAAAACAACAACCACGACGACGACGACGACGACGACGACGACAAGAAGGGAAAAAGAAAAAACAACCAATATAAAACATAATAAACGATAAATAGAAAAGGGCCCTCTTTAAATCCCACATTAAAAAGATCAAATTCGTTCGATGGATAGAAAGGATTTATCGAAAAGGGATCAAAAATACAAAAATAAAAGATCTATTTGCTTAATTAGAATTTTCTTTTAAGGAACGTTGATGGTATAAGGGAGATTAGGTATGATCGGATCTCTATTTTCAGGATCTCAGAAATCTTGGCGTGTTTTCTCTCTCTCTCTCTCTCTCTCTCTCTCTCTCTCTCTCTCTCTCTCTCTCTTTTTATCCTTTTTTTTTCTTTTTTAAGAAACGCGTAATCGCGTTTAAGTCGTGATAATGGCATAAATATATAAGAGAGAGACTAAGCGTTAACGGTTGCGTATGAACGGGGGGAGGGGGAAGGGATTCGCGATTACGATCTTCGAAGGGCTCCGCTGACTACCCGCGTAACTCGGAGATACCGACAAAGGGCCCTTTGTTCGCTATGATCGTATCCTGTGACCGACAAACTACGGCGTTGCTTGGCTCTCTGTACTCGAACGAGAGAGTGACAGAGACAAAGACAGAGAGATAAAGACAGAGAGAGAGAGAGAGAGAGACAGAGAGAGAGAGAGAGAGAGAGAGAGAGAGAATATGTGGAATCTCTCTCTCTCTCTCTCTCTCTCTCTCTCTCTCTCTCTCTCTCTCTCATATATATAAGCTTGTATACACATACAATTAGACATTTACACGGTGTGTCACACGAAACCTCTGAGTGACGACCAATACTGTTATACGTCTGCCTAGGCTGTCTTTGACGTACTCTCGCTGTTACAATGCCAGGTTCTCTCTACGCCCTTTGAAGCTTCGTCGTAGGTAGGTAACGTCGCCTCGTACCCTTCCCTATGTATCACGGAACGTCTATGTATGCGTGCGTACGTACGTGCGTACCGTGCGTACGTAGCGACCGCGCGGAAACTCTGCACTCGGCATCAAAACGATAATGGAACCTAACGTGTGATATACATACATCTATATATATATATATATATATATATATATATATATATATATATACCTGAGAGAGATTGAGAGAGAGAGAGAGAGAGAGAGAGAGGAAATGATAGAAAGAGAAACAACAGGCATGAAACGTAAATCGACCGTGTTCGTTCCCTTGTACGGTACGTCAAGCCCTTATCGAACCACCTAAAACGTAGGAATAAAATAAATAAGTTCGATGAAAATGGGGTGACAAAGTGAAATAAGAAGAAGAAAACGAAAATTTCGATTTTATTTTTATTGCTTTTTCTCCCTCTCTCTCTCTCTCTCTCTCTCTCTCTCTCTCTCTCTCTCTCTCTCTCTCTGTAAAAGAACGTCTAGTTCGAGTAAGTCAAGATCGGACATTACGGTATCGGGAATGAAAAAGGGAATTAGCAGGATTAAATCTTAACGTTGCCGCTACTCCTATCGCGTTTACTAAAGTAGTGGCAATACTCGCGCTCTTCTCCTTCTAAAGATATATTATTTATTTAAAAAAAAAAAAAAAAAAAAGAAGAGAGAAGAAAGAAAAAGAACGTCGCGTCTTCGAGTTCATTATATTGACAGAAGCGTTTTTGTTTTTTCTATCTCCTCGTTCTTTTTTCTCTTCTTTCTTTTTTTTTTTTTTGTTTCTGACACCACGCCGACCGACGCACGCCTGTCTCCTCTGTGGGTTTTTATATTCGAAGTAACGAAAAATAAAAAGAAAAGGAAGAAAAAGAAAAAGGAACTAAACGAATCTTTGATTCGCCGATAGATATCTCCTAAATCCAAACGCGTTGCAATATTAACGACGTCGAACCCTTCATCTGTCCTCTTTTCCCGCCGTCCCTTTTTTTTTTACCTTTCTCTTTTTTCGTTCCCTCCTTTCCTTGGCACTAAAACCCGACCAAACTTTTTAATAGTTAAAAATTGTCAGTACCGTTTAGACGAAATATTTATGAATAGTCCAAGTGACGAACTACTACCGTGCTGAGATAAATTCGAAATCGAACCTGTAAATCGTAGGTCACGTCGTATCGATCTTGAATCGTATCGTATCCGATCGATCGATCGATCGATCGATCGATCGATCGATAGTCGCGATATAACGGGTAGCAATTCAGTCTAGAAGTTCCTTCAGACTCATCGAGAGTATCGATCCGTCAATATATTTCGACTAGGCCGCACCACACAGCCCGGATGAATGACCCGTGCGCGACACCACCGTCCCGTTGATTGCGCTTTTCCAACAAATCCAATTTAAATATTATCCTCCGATCGAAAAGCGACAGCGAGTGTGTTGTGCGTTCGTGCGTGCCCGTGCCCGTGTCCAAGCAAGTGGTACGCGTAAATGTGCGCGTGTATGTGCGCACGTGTGTTCTTTGCACGCGCTTTGCCTTCTGGAAAATAGAAAAAAAAAACAAATATTGAACGGAGAGAAAAGAATGTAATAGAGAAAGTTAGAGAGAGAGAGAGAGAGATAAAGAACGAACCAAATTAAACGATAGACAAAACGATTTATTAAACGATATTTCTCGCTCGTTCGACGATTAGAAATCACTACTCGTTAATAATTATCCTACGAGCAATCCGCACGCGATCGTCGATGATCATTCTCGTTCGATACGCGATTAGGAATGATCTTCGTAGAAAATTTCCAAGATCCAATGATATGTTCTTTAATCGATCTACATTGTCTTTTAAGCTAACGCACGCGATTTCCTCCCCTCTCTCGCCCCGCTACGCCAAGCCAAGCCAAGCCAAGCCAAGCCACGCGCAAATCGCTAAATCGAGACTCTCCTCCAGGCTACACTACACAATAATGTCCCGAGAATTCAACGTTATACCTAATTTAGTTTCGGCCACGGTTACGCGTGCTTGTATATATATATATATATATATAGATATAGATATAGATATATCCCATTTGTATTCTGTGTATTACGAAATGGAGAAGGACGCGAGGGGATATACCGGTAGATAGCACGGGAAATCGCATTCCCATATCCGGCAATATCATATCCGTCAGACAACCGCCCGACGTGTTTCTCTCTCTCTCTCTCTCTCTCTCTCTCTCTCTCTCTCTCTCTCTCTCACTCTCTCACTCTAGCACGAGCCAAATCTCTATGTTACGCGTGTCTTCCGCGTCATCGGAACCCTCCGTTTTTAGTTTTTATTTCCCTCTTTTTTCTCGTTCGTTCGTTCGTTCGTTCGTTCGTTCGTTTGTTTTTTTAATCAGCAAATTAATTCGATTTCTTTCCTACTATCATAACTTTTCTTTCTTTCTATTTATTTCACTCTAAATCGTGAATTAAACTCACTCTCTCTCTCTCTCTCTCTCTCTCTCTCTCTCTTTTCTCTCTTTTCTCTCCTTTCCCTTTGTTTCCTTTTCGACTTTAACATCTCAACAAACCTTGTTATACGATGCAATTCATTTCGTATCAATGACATCGTCACGAATTATCGGATTATCGCGTATACGTCGAAAAAATGCGAAAGAACGTTTTTCCTTTTCTTTCCTTTTTCTCCTTGAAAAAAAAAAAAACGGAAATCGAAAGGGGGGAATCAAAATTGAACAAAAAAAGAAAAAAAAAAAGAAAAGAAAAGAAAAAGAAAAAACGAAAAAAAGAACAGAGAAGAAATAGAAGAAACGATATCGTTGGACGGAGAAATAATGCCGGCAGTGGCAGTAGCAGCAATAGCAGCAGCAGTAGCAGCAGCAGTAGCAGTAGCAGCATCAGTAGCAGCAACAGCAGCAGCAGCAGCAGCAGC
This sequence comes from Dolichovespula sylvestris, assembly GCA_918808275.2. Lineage (NCBI taxonomy): Eukaryota > Metazoa > Arthropoda > Insecta > Hymenoptera > Vespidae > Dolichovespula > Dolichovespula sylvestris. Next base: position 4,135,677 of record OU964980.1, read on the forward strand.
GATAGGAGCAACAGCAGGCGGACTCATCGAGAGAGGCTAATTAGCTCGGCGATGCGCGGAAATTGTACGATGTCGATTAGGATCGAGAGAGAGAGAGAGAGAGAGAGAGAGAGAGAGAGAGAGAGATTGTAATTAACGGCGATATCATTAAATATTCGAGGTGTAACGCGATATCGAAGTCGTTTAAATCGCTTTCGCGCAATCGAGGAAACTGAGCGGGATAAAAGGGAGGATGGAATCGGGGTTAGAGAGGAGGGATGGGTTTTATCATTCATTAATTAACGAGTATTTAAACGATCGTTCGTAAAAAAAAAAAACTGTTTTTTTGATCCTCCCCCCGTCCCCTCGTATTTTTCCAATTCTCGAGCGTTTATCAAGCCCGTTGCCGCGTATCACGCTGTTTACCTAATTGGGTAACGTTATGTTTTTCTCCCGCTCAGCCCTTCGTCCTTGTTCGCGAGAGGGTTGATTAGGGGACGATTGAGAAGATAAAGAAGGAAAGAAAATTGACAGATCGTTCGATCGATCGTTCGATCGATCGAACTTGACCTTTTCCTCGTTTCAGATCGATTCGATGCGTGGTCGTAGAATGTATAATAATAATCGTTGAGCTTGTGTGCCACTACCGACGATCCACGTCGTGACAGACGGAGACAGAGATAGAGATAGATAGATAGATAGATAGAGAGAGAGAGAGAGACAGAGAGAGAGAGAGAGAGAGAGAGTGCGAGAGAAAAATCCTCTCGTGAAACGAGCCAAGGAAACTCGTGTTAGAAAGAACGTTCTCCGGCAATGGGGTGAATATGGGTACCTACGGGGGTTTACGCGAGTATCGTACACCCTCGTCCAATCTCCTTTATGTCCTCTCCCAGTTTCTACAACTGCCTCCCCCTGCCCTCCCTTGTGTCAATCGATATCCATACTCTGGTTGCCATCGAAAACGAATAGGAAAGAGGAGCGAGAGAGAGAGAGAGAGAGAGAGAGAGAGAGAGAGAGAGAGAGAGAGAGTAAGAGTTTCCTTCCTTCCTTCCTTCCTTACATCAGTCTTCAAACTCACGTTTCTAAAATTTCGTCTCCTTTGTTCTTTTCCTTTTTTATTTATTTATTTCGTTCACTTTTCCCTTTTTATCCTTTATGTTTTTCTTTTTATTTTTTAATTTTGTTGTTTTTTTTTTTAATCGTTCAATATACACCACGCGAATCCAACGTCGAGGCGGTCTCTTTAGAGATATACATACTAATTGTTAATAATTATCGATAATCACTTTAATATCGAATTCGACGATCGATATAACCGTTTGGAATTTTCCGCTCGACGTTTTATCCCCGTCACCCCCCATCCTCACCCACCCTCACCCCCTTTTCCCAAGCTCATCCCCATCGATCCTCTGCAGGTATCGTACCATTTAATTCGTATATATTAAAAATTGTCGTTATATATGTTCTGAATTTTGTTAAACGGCATTCCGTATCAAAGAGACGTTCCACGTAAATTTTGCCGTACGCGCATTAAAACTGGCGTAAGCGTGATTTAATTAAGAGAGATATATA
>OU964980.1:4142227-4144727 GCA_918808275.2 Dolichovespula sylvestris
ATAGAAAGAAAGAAAAAAAAGAAAGGCAAAAGAGAAAACGAGAGAGCGAGAGAGAGAAAGGCTTGCACTTTCTCTCTAAAAACTCGCTCTCGATACTCGAACGTAAGTCGGATGGATAAGTGAGGGAGAAAATAAGGGTGACGGTGAGGTATGGTGAGGGGTACGGGGTGGAGGGATGGGATATCGCGATATCGAGGAACGTTATCGTCCACGCCGATCCTGAAAGCGACCTCTCACATTTCTTTTTTTTTCCTTTTTTCTTTTTTATTTTTTTTCGTCGCTGCAGCATCGCTTAGCATGGAAAAGAAGGGGAAGAAAGAGGGGTAGAGGGGAAAGGGAAGAAGAGGAAAAAAGGACGGGAAGAAAATCACGCCACAGAATGCTTACACATTTTGGTCGGATTTCTGTTCCTTTCCATTCTTTTCCTCTCCTATCCTCTTCCCTCTTCTCCTCTCTTTTCATTTCTTTACTTTTCTTTACCTTTTTTTCTTCTTTCTCCTTGCTCGTTTTTTTTTTCTTCTTTTTTTCTTTTTTTTTTTTTTCTTTTCCCCACCCTTCTTCCTTTTACGGCGCTTTTGCTCTCGTCGAACCCGTTCAAAATTTTCCCTTCGCGGTCTCTTACTTTTATTTTGAACGTTCAGCGATACGCCGCCATCGCCACAAAGATAGCTGGCGTGTTTTTTATTCGATAGTAAGAGGGGAAGGGAAAAAAAAATGTAAGGGAAAGGGTGTAAGAATTAATACGATTCTATCGTTCATTTCGTATCGGTCTCTCTCTCTCTCTCTCTCTCTCTCTTTCTTTTTTTTTCTTTTTCTTTTAATTAAAATTAACGTTGTAACAAAATCGTCGAAACGTTCGCCACTTGTGTCGCGTGACGTTATTGTTTCTCGACGATGAATAGTACCGATATAAGATAGAAAGAAAGAAAGGAAAGAGAACCAAAGAGGAGGATAAAAAAAAAAATAAGAATGATAATCTATAAAGGATAGATACGGAGTTAGTATAAATGGATAAGAGACGATAGTAACGCGAAACAATGCGAGAGAAATGTCATCTGAAAACGGGATGACGAACGATCCGGCGTTATAATACCTATGCCATTAAAATATGATTAATATATATTCATATTATCATTTTAGATCAAATTTCTATCCGTTTAGAGAGAACAACACAATGTCTCAATATATATATATATATATATATAATAACATGTCGGTTGGAAAGATTGAGAAAATCTGAGCATAGAAAAGCAAAGAAAAAGAAATAAATAGAAAATCACGATTTAACTGATCGTTCTCGTTCGATCTTAAACTACGAACTATCATAGAGTTACTAATTATAGAAACAATCAAACCGAGTTAACGATTAATTAAAAAAAAAAAAAAAGAGAGAGAGAGAGAGAGAGAGAGAGAGAGGAGGATCAGAATTACATGAGGATTTTGGTAGAAAGTTTATTTTAAAAATCGATTCCTCCTACACCTTTAGCTTTAAGTCGATTTTCTTCTTCTTTTTTTTTTTTTTGTTTTTCTAACGTTACGAACCTTTGGCCCCACTCTTTATCCAAGTACGTACATATTTACCTACGTGTGTATGTGTTTGCGTTTTTCAACGGTAAATAGAGAAGGACAAGAACAGAGAAACGACTAGCTCCGAGGTTCTCTCTCTCTCTCTCTCTCTCTCTCTCTCTCTCTCTCTCTCTTTCCTTCCATTCCCATCTCTTCTCTTCTATTTCTTCTATCTCGTCGAGACAGTAGCAAGCATCTAGTCATCCACCACTCGCTAATGGATATTGCTCTTACTCTTGCCCCAGCCACCAGCTGACTTTCGCAGGACGTCTACTCGCATTCCAGATAAATTAGAAGACCTCGGTTTCGCATCTCTCTCTCTCTCTCTCTCTCTTTTATTCTCTCCTTCTTCTCTTCTCCATCCACCATATTCCATCTTCTTCTACTTCTTCCTCCTTCTCCTTCTGCTTCTTCTTCCCTTACTTCTTTACTTCCTCTTCCTTATTTTTTTCTCCCAACCTTCAACCCACACCCTTTATCCTATCTCCACCCTTTTCTCTTTCCCTTTTCTTTCGAATCGCCACCCCGCTCCCACGCGAGCCGCAAAGCGCATTTGCATGACAAACGGTCGACACAATGCATATTTGCAGCTTCCAATTTGCACCCATCCGGGCTTCTTTCCTTTCTTCGGTTATATAATATCTTTATATTTATTTATATAGTTATATATATATATATATACACACACACACGCATATATATATGAAATTATAATAATATGTAAGGAAAAAGGACCAAAAAAAATCGATCCAAAATACAATTTAAAATACTTTGTCCAGCAATTTTCTCTATACCGATTTATTATCATCATTACTATCATCATTCTCATCATCATCATCATCATCATCATCATCATTATTATTATTATAAATATATCTTATTTTATTTTCATGAAAATGGTCAAGTTCGACGATTATTGATGTCAATAAATGTT
>OU964980.1:4149727-4177227 GCA_918808275.2 Dolichovespula sylvestris
AGAGTAGGTAGAAAGGTACAGGTATTATTCATGGATTACCTCACTTGTCTCGGCCACAATCCTCCCTAAGCCTCCATTAGAATAATTGCTTCTTCATCTTCGCGCTTACGCGGTTGCTGCGCTCGCTTTCGCGACGTAGAAACGATCCATCCAACCCCCCACCCCTATCTCCTTCTCCTCCACCTATTCCACCTCCACCTCCTCCTCCTCCTCCTCCTCCTCCTCCTCCTACTCTTCCACCTTCTCATCTTCTCAATCCTCGGCACATCGTCTCGTTGTTTCATTCAACCGCATCTCATTCCGCACGTGCACCGTGCTCTCACTATCTCTATCACTCCGATCTCTCTCTCATTCTTCCATCCATCCATCCATCCATCCATCCATCTCTTTCTACGTCTCCATATGCATTCTTCGTAAAGATCTTTTCTTTCTTTGCGCCTTAGTACCCGGCAGGAAGAACGAACCGTAACGTTTCCGGTAGGATAAACTCCATTTTTCTTCGCGTAACAACGTTAAACGAACGTTACGTTTTAATAAGTCAGACGTCATCGGCCGGGCTCACGATCCGAATCGAATCGAAATTCGATTTTATCCCTCTTTCCCTCCGCCCATCCCCACCCCCGCGAATAGGGAAACGTCATTAGCGGTCATCCTTCATCATTTCTAATGATATCGATAGACACTCGATGTATTACTCTCCGTATTTAATAAATTACGTCGCAAACGTTACTTACACGTTCGCGAGAGACGTTGGTATAAAATAATTGAAAGGGAGAAAGGGATAAAGGGAAGGACACGACGACGACGACGACGACGACGACGACGACAAGGGAAAGGGAATATAGAAGGAAAAGAGGAAAATAGGGAGGTACGAGAAGACAAAAAAAAAAGGTTTGGGAGGCGAAGGAAAGGAAAAGAGAGAGAGAGGGAGGGGGAGAGAGAGAGAGAGACGAAAATTAAAAAAAAAAAAAAAAGAAACAAAAAGAACAAAAGTACTCGGCACTCATTCGCATTCAAAGATCAAACTCTTTGCGATCGCAAGGAAGAAAAGAAAAGAGGAGGATGAGGATGAGGAGGTGGAGGTGAAGGAGAAGGACGAGGGTCCTGTGTTAAGAGTCCTCCTCCTCCTCCTCCTCCTCCTCCTCCTCCTCCTCCTCCTTCCATTACTTCTTCGTGGTAAATGTCGCGTGAAGTGCGATTTTCATGAACGCGTAGGAAGTAAGAATAGAGGCCTCTCGAAGATTCGATGATTCTCGTTAGGCTCGTAGGGGTAAATTGCGTAATGGTGGTACCGAACTTCGTACACTTCTCCTATTCACTTCTCATTCTCTCTCTCTCTCTCTCTCTCTCTCTCTCTCTCTCTCTCTCTCTCGGGTCTTCCACGACCTTTGCAAGCTCTCGTGCGAATATTTAGTTACCCTGGACCGTACTCGTTACCGTTTCATCTCCTTTCGCCATGTACGTGCGACGATTCCTTGAGTCATCCTCATCCTACTCTCAAAGTATATTTCCTTTCTCGCTGATCGACATCTCGAGCACGTTTCACCTGTAAAATGCAAAACGCGAGACGTCTCCCTTCTCTCTCTCTCTCTCTCTCTCTCTTTATATATCCGTCTTTATCTCTTCTCTATGTCTTTCAGTTACCTTTCGATACTCTAAGAGAGACGGCCGTCTAAGTCGTCTCGCTCGTTAACTCGAGCAGAAATAATATTACTTTATCTTCGGAAAGTTCGTATCCGTGAAACCTGGCGACTCTCCTCTTCATCCAACTAGTAGAGAGAGAGAGAGAGAGAGAGAGAGAGAGAGAGAGTGTGTAGACGTCGACAGAAGAAAGTTGCACGTTTCGCGGGAGGGTTTTGACTTGTACCACTCACCCCCATTTCTTTCATTCTCTCTCTTCTTTCTCTCTGTTTCTCTCGCTTTCTCGACTATTGAGTCGACGTTGATGGGCGTCGGAAAAACGGTCGGTCGTTTCACTCGTCGAGCCGGACTTTCAAGATCCCTAGAAATTATCAGACGGTTTGCTCGGCCGAGCAATGTACCTGCACTGCTACCGTTGCTGTTGCCGTTGTTGTTACTATTGTTGCTGTCGCTGTTGCTGTCGCTGTCGCGGTCTCGAGCAAAAAAAATTCTTTTTCAGAAAGAACGTAGAGTGAGATGAAGATAGAGAAAGAGAAAAAGAAAGAGAGAGAGAGTTGATGTCGACGACGTCGTGCTTGCTCGTGGTCGCCATTGTATATATATATATATATATATATATATATATATATATATATATATATCTCGAGCGTTAACGGCACTTCTCGTATTATTTGTTGTTAAGTGCATAAAAGCTTTTTTTCGAGGACTTAATACAAGCTCTCCGGTAATAGCAGGGCGTTATTGTGTTCGCTGGTAGAGCAAGAGAGAGAGAGAGAGAGAGAGACAGGTACAGTCGCCTTACCCAAAGTGTCTCTGCTACTTTTTCGGTACTACAGGAAAAACGTCTCTCCGACCACCTTTTATGGATTCTTTGTACCGGTGCGATTGCGTACCACCCCAAGATCACTAGCCACCATCCCCCTCCCCTCCTTTCTTTTTCTCCTTTTCTATTTCAGTCTTTCGAAGAGCGTCGTTCCCAGAGCTTTTCTCTATTATCGCCGTCTCCTTCTAGCTTCCACATATTATATACATATACGTTTCTCGCACCTCCGTTCGAAACGTTATTTACGATGATACGCGAGGTCCTCGTATATGCGCTCAGTTTGTTACGGCAGTCTCTCTCTCTCTCTCTTTCTTTCTTTTTCTATTCTTCTCTCTTTCTCCTTTTTATTGCCCACTCGTTAACCCCCTTGGACGAATGCGTCTGACTTTCTTCTTCGCTTAAGGGGTTGAACGTTGAGAAACGATGATGAATGTACGAAAAAAAAAAATAAATAATAATAATAATAATGGAACGAAAAAAAGAGGGATAATACATCCATCCCATCGAATGTTCGTTCTCCATTGGGATTAATGCGGAAAAAGTGATGTAAATGAAAGAAGAGAAAAAAAAAAGGAAGTTATAATGTAAAATTGATTTTATTCGAGCTTCCTTTTCTTTTGTATTTACATTTGACGAACTTGTGCTTAGATAAAAATTAAGTTTTCTATTTTTTTTTTTTTTTGGACGACGACCAAGCCCCGATCATTAAAAGTTTTTCCTTTTTAATTCCTTATATTACGTATATATAGTTGTGCGACAGGTGTGTGAGAACGATTGTTTTTTTTTCTCTCTCTCTCTCTCTCTTTCTTTGATCAATATCGTTGATTCGTATATTTCATTTCATTGATTAAATTCTATTGTGTATCTCTATCTTATTTATTAATTACGCACGTACGTGGTGGATCAAAGAAACACAAAAATTTCTGTGTAAATATACGCGCCTGTGTCATTGACTAAATTCGTACGTAATTATTATTATAATTATTATTATTAATATTATTATTATTATTACTATTATTATTATAATAATTATTATTATTATTACATTCACGATTCACTTTCGTCGTTCATTCAATTCAAACGAACTTTTACTCAATAAACATACACATTTAATTTGATATATACGATTAATTCCTTTATATATATATATATATATATATATATATATATATATATATATATATACATATATATTATTTTAGAAATTTATAAAAGATATATATCTACAACGTACACATGTTATACGTAACGTAATGCCCACATGGCACGGTCAAATTATATTAAATATATATATATACATATATATATATATATATTTTATAAATCGATTCTTCCATCTATTTCTATAGGTTAAATTGCGTTGTGATTATTAAATATCTACTGTTTTATTTCCTTCTAAATATTTTTTTCAATGACTACGAAGAAGACACAGATTTATATATATATATATATATGTATGTATACGTACGTATATATATATATATATATTTTTTTTTGTTTCAATAATTTTTCAACGACGAAGAATACTTACCTTTCCATTATTGATGATCAATTGACGAAGCAAACTTGAAGAGAACTCAAAATTTACAAATCGTAATTACAGAGCTGTATTTAACATTATAACTGCTACACACGTAGATTTTTGCCTAATTAATTAAGCAACACGTCTTATCTTTCTTTGTTCTAACGTAGACTCCTACAAATGATACATTTAATAACGTGCTCGGGGATTCGCAAACCTACGGATTATTATTATTATACTGTAACCAAAAGGTATTTTTTTTTTTTTGTATGTATAATATTATAAATTTTAAATCGATTAACGTTGTAGGACATTACAACATTTTATTTAACTAAACCCATCTTTTTCGCCTCGACCTCGTAAATTAATAACCTCCACATTTTAACTACAAACACTTCGGCCTCCTCGTCTAATACCTATAAAAGAAAGAAAAGGACAAAAAGAACAAACGGGGGCGAAGGTGATTGTTATTTTTTTTTTCTTTTCTTTTCAATGGCATTAATTTTTTTTCCTCTCCATCTCACCCCTTACGATAAAAGAGTAAGCGATTTTAATGCGATTAGCACTGAAGAAAAAATATAAACGTACCATTTGTACATCGTCGAGTATACCTTGCGGGGAACTACCAGCCATAACTTTGCTGCATATGAAATCGACCAAAGTTGGTTCCGGTTCTCCGATGTATTCAATGATCTTTTTATTGATCCACGGTCTTATTCTCTTTTCCATTAACGTCTAAAAAAGAAAAAAAAAGAAAAAAAAAGGAAGAAAAAAAGAATATTATCAATGACATTACCAATAAAATATAACGGCAAATGTAAAAAGTTTCTCCGTATACTAACGTTATCTATTACCGCCCAATCGAGCTGATAACCGAACAGCGCGTTCTTATCTGTAGGAATTTTATCGATGAGCGACTTTATATGTTTTCGCTTTTCCTCCTGGCTCTTTGTACTCTCCTCCTTGCCAGGCTTCGGTGTCTCCTCGTTCGCCTTTTTCTTTTTCTCATCGCCGTAATCTACGTAATGTACGTATATAAAAAAAAAAAAAAAAAGAAAGAAAGAAAGAAAGATCGTTTATTAATTGTATTAATTAATTAAAAAAAAAAAAAAAAAGAAAACTAGATCATTCGATCGATTATTATATCGCGTTAAAGCGCGCATTCACCGACCTAGAGGAACTAATTTCCGTTTCTTCGCGTTGTTGGTGCCGTCGTCGTCGTCGTCGTTATTAAAAACGTCCTTAACGTCGATGCGACCTTTTTTCCTAGTCTGATTGCCTTGTTGAGAGTTCGCATTGGCGGCCGTACCAGGACTGGCTGGGGTCTTATTGCCAACGTTATGCTCTCCCCGCGTACCGCCGCTTCCCATTGCGAAGGGAACGAAATTACCTGAACGACGGGACGAGGGATAACGATGAATTAAACGGAGACAACGCGTTACTTAATTTTTTTATACGTTTGGGTGATAAAGAACTAGGTTGAAAAAAAAAAAAAAAGAAAAGAGAGAAAAAGAAAAGGAACAAACAGGAACGGGACGATATATTGACATTTAATAACCCTTTCGTTACGGCAGTGCGCTCCGTTTGAGTGACGCCACTGAACGTACACGAAGATCATCTCGAGTGGATGCCGTCTATATCCGGCGCTCGTAACGAAAGGATTAATAATAAAAAAAAAATAAAATAAAGGGAGATATAAATTCGCAATATGGAAAACCTACTGCCGCTCGTTTTTTCCGGCTCGCTGACAAGCGACATACGCGAATCCTCGTCCAATGACGGCGGAATCGATTGGGCCGGTGTACCGACCATCGATTGATGCATCGGCGACGACCTGATCATATTATCCTTTTGGCTCTCGCGATCGGCCTCGACTACGACCTCGTCGTTATCTTCGGGCCCGTCGCGATGATGATTCTGATGATGGCGATGGTGCCTGCGATGATGATGATGATGACGGGGAGGTGTCCTGGACGGTACCTCGGGTTGACAAGCGTCGTCGAATTGTACGCCGTCGTCGCTGTCGCTTTCGATTGGCTCAGTTTCTATAGGCGGCATCATGACTTCCTTCTCCTTCTTCACTATCTTCTCATCATCCTCGTCGATAATGGTGATCACCGGTTTAGGCTTGTACTGTTCCTCCCTCTCCGCTTTCAACTGAAACGATGATTAATTATAGCAACGGCAACGGAGGATTTAACCCTTAGACCTCCGTGGACGCACATATGCGTTCGGCCAAAGCCATCCCGTGTGGCATAAGGCCGCATATATGTGTTTTCTCTAAGTCATAGGCCTGGACTAAGGGCGCATATACGTCGTTTCGCATATAATGGTCATTTACGTGTATAATTAATACAGTGGCACTCGTTAATAATTTGCCTTCCTTAAGCAGCGGTTGGGCGGTATTACGGTCATAAAAATCACCGGGAATTTTCGAAAGGTAAATCCCATTTTACGTACCCTCTCTTTAACAAATTATACAAAACGTATACCGGCGGGCCCAGCGATGGTCAACGCTAGAGCCTCGCTCCGTCCCTACGGACCTTTTTTCAGGCAGTAGTAGTATTCGGAGATCAAAAGGTTAATCGTAAAAGGAAAAATTTACCCTCTCGAATTCGGCGGCAGGATCGGGATGAGAGGCGTCGGCGTACAATTTGTCGCGCAGTCGTTGCAACTCCTGCCTCTCGGCGCAACGGTCCCTCGAATCGGCCTCGGCTTCCAACGCGCGTTCCTCCAAACGACGGGACAATTCCTTACCCTTGTAATACTTGGCGTCGTCGCGATCGTCGTCGTAATCCTCCAAAAATTCCTTCAATCTCTTCGCCTCGCGTTCCCTTGCCTCCCTTTTGGCCCTACGTTTCTCCGTCTCCTTCTCGTATTCCTTTTGTTTGCGACGCTCCCGCGTTTCCCAAGCACGCAAACGTTCCTGATAAGCCGCCTCCTTCTCCCTCGCCCTCCTCTCATTTTTCTTCCTCTCCTTGGCCTCCTCCTCCTCCTCCCTCTCCCTCATTATCTCTCTCTCGGTTTTCCTCGCCTCCTCTCTCTCCCTCTCCCTCTCCCTCTCCCTGTCTCTCTCCCTCTCGCGATCCCTCTCCCTCTCTCTCTCTCGTTCCCTCTCACGGTCGCGATCCCTCTCACGATCCCTCTCGCGATCCCTCTCGCGATCTCTGTCCCTATCGCGTTCCCTCTCGCTCCTTTGCCGATCTCTCTCGCGTTCTTTTGATCTTCAAGAATAGAAATAGAAATATTAATTACGATCGATACGTGGATGGACCGATGGATATGGAGATATGCATATCTATCGTTCGTTCATAAAATAAATACATACAAGTGTGTGTGTGTGTGTGTATGTGTGCGGTGTATGTGTAAAAATGCAAAGAGACAGATAAGAGATATTTAAAAAAAAAATATATCAACATACATCATCGATCTCTTACCTAGATTTAGAACGACGTTTATCCCTTCTACTGCTACCTGTACTACTACTTCGTCCTTTGTGAGACGTAGGGCTACCACCAGGCTCGCCTTCCTGATCATCCTTCCCAGCTCCATCCTCCTCTCTCCTATCTCTACGTTCCTTTTCGCGTTTCTCCCGTTCCTCCTTTTCGACAGCCTCCTTTTTACGTTTAACTTGGGCCTTCTCCTCTTCCTGCTTCTATAAAACACAAGAACGCGAGAGAGATGAGATCGGATGGTCCGAGACGAGCTTCATCGGGCTGATATATGTAGTAATAATTATTTAATCGGAAAAAAAAAGAAAAAAAAATGTAAGTAAGTAAGTAAGTAAGTAAGTAAGTAAGTAAGTAAGTAAGTAAGTAAGAAAATAAAAAAGAAGAAGGAAAAAAAAGAAGAAGAAAAAAAAAACTAGCAATCGTATATTGACATATATATATATAAAGAAAAGAAACGTGTGGGTAAGATGAGTCGTTCTATTTGCCGCAATCAGGTGTAGTAGAGAGTAAAAAGAACATGTAAATGAAGCTTTTAATAACTAATAAGAAATTTTTATATTTGATAAATCTTCTCATGGATGTATCTCGTCAATTAATATATATATATATATATATATATATATATATATATATATATATATATATATATTTATATATATATTAATATGTAAAAAAAATTAATGATAAAATACGTTCGAGAAATAGCATATTTATCGGTATTATCTCACTGTCCAGCAAAACGATGCTATATATATATATATATAGATGCATATATATATATATACACACACATATACATACATGTATATATATATATATATATATATATATATATATATATATATATATATATATATAGATGCATCTGCCTGGATATTAGAAATTTAAAAAGTGAATATTAAATGTAACTGTTTTTTGTTTTTTAAACTTTTGTTCTCTTTCGTTAATTTTTTTTTCCTTTTTTTATCTTTGCTTTGTCATTTTTTGTTTTATTTTTGTTTTCTTTTTTTATCTTCCAATAACAAACGATTACTAGTTGTGTGGACAATGATTCATTGTTGAACATTATTTTATAAAACTGTTCGTGTCAATGATGTATACTCACTCCACTGGAGCATGCTCGTTCAGCAGCATCTTACACGTAATCTCGTTTACATATCAATTACCTAAGTGCAGGTACAAATTTTGGAACAAGCATGTAATTTTTCTTATATTCTACTTAACCCTAGATACCTTAAAAACTAACAGACGCATCGTAGTGAGGCCACCCAATGTACTTACAACATTGCAAATGTGCCTGCAAACAGATTCTCTAATACTAATATATATTTATAGGAATAAAATATAGTTGATAGGGGTGAATAATAAGAATTCTTTGTCCAAATTCAATAATTATTAGAAAATATTATACCAATCAGAAGCGAAGTCATCATGGAGAAGGGTATCCATCAAAACATCATTTGCATTTGCCAAGAAATATGTAGTCACACGTCTGTCAACATTGTATTCCTCTGGTTATGGTTATACGCGGCAGCTGATGCAGCAAACTGTTGGATATCAAATGCACAATAGTTTGCTCACCCTTATCTTTCCGTGTTACCCACAAATCGACTTAGAAATAGATTAGTATGCTTCAACCCTTATTTGATACACTAGTACTGATAACACTGATAGATTACTGTTTGGAGAGTGTTTATCATTAAATTGTTACTATTATTGTAAAAGAAAATTATTAAATAATATAAGCCACATAACTTATCATACAACTGTTTAGTACATAATTATATTCCTCGTTGTGTATTAATTATATCGTGTTTGTAGAAAATAAAAATAACGTACGGAGCAAAATTATGTATGAAAATCGAGAGAGAAAGAGAGACAGAGAGAGGGGGGGAGAGAGAGAGAGATATATAGATAGATAGAAAGAGGGAAACAAAATAAAAGAACGAGAAGAAAAAAGGAAAGAGAGAAAGAGAGAGAGAGAGAGAGAGAGAGAGAGAGAGAGAGAGAGAGAGAGAGAGAGAGAGAGAGAGAGAGATCCATTAGGACTAATTCTAAAATAAACGTGTAATATAAAAAAAACAATTATGTGAGTTAAAAATTGTTATATAATCTCCACACAGTAATCTACAGTTTTAAGCTATTTAATTATAATGGAACTGAGTGCATAAAAATAGATGCACATGTGAGGAGAAAATAGATTCTTGAAATACGGAATATATCAATGACCAAAGGGATTCAGACGGGCAGTTGACTAGCAAAACTACAAGAACCGAATGGCTGTGTTTGCTCATGGTTGTGGAGTTTACTCACGGTGTGAAGTTGACTTGGTCAGTCAGTGTGGTGGTACCGGAGAATGGAGGAGCGCGCACCTAGGTACTACGTACATGTCTGATCGAGACGCTGACAGAAGCTGTTTACACAAAATAAAGACAACAACTGAACAGTCGCCATTGTGATGATAAAATCATTTCATTGTGTAAAACGTTCGCAAACTCTCGCTCCTATTAATGTTCTATCTAAAGAGACATTAAGTTGTCAGCGTCTAACTGGTGTGTATTTTTTTTATTTTTTTGTACTTTTTTGTTTTGTTTTCTTTTTTTCCACATTAACAGTAACTATTACTTGACCAATAATAGCCTATACATATATATATATATATATATATATATATATATATACTCTCTGCCATTAATAGAATTGGGATGAACTATATGTTAACATAGATGCACAAGATTAATATCCAATATTAACAATTCCCTTTCTCTTGATCGTATATTCTAATACAAGAAAAAATCTCAAAATATTGATCTACTGCCATGTATCAGTTTTCCTTGAATGATCTCATCTCCGCTCCTTAACTTTGATATCATCTAGAATGTATGTACGTTCATATTAAATAGATAGAGAGAGGGAAAGAGAGAGAGAGAGAGAAAGAGAAAGAAAGAGAGATATAGAGAAAGAAAGAAATAGAGAAAGAGAGAGAGAGAGAGAGAGAGAGAGAGAGAGAGAGAGAGAGAGAGAGAGAGAGAGAGACAATAATACTATGGAGTAAGAAATAATTACAAATTTACTGTAGTAAATAATACTGAACATCTAATAATTCCATGAGATAACTAACTCCCTATTAGACATGCCCGTAATCGTATGAACAATATTATTAGTATCACAGCCTGATGTATCTATATATATAAATAGAAAGAAGTTGATAAAATGATATTTTTTTTTTGTCAAACGAGAAGTGGAGGTCTTTTTTTTTCCATACATTCTAAATGTAATATTGACTAGAAAATGGTAGAAAACTATTTCAGATGAATCGATATGATTATATATTACTATTTTCTTGATGGAAACAAAACACATGTCAATTATGTGATGTCAGCGTGTCGAGGAGATATAAGATTCTCCTGCTTGATTTATTTGCTCATTTTTCTTGTTTTCATGTTTTGTTGGTTGGATATACTCTGACTTACCGGCGAGGCCTGCAGCTGCCTGCGAAAATACGAGGGATGTGCTGTGATTGACTCCCTTCAGAGCCAATGAGTGAGTGAAAGGGTGGTCCCCACACACAGCATTCCTAGGCGTGTGCGTTTGCTGTGTGCGACGCACGCTGCCTGTTATTATAATTATAGCAACGAGTCACGGCTCCAATTATTTAGAGCTAAGATAGCACACACGCGCTTTTTACCACAATGTACTTAAAAACTACACTTTATTTCTAAATACTTATTGTCCATCTTGTATATCCAAATGCATTATATATATACATATACATATATATATATATATATATATATACACATATATAAATTTATGCATACGCTGTGAGCTTTAATTTCATCATCAACTGGTATGAAATGTAAACGTAATCGGGCATACAGAATCTCTTTAGACAGAGTATTAGTATTGTAAATTTGTTGAATTTATCGTAAAAAGAAAACAAACAATATTTAAGTGCATTAATCTTTGCATTAAATAAAATGTAATTAATAAATTACTCCAATTTCTTTGAAGAGCTCAGTTATAAGTATTTAGTACGTTGCTCTCATATAAACGCGAGCAAATTACATAGAATCAAATTGATCAAACAAAATGATAAAACAATTGAAAAGTTTATATTTGGTTTTGATTAATATTTTATATGTATGGAAAGAAATGATGTTTGATACAGTTATCCTTCTTTTTAAAGATTCAAACACGTAATAGCAACTAATCATTCAAGGAATTCTCAATATTTTTACCGATTATTTTCGAAAATAAATGGATAGAATTTTATATAATTAAACTTCATTAATTATAAAAAAATCAATCCAAATGAAAAATCAGAAATGTTGTAATTTAATACCAGAAAGATATATCCTTATTAGTTAATAGAGAGAGAGAGAGAGAAAAAAAAAAAGATGAGAAAAGAAAGAAAAGGAAGAAAAAAAAGAAAAAAAAAAAAGAAAAATCATTTGTAATACTAAAGTTTTTAAGCTTCACAGATAAGTATTATGCATAAATGGTAACAGATTGTGTGCTTTAAAATTCTTTCAGTTATTCTGTACCCCAATCAACATGCCATATTTTATAGCGCCTTCATATTTGATATATTCAAAAACAGGAGCAATGAAATAGGAATTAAATCAAGAGAAATGTTCATATTACATATATCAAAATAATTACCTTCATTACTTCCCGGAATTTGCCAATTTCTCGAGTTATCAAGTCTCTTTTACTCTCTTCAATTTCAGCATCGTCCAAATTTAAAGACTTGGCGACCATTTTGGTTTGATGTTCTTCTATTAATGATACAACAAACCACTTATAGTGGGTTATTCCATCTACGTATAATTAAAATTAATAAATTAATTAATATACCTGGCGCAACTTGGGCCATTTCTAAATCCGTTGCGTGCTCGGCAATAATTTGATTAATACGTGCTAATGCATCCGCATCTACCACTCTCATTCCTTCGTCCATGTAATCTTCCCCTTCCTCTCCCTCTGTACCTTCGGTTGACGTTTCATCTTGTAAAGGTGACTGACCTCCTCTAAGTTTCTTCCGTCTCTCTGCTATAAAAAAAAAAATAGATACATTACATATATTAATAGATATATTACATATATTATGTACATCATTAATAAACTCATTGTTTTTAAATACCTTTAAATTGATCCAGTACCACTTTAGCTTTAGCATCCACTTTAACAACAAGTTTCTTTGTGCCTATTTCCATATCGTGTAACAATCTTACTGCTCTTAATCCTGCATCTGGACCGGCATATTCGCAAAATCCAAAAGCTTGTACCCTTTTCCATGAAAGAACATGGCCACACGCCCCCAAAATATGTCGTATCATTACATCGGGCGCTCTGTCCATTATATTGCCAATAAAGACTGTTACCGGTGGTCCAGATTCTCTCTCACGACGACGATTGTTATCGTGTCGATTTTGATTGCGTGCATAACGCACGGCTGGTGCTGAGGTCTGCATCGCAGATACGGGTGTTGGAATCATCTATGTTTTATAAATGGTAGCTTTCTTAATAATGCACATTTCTACTCATGCACTGCATAATTTACCCTCCCATTAATTGTGCATTAGTTTGCGTTCTATCTCTTGCTGTACACTTGAGCATCAGGTACTAAAAATTGTTCCTACATTTGTTTTGCTCGTGCAAATGAATATTAATTGTTGAGACATTCACATGCTAGATATTTAATTTGGACAGTATATTTATAATAGTTTAGTATATATATATATATATATATATATATATATATATATATATTTTTTTATTATTATTAGATAGTTCTCTATAGATTCTTCATAAAAGGAGAGAATGAAAAAGAGAGAGAGGATAGAGAGAGAGAGAGAGAGAGAAAGAGAGAGAAAGAAAGGGAGTTCCATTTCAACAAAGATATTATTGTAACATATAGAAAGTCCCATAATCAAACTCATTAATGATTATAAATCAATCTAAGAGCTTTACCCAAACTAAGGCAAAATAAAAATGATAGCTAACTGAAATATATTCATGCTAAGGTAAATATACCTCTGTTATTTGCATCTAACCCAATATTATATATTCACTGTAGGAAATTCATCATTTTTCATATACGCGAGAAAAAGTTTGATATTAATTATCTATCTGTCTATCTCTATTGTCACCAAATACAAAAGTCATTACTAATAGAAGTAGTTTTAATTAGATAGAAAATAAGTATAGCAGAAAAATTAATCAATGCTATTATATCATTAAAGTGATAATATTGCAGCAATAAGTTACTTATGGTTATTAAAAGTATGGTATATATATCAGAGTATACAACAGAAAAATCAAGAAAGCAATGAAGATCTACTTTATAATAATTACAATGTCAAATAGTAAAGTTTTAAAAGTGAGAGAGAAAGAGAGAGAGAGCAACACGGATATATTTAACTAACACTGATAAAAACGATCATGCACAAATATAATAAATGAATATTGATAAAATTTAGACGCTTACATGGGCCATAGACATTACGCCGCCGATAATTGGTGGTGGAGCACCGACCATATATGGCATAGGAGGCATGCCTGGTATTCCCATAGGCGGTTGTCCAGGATAAGACATAATGTACTTTAATTTAAATTATGGCAGTGCTTTTGCTGCAAAAGAATTAATAAACAGAAACATTAAACAGAGTATTAAACATAATAAAGTTTAAAAGCGGAGTATGCATACAATGTGCAATTGGACAAAATATAGGAAACAAAAAAAAAGGGAAAGAAAAAAAGAAAATCTATATAACCGCCTCGCACCATCAATCTATACATTTGGAGTAAGAAAAAAAAAAATAAACAGATCTTAGGATGGTTTTGCATTTGCAAATACGAATCAGTACCTGGAAGGAATGATAAATTTGTTCAACAAATTATTAATATTACACACACACACACGCACACACAACATATATATATATATATATATAATATATATATATATATATATATACACACACACATAAGGTATTATGGTATCAATGTAAAATGTAGGAGGAAATGGAAAGATTTCATGATGAATCGATTAAAAAAATTGTCGTTCAAATACGAGAACCAACGAAAATTTGACAAAATTTATATTTTCACTACCGAACGCGTTTTGATGCCAGATCAAAGAGGAATAATGGATGCCTTTCAAATCCTAACCATTAAAGTGACGAAGCGCCGAAACACACGGACATTATTTCTCTTCCGTACTTACACGAGAAAACTTTCTAACATAAAAATATTATCGATCATTGTTCGACACAAGTTCGCGTCATCTTTTTTTAAATATATCGATAAAAATAATGACTGGGGGCGACAAAAAAATACTATTGCGCAAATTAAATTTCAACGGTCACACACAGAATAATCACGTCGTACACTTCCTCCACTAAGGTTTCATATATTCTACCATTGTGAAAGTTACTTCAGAATCAGAATAGCTAACATAACTGTAGGGAATTTTCTTATTATATTAAACAGATATTATAATACAAAAGAACGTTTTTCTTTCCTCTCGAGTACGCGACTAAGTTAACGATAATATTTAACGAAAAGGGCCCCCCCCCCACCACAACTAACGCGCTCGAAATATTCTAATTTTCATCAAACTTATCTCACCTATTCAAATATATCAATTATTCACGAACGATTAACGTTACATAAAACGTAATTGGACATTATTTAACTATAACCTAACGCGTATACAAATAGAAAAATCGATCCTCGACGAACTGTTGTTAATTAGATATCTTAACAAACAAAAACAAAAAAAGAAACAAAATTACGTGCTCGTTGTTGAAAAAAATTGTTATAGATTCGATTGATTTCGATTGGTCGATCTTCCGATTGGTTTACTTTCGAATATCGACAAATATGAGATATTTTTTCGGAGTAGCGTCATCACGCGATCATTCATATGTTATATCAATATTATTCTCGTACGTGTAAATCGTTAACCGAACCGTTAATAATAATTATTTTGTATCGTGTCGTTGGGGCGTTAAACGAGAAAGAAAAGGAAAGGGTTGATATTTCTTAACAATAACATTTTACTTCGATGTGGTAAGACGTAAATTAATTTTTTCGCAAGATGGCGCTCATAGTATCCCAACAACCATACTCTTGCATTTCCCCTCTACTTAATACTTTCTAGTTTGGTTCATGAAATGGCAGTGCAATGCATTATAAAGTTGAATGGCGTACATTTCACGCTAAACCGTTATAGTTGAAAGAAAACAAAGTGTATAATTGTTCATCGTTCAGTAATAATTATTTTAATTGGAAAATATCTCTTATAATTTTTATAAACGATATCCGACCCAATATCGCTGACAAGATTACTGAGAAATTATTTATTTGTCATTTATTATCAAACAATCAAAGTGAATAATCTCACTTTAACTTTCCATTTCAATATTTTACGTTCATTTATATTTAACTACTAACGCATTAAATATTATAATATCGATTATTATAAATAACATTCGTGCCGCATGTGATATTAGGATATAATCTGCCCTTGTATGTCAATTTTTCTATTAAATAGATAAACATAATTCACAGTGACATTAGTTTATGTTATCAATACAACATATACAATTGAAAAAAAGTAAACAATGTAAGTTTAGTCGATTTTATAATGTGATTTTTATTGTATTAATTAATAATATATAGATATATATATTTTGTATAATAATTTGTTGGTATAATGATTATAGAGCTTTCCAATATTAAACGAATGTTTAATTGTTTATATTTATACTACTTTATATCTTTGTATTTTATAAATATATAAGTAATATGTATATGTGTATATATATATATATATATATATATATATATATAAATATATAGATAGATTTGTATATATTTCTTTAATATGATGTTAGTCTTTTTGTAATTACAGTAGCATCTACATACAACTATATTTTTTAAATATTAAGCTTTATATAAAGCATATTTAATAATAAAATATTATGTTCTGTCTGCGATTAAGCAGTAAGAATGGCACCAGGACGAGACGAAGTTCCTGTTAAAAGAATAGCAGCACCAGGTTGTAAGTTGCCAGCAAAATTACCAGCAAATGAGATTCTTACAGATATTACTCAGAATAAATGGAGACTTGGTAATAGTATTGGATACGGCGGATTTGGTGATATATATTTAGGTAAAGAATTTTTAAAGATGGTATTTAATTAAAAATAAACTCTAGATCTTAACTACTTAATAAAATAAATATATATCTTTAGCATCCAAAGATATCACATCTCCGGTAGGCGATGATGCACAATATGTTATTAAAATCGAACCACATAATAATGGACCTTTGTTCGTTGAAATGAATTTTTACATTCGAGTGTCTAGAAAACATATGAGTAAGTGACTAATACAGATGCATGGTACATAAGAAATTACATCGAAGGAAAAATAATTTACTTTGATATGTTAAACGTAGTTGAAAGTTGGTGTAAAACGCAAAGAAAAAGGAGAATAGGCGTTCCAACTTACGAAGGATCTGGGTCTCATGTTTATCAAGGACAACGTTACAGATTTTTAGTGATACCGAGATATGGTATAGATATTGGTAAACTGTTTATATCAAATAACAGAAAATTACCAACTAGACTTGTTAATAATTTAGCCGTACAAATGGTGAGATAATATACATTTATGTTTGATACTATTATTAAGAGGACAAAAAAACAGTTAAGTCTCTTCTCTCCCTCTCTCTCTCTCTCTCTCTTTTTACTTAATTTAACCTTACAGCTAGATGCATTAGAGTACATTCACAGTCATGGATATGCTCATGCAGATATTAAAGGCCCAAATATTTTATTAGCTCCTTACGAAGAAAGCATAGTGAGAGAAAGATCTCAAGCTTACTTGGTAGATTATGGATTAGCTTATCGCTTTAGAACAACGGCAGGTAACCATAAGCCATTTGTTCACGACGAAAGAAGAGCGCACGAGGGAACCTTGGAATTTACATCGCGCGACGCACACCATGGAAGTACGCGTGTACCGTTCGTCATTTATATTTTATAACATATAACGTGGAATTTAATTTTTTTTTTTTTTTCAGCACACTCTAGAAGAGGAGACCTTGAAACATTAGGATATAACTTATTACAATGGATGTGCGGTAAATTACCTTGGGAAAAAGATAGTAACGATTTATCCGAATCAATAGATCCGGAAGAAGTTCACGCAGAAAAAGAAGCTTTACTATCAAATTTACCTTTACTCATGGAAAAATGTTTTCCTAACAGAAAGAATTATCCATGTAAATAATTTTACTTTATTCCGCCGTACGATAAATATAATAATTGATAAATATCTATCTATATTTTCTTTTTTTTTTTTTCTTTTTCTTTTACACAGCTGCTCTCGTGGAATACATGAAGTATATTACAGAATTAGACTTCGAAAGCAAACCAAATTATTCATATCTAAGGAATCTATTTCAACCTGGCACCAATCAAGAAAGTAAAGTTCCTACGTGTCTCTTCAACATCCATGAGTCCAATGAGAATACTTGTGCCACGTCGATCAGGCGACCGTATTTGCGAGAACGAAAACCGTGCAGACCCGTAAACGGCGAGGTAATAATTAAGTGCCATAATTTGTTTCTCAAGGCATCATATAAAACTCTATTAAACAACTAACAATTATATTTCTTGTTAGCCGTTATTCCAACTATTGCCGTTTTTCCAACTTATATAGGTATTAGACAAAGTGAAGTAAATAATATAATATATATTAACCGCGTGATTCTTATAAATATATTTCAGATTCGTATAACGAGAAATACGCAATTGAAAAGCCAATTGAAAAAGTTTTGTTGGGAGGAAGTATTGGCGTTTCATCCAGACAGATTGGCAAAAATTAGTATACAAACGCCGCCAACGCCATTGACACCACCGCCCTCCCCGCCACCCTCGCCTATTCCATCTCTACCGACTTATGCGATGTTAGACGTTATTCGTAGAATGAAAGAGAGACAATCGGGAGCATATAAACATAGATCACGATCAGTAGAGTAAGCATCGTAACGTTTTATCCGATCTACGATTTAATTCGGTAAATTTAATTCGCGTTGAGGTATTACATATATATATATATATATATATATATATATATAAAATATATATATGTATATTTATATGAACATGCATTTGCATTGTGTCGAAATTAGCATAGACCTGAAAGCAAAATGGATGACCCCGGCGATGGAAGAGGTCGTACGTTTAAAAAAGAAATCGTCGGAAACTTTGGTTTCTCTTAATAATTCCAATACCACTGGTACGGCACGTGTAACGCGTTCTCGAGTGGCAAAATTAAAACGTAAGAATGAATAGATTTATTTTCTTTTACTTTTTCTTTCTTTTTTCTTTTCTTTTCTCCCCTTGCATGTGTATATCCGTATCGGTTAAGTAACGTAACATGTGTTACGTAAAGTAAGTAAATATTTATACGTACATATATATATATATATATATAAATATCGATAAGTCATTTTATTAATATAAAAAAATATATTTTCCTTTTTCTCTTATATAGGTCTAGGGAAACGCGACAAGTCCGATCAAGTGAGCTCCAGTAATAGCAGAAGCGCACAAAGAAAAAAATAAAACGTCATGCTGTTAAGCTAAAAAAGTTTGTCGATCAATCTCAAATTATCTGTTGTTATCGAACAATATATTTGCCTCTCCGATTATTATTTTATTATCAGACATATACTTAATAAGTATTATATAATTCTTTTTTTAGCTTATACTTAGGATTTATATGTAATAATTAATGTTCGACGTTCCTCAAACGAAAGGATAAAAATTTGATCTATTATTATTATTATTATTATTATTATTATTATTATTATTATTATTATTATTATTATTATTATTATCATTAACATAATTACTGTTATAGTTCACTGTACAATGTTATTAAAAAAAAGAAAAAAAAAAGAAAAACAAAAAGTGTACCGTCGATACAGTTTCGTGTTAATCGACGAATAAAAAAAAAAAAAGGAGAGAGAAAGAGAAAATGACCTACACTTCTCTGTGTACCGTGATTTTTGATTTAACGAAATTGTACAAGGAACAGAATTATCGTATCGTCACGTAAAAGACTGTTTAAATATCGTTCTTTTTCTTCTTCTTTTTGTTAATGCTTTTTTTTTTGTTCAATTTTTCTTTTTTTGTTTTTTATGTAGTTTTTTCTTGCTTAACAAAATCATGATGAATGTAAAATTTTTGTATGTGCTTGTACAGCGAGTATATATATATATAGATATATATACACGCATAGAGTATAAGTAGGGATAAAATTAATTTTGGAGAATATGTATAACATCATTATAATATCCTCTTTAAGCAAAGAACGAAAATCAAAGAAAACTTATGTTAATTTAGCGACTAACAATCGCATCGAGACAAGCGTAGAACTGAAAAAAAATAAAAAAAAAATATATATATATATATATATTCTCGTAGTAGCGTGCGATCCTGTAAAAATAATTAAAAAAAAAAAAAAATTATAAAATAAAAGACTTTTAGTCTTTTATATATATATATATATATATATATATATATATATATATATATATATATATATACGCATAATAAGAAAGAACAAGGATTAAAAAAAAAAAAAAAAGGAAAAAAAAGAAAGAAAAACGGAAAAAAATATTACTCCTCCGAACAAAATGCTTGTTAATCTCTGATAAAAATTGTGTAGCGCTGACGTAGGCCATTGTCTTTTAAATAAACATACACGTTTATGATAATCGATTACTTCGGAAGAAAGCAAAATCATTTATTGTGTTATTTATGTATTTGTTTATCGTATTAGAGAAAACGCGCGTTGTTTTGTAGCGTATACAAATGTCTACTATATAATATATATATATATATATAAACACACGTATATACGTACATATGTACATATACGAATGTACATGTACTTATCGTGCCAATTTCTCCACTCTGGGAAAACTCAACCGGACATTGATTATCACTTTTGAAAACGATAAACAATGGAGCATCGAATAAACAACAAGTCGTATTTTGCTATTCTTTTATCAAAGTTATGCAAGGTCAAAGAAAAATGTTTCAGATTAGAGCGAAAAATCAAACAAAAATAAAAAAAAAAAAGAAAAAGAAAAGAGAGAGAAAATTGGCTAAGCCAATAACCAAAGTGCAACATTAATTAATAGAATCGATCGAAATTTTACCCATTATAACGATCCGTTCGTTATTGGTTGTCGTTTGATTGATAACCAAAAAGAAAGAAAGGAAAAAAAAAAAAAAAAGAATAAACGTTTCATCGGGTTCGTCGTACTCGTTTCGTCTAACTCGAATCGTTAAATCTTACAACTACTGCGCGACATAGCTCTCGTGCCTTTTTCCATCGTTTGTCACAGCTAGAAAGCTTTCCTAGAATCACGAATTTGGCCGAGGGCCGAGAGTTTCTCTCGTCTCCCTCTAATTTCCTTTTTGCCACGTACTACTACTCGCGAATTTTGGCGAGGCATCATCATCATCATCATCGTCGTCGTCGTCTTCGTCGTCGTCGTCGTCGTCGTCGTCGTCGTTGGGCGACGGGAGGTTTAGGGTGAATCACACACCAGAGCCACGCACCATGTCCTTCCTTTTGCCAAATAGCCGGGCCACGGTAGATTTTCATCGGTATTTTATTGGCCGTCAGCTGTGCCGCGCGTTTCGTCGTCCTCTCTTGAGAAAGTAGTATCTTCCGAGAGACACACCGCATTATTATTATATTTTTTCCTCCCCCCCCAAAATCTCTTTAATACTCTTTGAAGAGAGTTCACTTGTAACAACATTTCTCATTTTTCCTTTCCTTGCATTTCGTTTCCTTCCTTTGTTTTTTTTTTTCTTTTTATTGTAATTTTTCTTTTTTTTTTCTTTTTCGAAGTCGACGAAAGAAATTCCTTTACATTTCTTCAACGAGCCAACCCCCGGGGACTCTACGAATTTTTTCCTTTCAAATCGAATTTTACTAAACGCACGAGAAATTAAATCACACAGAAAGATAGAGAGAGAGAGAGAGAAAGAGAAAGAAAAAAAGAAGGAAAGAGATGCACGAAAGAACAAGAAAACAAAGTTGTTTTCTTTTTCCCGTGAGCGATTAGGTGGGAGAATTACGACAAATGGACGAAAGCTAGGCGAATAGAACGGAAGGGAGGCGTTAGAAAAAGAGAGAGAAAGAGGGAAAAAAGGAAAGAAAAAGAGTACGAAAAAATGCTTGTTATTTTCGCACGTTCGAAATGAAACGCGTCAATGCACTGCGCGCGAATCTTTCGTCTAAACATCGTCAGAGCGCGACACGGCAATGTCCCGCGAGGTGCGCATGCGCAACGCAGTTCGACGCACCGTATAAATATCGGTGCCGAAAGTTTTCGCGGGTAGTTGCTTGCGCGCATTAAGAGAAGGTAGATCGTTCGCTGCAAACGAAAATATATATATATACACACACACACACATATATATATACATAAGCGCAAATTGCATCTCTATAAGCAATTTATTGTTTTTTTTTTTTAAATACACACACACACATATATATATATATATACACATATATATCTTGACACGGTACACGTACAAGCACGCACGTACATATAACCACTTAGAATATATAATAAAAATATATCGTATTACGTATGGTACTGGCCGATAGTTTCTCGCTGGAGGCGATCGAAGAGGAAGAGGAGAATTTCGTCGAGGACATCGAGAGGAAGAAATTAGTGAAAAAGGAAGAAGATACCATTGTGATCAAGATGCCGGCCGACGTAGCCATGCATACCAACTTCCTTCAGTTCAACCAATCGAGCTTAAAGGAATCGAACGTCGATTCCTGTTGGAATACGGAGAACATGAGCGGTTATATGACCTTGGTCGGTCCGAACGGTCATCGGCAGGGCGTACAGGTGAAGGTCTACCGTACGAGCGTCGAACACTTCGCGGTGGTTTATCCGCAAAAAAAGGTCTGCCGGCCGTTGGGCGTACTCAATTTGAGAAACACGACCATCGAGAGATACGGCGAGGAAGGCTTCTTGGTACGGCAAAAGGGCTTTGACTCGCCCATTGCTTTGACCTTCCTAATGGAGAACAAAAAGGAATTGGATTATTGGATAATGGCGTTTACGGCGAGAACGAGTCCTTTGGTACATCAAAGTAGCCTGCCCATAGTCGAGGAAGAAGAAATCTAAATTGCCGAGAGAGAAGGGGAAGGAAGGAGGAGGAGGAAGAGGAAGAAGAGGAAGAAGAAGAAGAAGAAAAAGAAGAAGATGAAGGAGAATAAAGATCGATCGCTGTAAGATTTAACGGATGTTAAACGATCGTGTCGTCTCTCGATCGAGTCGTAGACTCGAGTAAGTAAAAGAGGGATGGCCTCCGGCTACTCTCCTTGGAGGAAGAGGAGGACGCATGGCCGAAAGCCAGCCAGCCGATCGACCACCGTCAGTCTCTCTCTCTCTCTCTCTCTCTCTCTCTTACTCGCTCATTTTCTGTGCATGGACGACGTACGATGAGAAGTATATTCGCACGCATAACCGTCTCCTACCTTGCTCTATCAATCGAGTTTTGCTTAAACGAGCGAACGAGATAAGGGAAAGGAGATGGAGGACCAATGGTGTATGAAAATAAGAAAAAAAAAAAAAGAAATAAAATGAACGAACGAACGAACTAACAAAGAGGAGAGAGAGAGAGAGAGAGAGAGAGAGAGAAGAGGAGGAGGAGGAAGAGAGAAATAGAAGAGGATGTAGTGGGAGAGGAGGAGACAAGGGGGGGAAAAAGGTGTTTGCCACTCCCGAAGAATTCATTCAGGCTCTTCCGGGTTCCAGGAATCGTTGATAAACAAGAATCAAGAGAGAACTATCGTGTACTCTTCCCTCGAGTAATATTCAAGGACGTTCCGAAGAAAGAAAAGAGAGACGGACGAGGAGAGAGAAAGAGAGAGAGAGAGAGAGAGAGAGAGAGAGAGATCGCGTTGAGATATCGAAGGATAAACCATAAGTGAGTGAGGTCGATCGTTTCGTCCTTTTATCTCTCTCTCTCTCTTTCTTTCTCTTTCTCTTTCTCTTTCTCTGACTAAAGAGGTACGAAGAGAAACGCGTGCGCGTAGTTTTCACCTCTCTATCTCTCTCGAGGGAACGCCGAGGCCATGTTGGCACTCTTTCCTACGGACCGACCAGCAGCATCATCGATCCCCAACCTGCTGCAGCCAATCGCTGCTTACCTACCATTCGAAGAAGAAAAACAAGTGAAATGGATGGATGGAAGGATGGAAGGATGAAAGAATGAAAGAAAGAATGAAAGAAAGAAACTAAGATGGCAAGATTTTCTTTTACCTAACTTTTTCAACTCTTACGTTGTATAAGCTCTCTCTCTCTCTCTCTATCTATATCTATCTATTTGTCTGTCTGTCTGTCTGTCTGGCCGTCTGCATCTTTCTCTCTCTTTCTCATTCTCTCATCTTTTCTCAATAAAAAGAACAAACAACCGTTAAGTTCGACCTGGCAACCGCATGGCGAAGCCGTTCTCCATTCTGTCTCGTGAAAGGAGAGCATCTTCTTGTCCTTTAGTGCGATAGGATCAAAGGCAAAAGAATGAGAGAGAGAGAGAGAGAGAGAGGGGGGGGGGGGAGAGACAGATAGATAGATAGACGTAAAAGCGTATGGAAGGGATTTCAAGGCAAGAAAAGTAATCTCTCTCTTCTCTTCGACAAATCACCTTCGTAATCATGACTCGACTTTTTCGATTCTCGATCCTATTGAAAATTGGCACGAGAGTATGTACTTACGTATGTAATATTTATACATACATACATACGCATACATACGTACGTACGTACATACATTATTACAGACATACATTTATATCTAATATATCGTTGCAAATCGTGTGATCTTAAAGAGGCACACGTGGGAGAAGTTTTCTTTTTTATTTTTTTGTTTTTTTTTTTTTTTTTTTTTTTTTTTTCATCCGTATACTAATTGTGAACTCCCTTTCGATTATTTCTAATTCGTTGCACGTTATCGTTCGTGCAGTTATAGGACACGCCAATACCATTTAAAGTTTCGACGAAGACGACGACACATTCACTCCCGAGACTTTTGTCACCGTGTCTCCTGTCTCGTTCTTACGAGATATACGCGAGTCGAATAATTTCGAAGCTTTAACGATCTATCGAACGGTGATAATGAGATATAGATAGACAAAGATAGAGAGAGAGAGATAGAGAGAGAGAGAGGGAGAGAGAGAAAAGTATGAAGCGAATTTTTCGCCTAGGATGAGAAGCTGTCAGAAAAGTTGTTTAAAAAAGAAAAAAAAAAAAAGAAAAGAAAAGAAAAGAAAAGATAGAAGGGAGAAGAAATACTAAGCGATAGATACGATTTATTTATCGTCGCATTATACCCATCGCGTTTGTGGTAAACTTAATTTAAGATTTGTCTGTGATATTACGTAGATTGAACGATGCCGTCGATTGCTTTTTTTTTTTTTATAGGCATCGAGAGAATATATATATATATATATATATATATATATATATATATCCCGTAATTAATTAGAATTATTATATACATAATATTACAATACAATACGTATAAAAATACATCGAGTAAGTTATGTACAAGGTTGTTCGATCAAATTGTCTCTAAGATCGAACGGATATCAATCAATCGATCGATCAATCGATTTTTGTCCTTTTATTATTATTATTATTATTATTATTATTATTCTTTTTCCATTTCTTATTTTTTTTTTTATTTATTTATTTTATTTTTCGTTCGAAGCGTTTCTCTCTTTCGCATCTTTGCTTTGTAGAAAACGATAATATGCGTTAAATATTTATTTCTTTTTTCTTTTTGAATTATCCACAATACGGATCAATAAAAGAAATTCGTTCAATTGCGATCTAACGTCGATCGAACATCCTTACGTATATACACGTTACACATGGATAAATTATAACGTACATACATACATACATACATACATACATAAATACATACATACATAAAATATATATAGAAACGAACAGATTGAAATCGTAACGTAACGAAACGAAACGATTTCAAAGAGCCGACGTGTTCGAGCCCGATCCTTATGTACTTACTTATTATTATACTTAAGTCTCGATATCTATTTTTCGATTAACGAGAATTGGATCGGTGCCCGTTGGATTAACTTCAACCGATCGCTGCGTCCTCTCCTCTGTTTCTTCGTTCTCGAATCGTCATCGTTTTAGTCGTCGAAACCCTCGTTCGTCATTTGATCGAAATCGATTGATATAGAAAGAAATTAAAAAAAAAAAAAAAAAAAAAGAAGGGAAAGAAATGATGGACGGGTAGGAACACGAGACAGAAAATATCAACGAAGAGAGAAAGGGAGAAAGAGAGACGTGGAAAAAGAAAACAGGGCTTGATCGGGCTCGAAACTTTTCCAAGAATCTTTGTAAATATTAGTTAGAGAGAGAGAGAGAGAGAGAGAGAGAGAGAGAGAGAGAGAGAGAGAGAGAGACAAGCCTTTTTATTCTAAAGGACTGTCAAGCATTTCAATGCCTTCGATGATCCAAAAGAAACAGGAAAAAAAAAAAGAAAAAACAATATATCGATCGATCGATCCCTATTTTCGATCATTATTTTTGGATCACGAAAGCTATACTACACTCGTAGCTCTACTCGAACTTTTGATAAAACAATTATCCACGATCACACTTCCAGCTATCTTTTCCAGTAAGAAACGATACAAAAAAGAAGAAGAAGTAAATAAATAAATAAATAAATAAATAAATAAATAAATAAATAAGGAAAAAGCAGTTTATCTCTAGATAATAATCGTACTAACGTCGTAGTCTTTCTCGATCCTGTTATAGCAGCGTACGTTTAATCGACACACGCATATCGATGATAATATTCTTTGTATATACATACACGTACACGCGCGCCATGCGCACACACACACACACACACATATATATATATTATATTATATTATATAAATATATATAAATATATATATATATATATATATCACCAAAATAAACGTCGTTCATGTCATGATAAATATAAAAGCTAGTATTGTATTTATATTTAAATCCTAACACATGTTCCCTTGTAGATATTAGAAACTAATGTTATAAAAAGAAAGAGAGAGAGAAAAATGATATATATATATGTACATATAAATACCATAGAATCTTTAACCGATTGAAAATGAACAGAAGGATTGATCTCGCGAGTCAGTTGGAATTATCACTCGAAAGTTTCCTGGTAGCACTAAACTCTCATATACGCATGCACGCACGCACGCATGCAACCACGAGAGCACAAGCACGCGCATACATAAACAAACAAACTTGCCCTATATACCGTTCGAAAAAGAAAAGACATAAGGTTACATAACGAGTGAAACGAGTCCGTTCCTTGTACGTTGACTTCTATCTCTTTCGCTGTGTCGAGCTAGACGGGAGGCACAGTTTAGTGCAAATAAAAAGCTTCACGTTTTTATTGCAAAATCAATCTCACGCGCTTTTTACGAAAAATCATCTATTTTCTCACCTTTCGTATCTGTAATTAGTTTTTTTTTTTTTTTTTATTATTTATTTATATCGTATTATAATACCGTATACTATTCGAACTATATTATTTATCATTCACGTTAATAAATTTAATGTACGTTGAATGATCGAAAAAAAATATACATATATTTATATATATATATATATATATATATATATATATATATATAGAGAGAGAGAGAGAGAGAGAGAGAGAGATCCTACTACGAAGGATCTTATGGGGATCAGCCAATAAGACGGATATAATTTATGGTAAGTTATTATTCCCTCTTATTACTCCAATTAGAGTTTTTTTTTTCCCCCGTTTTAACTTAACGATATCAAATTTATTTACGATTTTACGAAACAGATACGCGATATTTAATATCATCGATTTAACTTGGTTGTATAAAATTTAAATATATATACATGTAATAGTTTCAATGGACAACGTAAGAAA
>OU964980.1:4182227-4189727 GCA_918808275.2 Dolichovespula sylvestris
TCTCGAACTGGCGCGTAGAGTACGAAAAAAAAAAAAAGAAAGAAAAAAGAGAGAAAGAAGAAACAGCCCTCAAGTTACACGTACTATGGCTCTCCGTACTATAAAATTTACAAGCGCGCAAGCTCAATATCCTTAACCGATAATAATTTCGGTTTTCTCTCTCTCTATCTCTCCTTCTCCTCCACGGTATCTCCCTACCTCTTATGCATTTCCCTCTCCTATCCATCCAATCACCCAGTTGGGTAGTTACCCATCCTCATCCCCCATCCTCATCCCCATCCCTCCCACCCATTTCGTATTCCACCGGATCGATCGTTTCATGCAAATTACACGATAGCGTCCAGGGCAAAAACCATTCCCCCCTTCCCCTTTACGATTTACACCCAGCCACCCTCTCCGATCATCCAACTTATTTTACGTTTACGCGCGAGATATATACGTACCGAACGATTTACTCCGATGTTAAGCGATTGGAAATTTTTTCACGATAAAGAAATGTTTCAACAAGCGTAAGAAGAAAAACGAGTAACCGGTCCCAATCGACGTGCAATCGATATTGTAATATATCAATTCTATATTACTAATGACATGTAAAGACAGATAGGATAAAGGGAGATAGGCGTTACCATCCATATACAATAATATTGATATATAAAGGATACAGTGAATATCGAGCGAGATTAAAAAAAAAGATGAAAAAAAAAAAAAAAAACCATGAAAGGGTCTACGACGACGATGATAGCGATGACGAGGTCGCAATGACGTAACGATATTACTTAAGATCCCATATCGAATCGATTATCATCGATATAAAAAGGAACGTCTTAATTGTTACAAAGAAATTATTTCTCACGGATATATTTCACGGATGGTCAGATCTCTCATTAGAGGTACTCTCGCGATACGATTGATTAGTCACAAGTTATTCTATAAAGAGTTTTCCCCCTACGAATCTCTCTTACCTACTCTCTCTCTCTCTCTCTATCTATATACCACCTCATCTCATCTCGCCCCACTTCTCTTATCCCTCCTATCCCTCTTACCCGCATCTCTCTCACTCTCTCTCTCACCACCCCACTTCACCTCTTATACCAGCTATCCTCGGTAGGAATAAATTTAACTCGCGAACGTTGGACTCGCAAATACGTTTTCAAAGAACGTATTCGTAAGGCAGGCTTCGCTCGAATTAGAAGGGTTCGCTTATGTGTATGTATGCGCTTATGTGCCATGTGTCACGTACGTACGTATGTATAGACGAGAATGCAGGAGCGTTCGTAAGCTCGCTACGAAGGGAAAGCACCTCTTGTTCGGCCCTTCTCTAGTCGTCGTCGGTTGGAAACGAAAGACTGATTCATCCGGGAATATCCTACTTCTATCTCTTACTCTCCCGTTTCTCCCTGATTATGCGTTCGAGGAAGACATTCCTATTGAAAGTTTCGAAATTTTCTATTTGCATTCGGATTCTCCTATGGTCGAAATTCTCTTTCCATTTCTGTTCCCTCTCTCTCTCTCTCTCTCTCTCTCTCTCTCTCTCTCTTTTTCTATTTCTTTGTCAATATCTGTCTCTCTGTCTCCCGAAAGATACGTGGATTTTATTTTATTTTCTTTTATTTTATTTGATTTTATTTCATCTTTTTGGAAGGGAAAATATATTCAATATTTATTTTTGATTTTTGTTTTCTACGACGAAATTAATTACTTATTTGCCAAGTTTAATACATTTGACATTATTCCAATACTTTCATAAGACGATCGTGATATATTATTATAATACACTGTAATAATTTGTTGACCGTGCAACGTCATTATTTTCGTTCTCTTTGACTGTTTATTCGAATCATTATTAATTACTTATTTATTGATTATTGATTTACGATAAGTATCTGATATTTCGAAATAATTTCAATAACAATTATATATATATATATATATATTTATATATATAAATGAGACTCAAAATTTCCCATAGAGTTGTACTAAAGCGTGTAACACTCGAAATAAGATATTTGCGGACTGCAGGATGATTCGACGGGAGTTCCGTTGACTCAAATCGTATATTCTCTATCGTTGTCGGTCTAAGAAAATTTTCCTCGATCTAGCTGGACCAATGTCTTGAATTTTCTCTCTCTCTCTCTCTCTCTCTCTCTCTCTCTCTCTTTTTCCATGCATGCACGAGGGGAACCCTATTCGAACGAGAAGATAAAAAGAAGGAACCGTTGGGCAACGGTTCTTGCCAAATAGAAAGAGATATAGGTATATATAGATCAAAAGATACATAAAGAAAAAGATTATTCTATAGACCG
Source organism: Dolichovespula sylvestris (assembly GCA_918808275.2). Classification (NCBI taxonomy): domain Eukaryota; kingdom Metazoa; phylum Arthropoda; class Insecta; order Hymenoptera; family Vespidae; genus Dolichovespula; species Dolichovespula sylvestris. Next base: position 4,184,531 of record OU964980.1, read on the forward strand.
ATTTTTCCAAGCTTTATCCCAGGTAACATCGTACGTTCTCTCTCTCTCTCTCTCTCTCTTTCTCTTTCTCTATTTCTAGGTCATAGAATAAAATAGAAAAAGGAATGGAAAAGAAAAGAGACGATGCGCGTTCGTTCTTATTTTAAGCCAGACGAAGAAATGCTTTCCACGGTCTTACCGATGGTTACGAGGTTACGCTTCCTGAATCTTATTGTATGTTGAAAATTGAAATGCGAGCGCGGACAATGTAAAGAAAGGAAAAGAGCAAGGGTGAGAGAGACAGAGAGATAGAGATAGAGAGAGAGATAGGGAGAGGAAAGAGGGAGAGGAAAAAGGAAGGAAGGGAGGGATGAGGAAACGCCAGGTGCAACGAATGCATCGGGGTGATTCGAGTTTTATCTTCGTGCGAAAGTGCCATGTATTATCGATCGCTTTACTTCTTCCATTCGATCTTTGCTGGCAATTTAAAATACGTACATAAATGTATATCCTGCATGCATTTCATGCATACATACATACATACATACATACATACATAAATACAAAAAAAAAACTAAATTGATTTTATTCAAAATCGTCTAGACAATATTCGAGATACGATCTAATCAAATATATTATATATTTGTTGTTTCGAGAAGATTTTACGTATAATATAAGAAAAAAAAAAAGAAAAAAGAAAAGAAGAAAAAAAAATGAATTGATGCGTTGTAACATTCGAAATAATTTCGACCGCTCGAAAGAGTCGAGGTAAGGGAACAGAAAGAAAGAAAAAAAAAATAAGAGGAATAAAGACAAAAAGGAACTGCGTTGGATGATCTCGAAATGATCGAAGGGCGACCTTTCGAAGGGCATTCTCCTCGCGAAAGCTCCTCTTAGGTGTGCAAGAGAGGAAGAATAAAGGAGGGACCCTTCGGGTCGTCATGACGACGCGAACTAGAGGTCTCCTGACCCCCTTGCCCTCGAGCCCAAACCCAACCCGAACCCAACCACTTCTCCTCCTCCTCCTCCTCGTTCCACCTCCCCCCTAAATCCCCACGAACACATACATATGTATGTATTCGGGCGCTGTGTCGTCGTAGTCAGGCCATGCGATTAATCTCCCGTTGATTTTCGACGAGGATGCCGCCGAGTGTCGTGCATGCATCGGCGTAAAGCCAAAATCGATCGCAACACGCCTAATATCCCCCGTTGGGAATAAAAATATCGAGCTCGAAAATAACAGTGTTAAATGGATACGATGGTTTCGCGTGATCGATCGATCCGTCGATGATTTCGCATGGATCGATTCAATAAAGGTGATCGCCTTTACGTTTATCGTTAGATATTATTAATTCTTTTAATCTAAAACAATAAATTATTTGTTCCATCATAACGTACATGACCAAAAATAAAATTTTACGATGTTATTTAACACGGGTAATAATAATCGTCGCTCTTATTTATGCTCATGAATTTGATAATTTTTGTTCGGAGATGTCGTCGTTGATAGAAAAAAGAAAAGAAAAAGAAAAATATACGTGTCGCCAAAATTTCGTCAATTATCGGCACTATTCGCGATAATAATTTCTCGTTTAACGAGATTTAATTTGTTTATTATTATTACGGAATAATATTATCCGCGTTCTCTCTTGGAGATAATCTCTGTAAAGTAAAAACAATTTATCGACCTACATTTATGTAATATCGTTTGTTTTTACTTTATTTTTTATAATAAATGATACGAGTTCTTTTTTTTTTTGGCACCATATTAAAGAGATACTCTTTTAATATATGTGTGTATATATATATATATATATATATATATATTCTTGATATATAATGTACCTTTTTTCAAGCCTTTTGCACCTTGGACTTGTTTTCGATAAATGATGAACGGATTCGACTCGAATATCATCGATAACGTTCCCGATCGAAATGGTAATCGAGAAATTAGATTGATGAGAAATATTTTACAGTAAAAATATAAGTACACGCATATATATATATATAAAGAGAGAGAGAGAGAGAGAGAGAGAGAGACAGAGGGAGAGAGACGACGAGTATATTTTTATACGAATAGAAACTATTCTATATCAGCGTTCTATTCGTATATATTAGTATATATATCGCTCCAATCTGATGGATTAAGATGATCTTTCGATACGTCGTATGAGAATACGATCGATTAGATTTTTCGTTTATAGATCGGAATTTTGACGTCAAGAAAAAGGAATCTTTCGACCTTTAGAAATAAAGAAAATTCCTTTGACTCTTCGTACATATCCACAATGTCTTTCCAATCAATTTTATTTCTCTTTCTTTTCTTTTTGCTTTTTTCTTTCGTTGAATAAAACTGATCGACTAAAATCCCAAGGTCATACAACTTCTCGATTCGAGAAATATATATATATATATATATATGTGTGTGTGTGTGTGTGTATACGCATAAATTCGTATAAATTTCATACAAAGAAATTTAAATATCGATGACCGCGACGAATTGAAAATCATCTTAACCCTTTGTCAAGACCATTCACCGAGTCAAACTAACATAAAAGATAATATAACTTTCTTCGACTTTGCTCGCTAAAGATATTTACGCACTTTGTAACGAGCGATAACGAACACGTTGCTTCATTTTTTAGAACGATAGTAAGAACGAACGAACGAACGAACGAACGAACGAACATATGTACGTTAGTAAATACATATCAACATGGTGTATGTATTGCAGGTTTATCGTTTATCACAATGTTTTTTTCTTTTTCCTATTTTTTTTTTTTTTTTCTTTCGACAGAATGCAAATGGAAGAAGAGGAAAGAACAGACGTAGGGAATTATGCGAAATAAAATTTTCGTTAATATTTACGAAGGAAAAGAGAGAGATAGAGAGAAAGAGAAGAGTTATACGTAAGGAAGATAAATTATAGAAAGTCTTTCGGTCTAGATAACGCAATGTGTAAAACATCTAATCTAATCTAATCGCATCGGGGATATCTTTCGATGTCGTGAAATTCAATTATCTTTGGCACCTTTGCGTAACGTGCGATCTCACGACGATATCACGTTAAGTATTAAACGTACATATATATACATATATGTGTGTGTACATAAGTCTTAATCTTTTCAATATCGTTCTTTAATGTTCCCGTTAAAATTCGATTGTTTTAAGGAAAATTCGTACGGTCAATTATCGTACGAAATGACAAATGTAACGAATTGGAAAGCGAAGTTGGATCGTTTCGATTGTAAAAAAAAAAAAAAAAAAAAGAAAAAGAAATAAAGAAAAAAGATCCCACTCATTTAATTATCCTTGAAACTGTTTGAACTTGATATATCGCGTGTCATCCTTGTCCATGGGAATATAATTATAATATCGTTCGAAACGTTTGAACGTTTATTACGGCAAAGATTTTTCTCCATCAATTTATTCGTTTCGTCAGAAGAAGCTAAAGAATTTCTTCTATATATTACGGTACACATGCGCGCGCGCGCTATTAAACGAATCGCGTGATGTAGCGCGCGTGCATATCGATGATGTGAACCTCGTAGGGGGTCTTTACTTCTGTTATATTAGCTTAATTGAAGCAATGATTTAAATGCCCTCTAAATGGAGAATAAGGCGCATTGTAATATCGGGTCTGCATGCCAGCTTGTCGGACGAGCACATACGTTTTGATTAAAACGATAAATCCACGTATATCTATATAAATAAATAAATATATATATATATATAATATGCAGTTACATAAAGACGTATTTACATAACGTAACAAAGAAACACCTGTTTCTTAAACTTTGATTGATATTCGATTATAAATAATATTTTCGTTACGAAAGAGTTCCGACGAATCGTTTCGTTTATATATATATATATATATATAAAGACATGAATTTTCTTTTTTGTCGATCTATCGATAAATCCCTCGGAACGAAAAACAAAAAAAAGAAAAAAGAAATACGACGGACGGGTGTTGGATCGCTTGCACGATCCAAGTATTGCGATCACACGTAGATATATTTACGCGTGTATATATTACGTACATAGATATTAAAAATACAGAATTTATTCGTACCGTGTATAAATAAAAGAAAAGAAAAAAAAGAAAAAGAAACAAAGATCCGTGATCGTCGCCTCACGTACAAAATACGAATTATTTAAATTCTCTTAAAAATATTCTTCTTTCTCGCGATACTACACGTGCTCGCCCATGCACTTTTTAATAATGCACACGAAAACGTTGTTCTCGTTGATATATCGTGGCATTAGAAGTTTAACGTTAGAGCGCACACATTAGACGACTCGTGTGCTCGTTTTAAACACGTGATTCCGGTGTTGCATTACCTCTCTCTCTCTCTCTCTCTCTCTATTTCTTTACTATTACAAACAACGTATTCAGAATATCAGGACATATTGTATGTTAACGATTATATAAATATATGTGTGTGTGTGTGTGTGTGTTTACAGTTAATACAAAGAAGTTCGTCGATTGATACGAGTAAATAATGAGACATAAAGAAATCGTGATCGATAATAACAAGGTTATTAGTATGTGTGTATGTATACAATTCACAGTCGAACGAGACCAGTTTGTGTTTACGTATATCCGTGTATCCGTGTATTTTCATTCTACGTTCGGTAATAGGTTAATTAACAAATTACGAGGGGAGTGGGGGAAAGGGAAACAAAGAAGAAAGAGAAGAAGGGGAAGGAGAGAAGGAAAGAGTCGTTTGAATTTCGACTGATGACGAATAGTCCTGAATACGAGAACGAGGCGACCCAGTCGTTCTTGGTCATTCGCACAAACGACACGAAAGAAGCAAGCGTGACGTTCATTAGAGCATTTAGACGGAGTCAACAAAATGATTAGTAAGAGTTTCAAGTATATTCGAAACGTATCACACATCGCACGCACAGGGGAGATGGAGATAATTTCAAGAAAAACGTTGAAACCTAAAATGTCGTACTTTTCTATTTTATATATGTATCTACGTATATGTATATATATATATATATATATATATATATATATATATATATGTATGTATGTATGTATGTATATTCGTTCGCTATGTAATAGTATTTAATTACATTCGCGATATCTATAATACATAAATCTCTCTCTTTATTCCCATTTTGTTGGAATTATGCGATAATGAAAATATTTATATAGGTAGGGTAGGGTAGGTAGGTAGATAGATACCATACGTATTATGCG
>OU964980.1:4194727-4239434 GCA_918808275.2 Dolichovespula sylvestris
CGTCCTGTGCATGTAAGAGTCGAGAGGACGATTGTGATTACCTATTAAGGATAAAGGTTATTTAATTAACAACTACTTGCACCCACGTGTTCTTTGCGTGGGTAAAAGAAACAGAAAAATAAAGAGAGAGAGAGAGAGAAACGCACCTTAAACGGTGCAGGGTCAAAACCGTACGAGAGTGACGTTCATTGATTATTAATGACAATATATTTCGATAAGTCTCTTAATAGGGTATGACGCTTAGAGAATGAATTAGTTATATGTATATATATATATATATATATCGATCGATATATCGAAGAAAACTATATACTTACAAATACTATTCTTTAACATTTTCTTAGCAAGCAAAAGTTTCCATTTGCCACGTTGGAAACGTCTGATTTGAAGGAGAGAGAGATAAGAATCTAAGCTCTCTCGTGCGCTGCGGTAGGTATATAGATACATATATATATATATATATATATACATAAATACATACACACATACATACATATGTTCGTGCATGCATATAACAAGAGACAAGAACGCAAGAGAACTCGTTTCCGCGTGCTGAGAGTATGTTAGCAGCTTGATGTTGACGTCTCGGGTGGGTGGCAAACTGGTGGATCGAATCGCGTTGAAATTACGTGGGATGAAGCGAGAAGGAAAGATTTCAAAGAAAAAGAGAGAGAAAGAGAGAAAGAAAGGGAAATAGAAGATAAAGATAGACGTATATAGGTCTACATACATATATATATATATATATATATATATATATATATATATATATATAACGCATTACTCGTTATCATTATGCAAATGACCCAGGCAGACGTTAGAAAAGAGCTACATGTACATATACATATGCAAATATATACGTACATACATGTGTATATGTGTGTGTGTATATGTATGTATATATATATATATATATATATGTATCTATGTATATTGTACTTCCCTTTTTCTTTTCTCCTTCGAAAAGTCATTGAATCAAAAGATGAGCTAACCTAGTAGTACTAAAAATAAACTATTTTGCAAGTCTCTGAGTCATTTTAAAATGACGATGATAATGTATCGTCGATCACGTTGATAAGCCTCGTGCCAAATGACGTTTTCCTTTTTTTTTCCTCTTCCCCCCCTTACTCACTCACTCGCTCACTTATTTACTTACTTACTTACTTACTTACTTACTTACTTACTTACTTACTTATTTACTTTCCTTCCTCGGGATGATCGATAAGAAGAAAAAATAACGCAAGTACATATGTATCTCGTTCCTTTTTTCTTTTTTTCTTTTTTATCGTCATTATCTTTCTTTCTTTCTTTCTTTGATATTAAAAATAATGAGGATAAATATCAAAGATAAGAGGAGGGAGGGGCTAAAGTTATTCGCGGGCATGTTTCTATCGAGCGAACCGGATTTTCTTACGGGATGCCATTGACCCGTGCGCGATACCAAAGGGGGGACCACCACCACCCAAGGGAGGGATAAAGGGGGCGAGGAAGCCGGGAAGGATATCGATTTACATATAATTATAATTAGAAGGGATGATAAAAAAAAAACGTGAAGACGAATCGTAGAAAAATGTCTGCATATATATATATATATATATATATCGCGCGTCTTTTTACATCGAGAGAGAGGTCCAATTCGATAACCTAACCTAACCCTCCCTCCGATCTCCACCCACCCACTAATCCACCCTCCTTACCACCCCACTCTCACACTTTTTCTACCCCTACTACGATCGTTGTTCGGACAACATAATTAATATCTGTGCCTTGTTTACGCGCGTTTATCATTTCACGTGGTTTCCTTCGGCGAGGCCGAAAAACTCGCGCCTCTGTGTTAAAACGATCCCTTGATCGAACCTTGATCGAACAAAGAGACAACGAAGGTACGCATCCCGATTTTATTAGATATTATTCGATTGACGAGAGGAGCGAGGAGCAAAAAAAAAAAGAGAGAGAGAGAGAGAGAAAAGGTGCGAAGAAAGACGAAGACGAAAACGAAGAAAGAATATCAAAACAAAAACACGATAAAAACCGGAATTAAGTTGACCCGACACGTTGTAATTATATAATATTATTTTCTTTTTACTTTTTTTCTTTTCGTCCGATTAATTCGATAAAAAACATGTTACGCTGAGATTAATCGAAAAAAAACAATGATATCGAAAGTAATATATATATATATTATATATACTTATATTCTATTATATATCCGACATAAATAACTTCTTATCGTAGATAATGAGAACATCGTAAGCAATTTTACGATAGCCAGACATTTTTTTTAGCTTCTTTTTTTTCTTTTTCTCTGTAGAAAAGACACGACGACGTGTTTACCTCACGCGTTAAAGGCATGCTTACACGTACGTATTATATATGTATATGTACAGAGGATACGCATTTATGTATGTATGTATGTATGCATGCATATACATTTATTTTCGTGCAGAAGAACATATTTTTTTCAAACGTGGATACTTAAAGGTCACGACTTCGAAAACGAGAGAGATAGAGATAGATAAAGAGAGAGAGAAAGTTTATTTCTCCATAACACTTTCCTGTTCATTTTCCAACGAGTATAGTTAGTTCGTGAATACTATTTTTGGCTAACATGTAAATGTTCATTTGGCATTTTCCAATACAGTGTCTTTATTTTGTATTATCCATCTATATACATACATATATACGTATTGTACATGTGTGTGTGTGTGTGTGTGTTCGTATCTATACATAGGAAAGTATAATGGATGTAAAAAAGCACGAAAAATTTACATGATACCAAAATTGATACGTGTTCCTTGGTATTATGTGCATAATTTAAAACAAAAGAATAAATAAAATCTCTCTCTCTCTCTCTCTCTCTCTCTCTCTCTCTATTTCGCGATAGCATAAGAATATTCATAATTAGTTTCTCGTAGTATCGTAGACGAAGTTAATTAAAGTTGTGAATAATGTGGAGACTTTCGAACGAGAGAGCCCAGCTCAGCCGCTACGAGTTATTGAAATTTGAATTCTACTCACATAGGAAAGGATTAAGTCACGTTTCAAGGCTTGAACTTGCTCAACGTACCGAGGCTCTTACTTATTTCGATTCATGCGTGTGTACGTGCGTGCCTGCGTGCGTGTAGGTTTTTTATTTTTCTTCCTTTCTTTTTTCTGTTTTTTTTTTTTTTCCTTTTTTATTGGCTCGTGTCGAGCACCACGGAGCTTATTTTAAGAAATAATTATTGGCTTTTCCCAGCTATCGTCGCACCCCTCTTCGCCCCCTCCTCCCACACACGTTACTACGAACTTGTTAAAGAGAGAGAGAGAGAGAGAGTGAGAAGAAGCAATAGTAATCACAACGTGGAATTTGATTTCGCGGAATGATATTATAAATTGATCGTTTTCTAAAAATTCGAATTATTTTTTGTTCTTTTTTTTTTTTTTATTTATTCATTCCGTTAAATTCTACCATTACAATTTACAACGCGTAATAAACCGGCGTATCATTGGCGTTGGTCCATTTCGAGGGGGAAAAAAAAAAAAAAAACTGTAATAGCGTAAATCGTTGCCACGTGCGAAGCATTAAAAAATTTTCCACGTATGAAACGATTTAAACAAAAGGGGCTACTAATAGGAGGAATTTTGTGGGGCCTTCGTAAATTACAATAAATATATCAGATAAGGATTATTAGGTCGTATATTAATAGATCGTAAGTTACTTCGAGTTTTTTTTCATTGGGTTTTAGGATACACGTTGGTTGGTTAAACGTTAAAACGATGAAGGTTTGCTTTTTGAAATCATTCTCTGTAACTCGATTGAAATACAATCGTACGATCAGTTAGTTAATATTAGATCGGCTCTCTCTCTCTCTGTCTCTCTCGTTCCGACTAGTGCCAATGTCGGTGACGTTTCTATCGCGAAGGCTAACGAAAAGAAAAAAATAAAAAAAAAAAAATAGAAAAAGAGAGAGAGAGAGACCTATCTCCATTCATTCCCACTTAATCTTTATTTATCTTCCTTCGTTCTCTCGGACACGAGAGACAATGAATTCTTTCATAACCGATAAGAAACTTAAAAAAAAAACTAATAATAATTAAGACAGAGAGAGAGAGAGAGAGAGAGGGGGGGAAATAAAAAAGAAAAAATCTCGATCGTCAAGGCTAACCTCGATCATTCTGATTTATAATAAGTCTATTCTTTGTTATTAGATCGTCTTTCATCATAAAAGGATTTGCGAATTAAGAAGAGGTTTGAGAATTAAGAGAGAGATAACGGAGAGGCAGCATGAGAGATGAGAGATAGAGGGAGAGAGAAGAGAAAAAAAGAAAAGCAAAAAGAAACGAAATATCATTTACATTTTACTACGACGTACGTTCACTATGATTACGAGGTGAAATCGTATCGGAGGCGTCTAACTGTCTGGGCAAGCAAATCTCACACTGGCTGTCGTCCAAAGAGCGAAGAGGAGTCTCTCGATCAGTCACGTAATTTACTTGAATAGAAAAAGAAAAAAGAAAAGAAGAAAGAAAAAGAGAAAAAAAAATTTATCTCTCGACGCGTCGAACGACGACAGTGGTTGATAGTAGCGGTGGGTGGTGGTAGTGGTCTTATGAGTCGAATGTACCTAGCCTTGTAGTTTTGCGATATGATAAAAAACAAAAACAAAAAAAAAATAAGGAAAAGAAAAAGAAAGGCAAAAATTAACTCGAATAATCTCGAAGGAGAGATAATTTAAGAGTCGATGATCATCGAATCTTGATCCGACCCGTATCAAACTCGCCGTGTATTATTATTCTTCTTAATTTTATTTTATTTTATTTTAGAAGGGATCATGGATGGCTGGTTTCATACGTTTATATATATATATTAGAATATTAGAAGGGAAAAAAAGGAAAGAAAAAGAAGAAAAAGAAGAAGAAGAAGAAGAAGAATGAAGCAGCGCATGATGCAGCTCGTTTCTTTCTTCAGGGTTCTTCCCTTTCAAGTATTATTCTCGTTTCAGGCTGAAAGCCCCAACACAAAACGAAAATGATTTTGAAAGAGACCGGGGGTAAGGGAGGGAAAGAGGAGGAGGTGCTTGCTCGTAGTAATTCCGAGTAAGAAGCGAGGAAGAAAGAGACACGAGGTTTCTCTAAATACATCTTGCGTGCTCGTGGCAATCCGCGTAGCCAAAAGGAGACAGATGCCGTTCTTCTTAACGATTGCCCCCCTTTAACAACAACTAAAAACGAAACGATCGAACTAACTGCGAACGTAAACGATTATCCTTTTTTCACGGCGTTGAAAACGTTCGAGATCATATATTAAAACGCACCATTCGTCGTCGGTGTGATCGAACTTACGGCGATTATTTCGTCTTGGAATAACAAATTTCAAGCTGTACGCGTTTATCAATTTTTAGATCGACTATTTCGTTGACGTGTGTGCGCTTCGATTCGTTGTTCTTTCTTTTTCTTTTTTTTTCAAAATATAAATTCAATATAAATTTAATATAAATTAATTTGTTTCGATGAACAAAGTGGCGATTGTATTATAAAAAAAAAAAAAATTAGAAATGCTAAAGTAAAAAAAAAAATTGGCGGACGGGTTGTTTTTCTCAATCTCGTTGTACACCCACAACCCGTCCGACATCCCTGGTGGGGATCGAACCCACGACCTTTGGATTAGAAGTCCAACGCGCTATCCTCTGCGCCACAGGGACTTGATGATGTGAGGTGCCTACCGACTATCTTACAAATGATAGTTCGTTCCAATTCTTAACCGCCAGATGTCGCCACTATTCCCTTTTTCTCTCTCTCTCTCTCTCCCCCCACCCCAACAACGTAACGCAGTAGCGTATATCGCTGGGCGATTATTCGGTGGCAACGTTAACGACATTTTCTTTTAAACGTTTCATAGCAATTAACGTAAATGATGAATTAATAAATTGCCTCGATAATATTTTGCAGCTCTGATACCTATTATCTTTTCTCTCTCTCTCTCTCTCTCTCTCTCTCTCTCTCTCTCATTCTCTCTTTGTCGCGTTAAAACAACGTTACGATCGAAGAAGAATCGTTGCCCTCCAAAGCAACATTCGAAATCTAAGATTCTCTATCGTCACTCGTATATTCGAGGAATATTTTTCAAAGCGAAACGCTTCTTGTTTGTTTATTTCTTTCTTTTTTCATCCGAATCATCGACAAATATTTTCGATCGTGACGTACGCGATAGCTCCTAGCGTGCGCCATTAATGTTACGTCCCTGAGTTGCACAAGTTGCAATACGTACAGGGAACACGACGATCGTCGTCAACACGCAGGGAACTAAAGTGAAGTAGACTCCGACGTGTGTTCTGTGTTACTACGTCTCTCTCTCTCTCTCACTCTCTCTCTCTTTCTCTCTCTCTCTCACTCTCTCTCTCTCTCTCTCCTCCCTCCGCTCGTCTTCTTCTTCTTCTGTCTATCAACCTTTCCAAACGATTGATCTATCTAGTCGGTGGGGCGGGCGCTCGTCGAAGCATAAACAAAGTGCGTGCGGGCAACGAGGAGCGTCATTATTGTCATTTTCAGTGTCCTGTGATAAGGAGAAATAAAAAGGAGGAGGAAAAGGAGGAGGAGAGTTGGACGTTGATCGAACGTTGCTGGCGGAGAAGAAGAAGAAGAAAAAGAAGAAGAAGAAGAAGAGGGAAAAAATGGGAAGGAAGACGACGAAAACGAAAATGAAGTATCTCGTAGGAAATAGAGAGAGGGAGAGAGAGTGAGGGAGGGAGGGAGGGATCGAGTGGAAGGAAGAAAATAGAAAAAGGAAAAAGAAAAGACAGAGAGAGAGAGAGAGAGAGAGAGAGAGAGATACGCGTGTGTTGTGATTTCCGTGCGCGCGAAAGAGAGAGAGAGAGAGAGAGAGAAGAAATAGATGATAGTGTAAAGAAAGAAAGAAAGAAAGAAAGAAAGAAAGAGAAAGAGAGTGAGAGAGAAGGAGAAGGAGAGAGGGAACGAACAAGATGGCCGGCCAGAAACATATGACAAAGAACGGCGAGCTGCCGCCGTGGCCGAGGGCGACGTTCGCTCGGTTCCTCGTCTCTCGGTATTGCTGATCCTAGTTCGTTTTCGAGAGAGAAAGAGAGAAAGAAAGAAAGAAAGAAAGAAAGAAAGAAAGAAAGAGGTGTTTTTTTGGCACCGGTCGTGGTGGTGCTCTCTTTTCGAAAGGGGGGTTTCTTTGTAGAGAAGGGAAAGAAAGAAAGAGCGAGAGCGAGAGAGAGAGAGAGAGAGAGAGAAGAAGAAGAAGGATAGAAGGGGTTGAAGAAAAGAGAGAGAGAGAAAGAGAGAGAGAGGGAGAGGGGAAAGAAAAGGGGGGGATCGTGACTGCCAAGAGAGTCGGTGATCCTGTGACCGAAGGAGCCATGACTACGCGTGGAGAATGGGCTCGATCGCATCGGTGTTGCAATGGCATTGCTCGGAGTGCGCTCTGATAAATCCAACGGAGAGCGCTAGATGCGCCAGGTGCGGCCTGGCACGTATCAGGAGCGATGACGAGAGGGCGACGAGACTCGGCCGTGAGTTGGTGAGCGGAAAGCGCGGGGAACCTCCTCCGCGCCGTATGAGACAGTTACGACGTCGTAGGAAAGAGGGGAAAGACGCGGAGGAGGAGGAAGGGGGGGAGGGAGGAGGAGAACACGACGAAGAGGAAGGTGCTGCTTCTGCTACTGCTTCTTCTTCGTCGTCGTCAACGTCGTCGTCGTCGTCGTCGTCGCCGCCGCCGTCTTCGTCGTCTTCGTCGCCGTCTTCGTCGACGTCTCCAAAACCGCAATCGCAATCGCAATCGCAATCGCAACCGCAACCGCAACCACAACCGCAGCCGCAGCCGTCGCTGTCGTCAACGTCGTCGTCGTCGTCATCGTCGTCGTCGTCGTCCTCGTCGTCGTCGTCCTCGTCGTCAGGGTCGTTACCACCGACGCCACCACCGAGGCTCAACCTTCACAAGCTCGGTAACAATACCACCGAAAACCATCCACCACCACCACCACCACCACCACCGCTCGACGTCCACGAGGATAAGATTGTCACCAACCGCGAGCCCATTGAATCCCTCGCACTACGGTTCTTTCAACGGTGAGGAGATCCTCGTCCTCCGTCACCCACTGTGTCTCCTCTTCTATATCTTCTAACCTCGTATTCCATTCTTCCTCATCCTCATTCTCTCGTCTGGTTCGACTAACTAGACGAAGGGTGGTCCCTCTTCCTTTATCATTGCACGCGGGATTATCCTCTGTTTATGTTTTCATAGCGGAGAGAACGAGAACGAGTGTCATGCCCTCGTGTTATGATCCAGTCGAAAAGGTGCCAAGCGTTTCAAATGAAATTATAACGTATATGGGGAGACATATATATATGTATATGTATATGTATATGTATGTGTTCTTTCTTTTAGCAATATTAGAAATGTGCTTTTGAGAGAAATATCAGTTATGCCTTTGTCATAGGAATAACGTAATTCATTGTACCTATGACATATTTATTCTGTTGTGTTTATCTTGGCACATTGTTTGTTTCCTTTTTTTTCTTTTTTCTTATCCTACATATCTATTAATAAACGTTTCGCCGTTATTTGTCAATGTTAATAGATATTTTTTCTTTTTATTTGCTTTCTAGCATCGATAAGAATTCGTCTGTACCCGATGTTCTTAAGAAGAGACCGCGTTATGGTTCGTGGTGCGGGAGTATCTCTGACAGAGAGCCGCTTAAACGATCCACTTCTGTACCTTCCTTAGTGACAAGGTGGACCTGCATTCGTTGTTTGTTGGATAATAGTTGTAGCTCCACATTGGTTTGCGCAGCCTGTGATGCCAGTTTTTCTATAGCTCAGCTCGACGAAAGACAGATAGGAGCGAGGAAGGGGAAAAAACTTAATCAGTGTAAAGCCAAACAAGAACCCAAAGTAGAATTGTTAAAAAATGCAGTATTTGGACATCTGACCAAAAATTTGAATGCTGGCTATAGTATAACGTATAATCCCTCTAATGCCAAGAGAGTTTATAACAAAGGTAATTTTTATTAAAGAATTCATGTTTTTTATGACGTTACGTATAAGACATAAGAAGTATAAAGATTATGATCGTTGTTTTGATCGGATAGGTATGGCACAATTGACAAGTATAAGTCGCAGTGAAAGAGGTAGAAACGTACGCGAGGAGTGGACATTACCTACGTTAGAAACGATGGATCCAACGTCGCTTCCCTACTCTGATAATGCGGAAACTTCTCAACGTTCTCCTAAGCGTCACAGTCCTTCTATGTATGAAAGAGTTAAATCCAAAGTGAGTCGTTCTTTGTCTAATGGTTCCGTCGTACAAAAGCTCTCCGAACTCGTCATTCAAAGACCCACCAGCTTGGTAGTGTCCGAAGCACATCAGGACGATGCCTTGTGGAGTTGCGATAATTGTACGCTCGATAATGCACCGGGATTGGAGCAATGCGAAGCGTGCGAAGCACCAAGAAGCCCAGCACCGTGCAGTGGCGTTGTTATCAGTGTTCCTGCTTGGGAGACGCGCGCACTCTCCTCGGCAGGCCCCCTGTCTTATAGACGATCTTTCTCCGACGTCAATTCTATCACAAATGTGACTCAGAGGAAGACCATAAATCGTAGGAGTTTAAACGACGAAGAACCACCGGCGGTACCTCCACATTCCATTGGTTTCACCTCTAAACCAAAGTATTCTTATATAGGTATCAGCGAGCCCGATGTACCACCGCCATTGCCAAAGAAGCAAAGCAGCAAATTAGGTTTATTAGCCGCCAAGGCGCATAGCGAAGCTACAAGCCCCGTTAGTGACGTAGCCAGTGTCAGCCCTTTAAAACGTATGTGGACGTGTCAAAAGTGTTCTTATGCCTACAATCCTCTGTGGTCTGTGGCTTGCGATATTTGCGGTTCCCCTAGATCACCACCATCTCTCGCGCAACCTAGTTTAATAACTGTAACGAAGGACGGAGCTAGTTGTCCTATGCGAGTGCAGTCTCCCATTATAGTGTCACGAGACAGCGTCAGATATATCCCACCAAAGTCGGCTACCCTGGCCACGGCAGAGTCTGATTTGGACGATCAGTTGGATCCTCCTCCTTCTCCTGTTTGGACTTGTAAGAAGTGTACATTACTTAATGCTGCCTCGCGAACCACGTGCGAGGCATGCGGTGGATCCAAGCTAAAAAGCATAATGCACTTGGAGGATGCTACGTTGAGAAAAGGGGAGAGTTGGGTATGCCCCTCGTGTACGTTAAGGAATCCGCTGTCAGCACAAACTTGTAATGCCTGTAAGACGTTAGCAGACTTTTTAGAAGTGCCCAAGGACAATAGAATTCAAGGACAAAGAAGTCCAAGTCCAAGACTGTGTCACCCGGCAAATTCAAAAGTCGTTGCCCAAAAGTATAGAAATTCCGTACGAAGAAACGGTTCCTCGATAGCCGACAAGAGACATTCAAGATCCAAAGATCCAAATCATACTCAAGTAAGAACTTTGTTTTTTCTTTATTTTCTATTTATGCTCCCTTCTCTCTCTGTGATTATCTCATATAGTAGTTTTTCTTTCATTTTTGCTCAATTTACACAGTGGCAATGTAAGTTGTGTACCTATGAAAATAAGAGTACAAACAGAACTTGCGAGATGTGCCAAAGCTCGAAGACCCTGTCCGAAGCATCGGGGGATAGACCGAGACTTGTCGAGGCTGGTAATAGTACGCTCACGATGCAACGTCAGGAAAGTGTGGTGATGGAAAACTTAAGACAATTGGAGGAAAGGGAGGCATTAGAAAAATGGGAGCGTATAGTACGTTATTGCAAAGAGGTAATAAAACGTTGAACTCAAATTGAAACGGGCACGACACTGAGTTTACATTTTATGATAATCGTTTGAGTAATAACTCTTCGCATTTCATTTTGTTTGGTTATATATATGTATATATATATATATTTTTTTTTCTTTTTTTTTTTTTTTTTTTTTCTCAAGACGAACGAGCCCTTCGTCGACGATTCATTTCCACCGGCTCCAAAATCCTTGTACTATAATCCCGCGGATACGAAAGATAATCACGTAGTACAATGGAGAAGACCTCATCAGATAAACGTTGACTCGAGCGTCGACTCTAAACTGCCATGGGCCGTTTTTAGGACACCGTTGCCCTCGGACATTTCTCAAGGTGTATTAGGTAATTGCTGGTTGCTATCGGCCTTAGCCGTATTGGCGGAAAGCGACGAACTCGTTAGGAGGGTTCTAGTGATGAGAGAAACGTGCCCCGAAGGGGCTTATCAAGTTAGGCTTTGCAAGGATGGAAAATGGACGACGGTATTGGTGGACGATCTCTTGCCATGCGACAAGAGAGGTCACTTGGTGTATTCGCAGGCAAAAAGGAAACAACTTTGGGTACCGTTGATCGAGAAGGCCGTTGCCAAAATTCATGGTTGTTACGAGGCTTTGGTATCGGGCAGGGCTATCGAAGGTTTGGCGACGTTAACCGGTGCGCCCTGCGAAAGTGTACCCTTGCAACCCTCGGCATTGCCGAGCGAGGACGAACTCGACAAGGATCTTATTTGGGCGCAACTATTGTCGTCGAGACAGGCAATGTTTTTGATGGGTGCTAGCTGTGGCGGTGGTAATATGAAAGTCGACGAGGAAGAGTATCAAAGGAAAGGTTTAAGGCCGAGGTAGAATTCAAATTTTAATATAAATCCACAAAAGGATCTCTATATACTTATCATCGACGAACTTTTAAAACTTTGACGATTGTTCCAGGCACGCGTATTCCGTACTTGATGTACGCGACGTTCAGGTGGGTTTTTTTTTGTTTTTTTTAAAGAATCATCGCAACGACAATAGGGGTACGATAAGATCGTTCGAGCTACAACGAAGTGTCGTCTCTTTTTCAGGGAATACGTTTGTTAAGATTACGAAACCCTTGGGGTCATTACAGCTGGAAAGGTGATTGGTCCGACGATAGTCCAATATGGACACCGCAATTGCGAGAAATGTTAATGCCTCACGGTGCTTCGGACGGCGTCTTTTGGATTTCCTTCGACGACGTATTGAAGTATTTCGATTGCATAGACATATGCAAGACGAGAGTCGGTTGGAGCGAAGTTAGGTTGCGCGGTACGTTACCGCCATTATCGTCTCTCAGGCATTTGTCGTGCGTATTGTTGACGGTATTGGAACCAACCGAGACCGAGTTCACGCTGTTCCAAGAGGGTCAAAGGTGTGCATTTTACTGTTTTGTTCTCCCTCCCCTCCGCCCTCTACCCTCCGCCCCACCCGCCCATTAACTTTTGACGGTCGAGCGAAAGTAAGACGACCCCATTAAGAAATTTGTTTGTTTGAAATTATACGTAGGAATTCTGAAAAGTCACAACGTTCTCAGTTAGATCTATGTGTGGTCGTATTTCGCACGCGTTCACCGGCCGCACCAGAGGTTGGGAGATTGGTCGAGCATAGTAAGCGGCAGGTACGAGGATTCGTTGGTTGTCACAAAATGTTGGAAAGGGACTTGTACATAGTCGTGTGTTTGGCATTTAATCATTGGCATACCGGTATGGAGGATACGTCCAGTTATCCGGAGTATGTTCTCGCTATACATAGCTCTAAGAGACTTTTGGTGGAACAAATATCTCCTCCCGCGTTCGTATTGGCCGATGCCATTATAAGTTTAACGTTGGCGAAAGGGCAGCGACACGAGGTAAAGAAAAAGGAAAAGAAAAGAAAAGAAAAAAAAAAAAAAAGAAACAACAAATAAGAAACCTTGTCGATTCGTTTAAAAATATTTTACTTTTTTTGCTCCCCCACTCCAGGGAAGGGAGGGTATGACGGCGTATTATTTAACCAAAGGATGGGCCGGTCTGGTGGTTATGGTGGAGAATCGTCACGTTAACAAATGGATACACGTAAAATGTGACTGCCATGAGAGCTATAACGTTGTGTCCACGAGAGGACAGCTCAGAACTGCCGATAGTGTTCCCCCACTTCACAGGTAGGTTTTTTTTTTACTAACTCGTTAATATATTCTTATAATATTGCTGTCACGTATCTCCTTGCGATATTCGTTTTCTCTCTCTTTTTTTTTTTCTTTTTTTTTTTGTTGTTTGTTTTTTTTTTTTTCTTTTTTCTTCTCTTTCCAGACAAGTTATCATAGTCCTAACGCAATTGGAAGGTAGCGGAGGTTTTTCGATAGCGCATCGACTCACTCACCGATTAGCTAACAGCGGAAATTTGCACGATTGGGGACCACCCGATACCCAACATCATCCTCAGATAGATACTCAGGTCGAAGGTTTACACAGTCCGCGTTTAATCACGTGAATAAAATTTACGTGTTCACGACTGACGACGACGACTTTCGTTGAACACGCAGCGGGGCGCGACGTTTAAGATAAGAGAGAGAAAGAGAGAGAGAGAGAGAGAGAAATAAAAAGAAAATCGATAAAAAAAGTGCCCGTATCGCTCGAAAAAAAAAACTTTTATTATAATAGCAAAAAGTTGAAAGATAAAAGGGGGGGGAGGGAGGGAAAGGAAAAGAAAAGAAAGCGAAACAACGTGGTAGGAGAAGATCGTGCGATGCATAGAGTACATCATCCCGAAGTAATTAAAAATGAGATTACTCCTCCTCTTCGTGCTTTCTGATCGACGAAAAATTTCACGGGAAAATTCTTCGGGTCGTCGCATTACGCTATGTCCAAAGGAGACGCGGGATACGATAATTTAAAAAAAAAAAAAAAAAGAAAAAAGGAAAAAAAAAACAAAAAAAAAATAAAAAGAAAGGAAAAGGAAAAAAGAAATAAAATAAAATGGGAAGAAGAGGTGAAAGGAGAGATCGATGATATACACGGTGGTTAATCCGATGGATTAAAAGTTTCTAATATTTTCTTCTTTGAATTCTTTTACGATTCTCTCAAATTACGCGTTTTAACGAGAAAGCGCGCGCGTACCTTTGAAAGTAAGCGAACGAGACGAGTCAAGAAAAAAAAAAAGGAAAGAAAAAACAAAAAAAAAAGAAATAAATAAAAAAGCAAGAACAAAAAAGAAAATGTCGGGTGCTGAATTAATAATCATTAGATATATCATCTCTGCTGGAACCATTCATTCATTGATCCGTAAAATAATAGTAATGGGGGAAAAGAAGAAGGAAGGAAGGAAGGAAGGAAGGAAAGAAAGAAAGAAAAAAAAAAAAGGATAAAAATTAGAAACAATAAAAAAGAAAAGACTTAAGGAAATGAAAATTATTATATGTGAAGAGACAAGTGTTTTAATATAGGTTGTTGCGTTGAAATCGATGCACGCTATCTTTCCGATTACTGCCAGACGTACAAAGAGGATATTAATAATACGCTGGACGCGCGCATTTACAATGTAAAACTTTTTGAACGAGAAAGATAAAAGGGGAGGGGTAGGGGGATGATGTCTCTTATTTTATAGGTGCAATAGCTTATACGAATCTTAATACGTTTCACGATAATATCACGCGCATTCCGGAGAATATATTATTTCGAAAAGAAAAAAAGAAGAGATGAAGAATTAATTATCATCATTCAAATAATATATATATATATGAAATGGATGAAAATGTTTTTGCACGTTTAACAATTAATATTTATATTACTCTTCTATCGTTTCGTTCGAAAACTTCCGAAAGCGATGGTGTGCATTTGTATTATCAACGAAACGGCTTGTGTAATGACACACATACACACTCACACATACACGCAAACTTTGCTTGTAATATATATATATATATATATATATATATATATATATATATATATATATATATATATATATATATAAGAAAAAAAAATATGGAAGAAAGAAAAGAAGAGGAAAAAGATGAAGAGGAAGAAGAAAAAAAAAAGAATTATTTTCTCAACTTAACATTTAAGCATCATTCATAAGAAATGACAAAACCTAAATGAAAATATAAAATAATATAATGTAATAAATTGCGATATCTCTAGGAGTCGTCATTAAGGAATTTGCGAGAGCATTACGGTACGATAAAACGTTGCTTCTTTTCTTTTCTTTTCTTTTCTTTTCTTTTCCTTTTTTTTTTGCGGAATTGATTAAATTCCCTTGGTGGAACTAATCTCATATAGAAAATACAATTTCACGGTTTCTCATTTTTCACTTTTTGCCTCGTGCATCCTATCGCCGAGAACGCTCTTACATTACATAAGTGTGATGATACTGATGATGATAATAATAATGATGCTGATGATGATGATGATGATGATAATGATGATGATCGAGGCTCATTCGACATGTACAAATGTAACAAGGAGATGAACCTCAGGAAGGAAGAGAGTTATTCAAATGATATTAATTATTATAGCGTGTCGTTTCCTTGCCCAGATTTATTTTGCTTCCATCTCACAAATGGATGCAGTGCTTTCGTTTTATTATTATTTTTTTTTTTTTTTTTTTTTTTGAAAGTTGAGCCGTAGCGCATTGCTACAGAACCAAAGACCCATTTCAAAAATCTTAATGATATTATAATACGATATTAACGCGTTCACTGCCATTCTATGCAATTTATATAGAAATGTGTTTTCTCTTTCAATATTATTTTATTTTGTTTTGTTTTGTTTTGTTTTATTTATTTTGTGTTTTGTTTCTTTTCTCTCTCTCTCTCTCTCTCTCTCTCTCTCTCTCTCTCTGTCTCTTTGTCTCACACACAAAACTTCGCTCTCTCTTTCTCTCTCTTTCTTTTATTATTGTATTTATTTTATTATAACAAATTCTTACGATTTATTTAGGCCAATAATAAACAAATGAGATTCTTGCGTATCATCATAATTGAGACTATCATTTTAATTTTTGTAAAGCCCTAAGAATTCTACGACTGTGTTTATATGTAATGTATATCCTTTAGAGATTTCACACGTGTACACGCATATATACACGTGCATAAATACACACACACACACGCACACGCACACACAACAGCAGCAAATATACTATTATAACTGAGTACGGGCAAGCATGGCAGTTAGCGAGTTAAAAAAGCCGAATTTAAGCTAATTTGTACGCCACGTGAGCCAACTGTTATTCCTCCCCCTCCCCATTCATGTGGTTTTTTCTCGTTTTTTCCCCTTTCATTTATTTATTTATTTATTTATTTATTTATTTTCTTTTGTTTCTTCTTTTTAAAGAATCAACAGTGCCGCTTTAATTCACAACGGAAAGAAAAAGATGGGGGTTTGGGGTGGAGGAGAGGGGAGGAGAGAAAAGAGAACGATCCAAAAATTAGAGCACACTTAACGAATTATTTTTCGTTGATCGCAAGTTGGAAAAAGAAAAACAGAAAAACGTTTAGCTCTGCATGTATACGCGATATACATACGTACATACATACATACATACATAAATTCAAACATACATACGCGCATACGTACATAGATATATACGTACGTATTTGCCGAAGACAAAAAACAAAAGCATTTTGTGATCTTCGACAAGTTGAAGAAGTTTCCATCATCTTATTAGAGGCTTCTATCTTCTTTTCCAATGGAGGAGAATAATTATGATATTATTAAATAAGATGACATTGCCTTTTGTAACGCGGATAAAAAATTAATTGCAATAACTATATTATGCGAATAATGTTCTCCAATATGTTCGATTATTAACAATCGATTATATTAGCCTCTTAAGAGAATTGTTATTGAGATTAATCGGTCGAGTCGAGATATTTACGTATTTTCACCGAGGTTCACGTACGTACACGAACGCACGCGAAAACGTACACACATTAAAGAAAAAAAAAAAAAAAAAATAAAATAATAATAATAATAATTAAGCAAAGATAAGAAAAGAACAACAACAACAACAAAATAAATAAATAAAACACCATGAATTTTCTGTAATGGTATGAGACGAGAAGAATAATAAATGTAATAAGAATCGTTTTCGATAATATTCAAACCGTTATAATAATAATTCCATGTAACGAGTCCGAGGAGAGATATTTATTGAAAAGTCCGAATATGTAACTTCTGTCTTTTCTTTTCTTTTTTGTTTCTTTTTTTTTATTATTAATTATTTTGATCGCGTCGTCGTCGTAGTCGTCGTTGTTGTTGTTGACGACTCTGTAAAGGCGAGAAAAACGGCGAGACTTTTTATGGTAAACTCGAGTTCGTTTTATGGCTTCGATTGGTCCAAAACTGCCATTATCCAAATTCTCTTTGTCTATTTTCGACAGGCGACATTTCGATCATAGATAAAAATAATAGATCAATTGATATAAAGAACGTTCATTTTCTACGTACATATATACATATGTATAAATGTATCTCTATGTATCTATCTATCTATGTATGTATGTATGTACGTACTTCGAATATAGAAAAAAATTTGTCAGAAGCTCTCTTTTTGAACGTAATGAATCTCGTGATTTGACAATATAGTAATCGCTGTGATCAAACGACAATGACGACGACGACGATGACGATGACGATCTAGTCAGAAAGAATGTGTTTAAATGATAGAGGGGTCTTTGACGAAAAACGAGCAACGGTTTTTCCGAAAAAAAAAAAAAATTAAAAACGAACAAAAAAAAGTAGAAGAAAAGACAACAACAACAACAACAACAACAAAAAAAGAACAAAAAGAAAAGAAATTAAATAAAAATAATTATAAAAAGGAAAAGAAAAAAGAAAAAAAAAAAAGAGTACAAAACGCTAACTTGCTACACAGAAATCAGCTTAATAGTTCAATAAATAAATGTCTTTGTTGTATACTTCGGTAGTGTTCCGGTGCTAAATAAAATAAATTAATTATAGGCTCGTTTACGCACGCGTGTACACGGCACTCCAATAATCGCGTACTATATTGGCCGATGTTTATAAAAAAAAAAAAAAAAAAAAAAAAAAAAGAAAAAAGAAAGGAAACGTCTTATCTGAATGAACGAACGATCTCAAAGGTGTGAATCTAATGGATTCTAGAATGGCCTAACAATTGACGCAACTATTTGATTACTTTTGAATGTGAAAAAATATTCGTACTGAATATACCATACGATATTATAAATCGGCCTTAGGGTTGTCGGAATTTGAATTAAACGTTTAAATGGAGTTTCGACGACGAAGTTAGATTTCCTCTTTGTATTATTTTCTTACTTATTTTTTATGTCTTTTCCTTTTTCTTTCCCCTATCTCTTTTTTTCTTCGTATCTTCGTGGAAAAAGAAGAATCTTCTGCTTTTAACGCGTGATCTCTCTCTCCAACATCGTATACATACATAACACCCGCGCGATATTTGTTATTTCAATTATAAAGAGCACTGTGCAATTTTGATTTTTAAGAAACGAGCGCGATAACGTGAAGAAAGAAAAAGCGATTAAATTGGAGTGCAAAGGTAACGGTAGATAATTAAAGCATATATTATAAGAGTTGGCCTAAAAGAGATCAGCGAGCATAAATCTGCAAAAATTTACATTATTCGGATTATATTGTTTCGTCTAAATTATAATGAAGAAAATCATTAGGAAAGCATATGCTTTGATCTACTCTTATAAATCACACTGATTCATGAATAAACACGCGTTTCAAGTTATAAAAGCAATGGTTGAAGTTGCGAAAAAAGGAAAAAAAAAAAAAAAAGAGAAATAATCATAGGCTCGTTCCACCGAAGTGTACAGCTGTTTCATTGCATCATATGCACAAAGAATATATATTACACAAGAGCACGCAGCGCGCGCGCGCACATTAACACGTAGAGAGGAACAAAAGCATGAACCTTTTATCCAACCAACAGATAATACACGATTTTTAAACGAATTAACAAAAATACGATAATAGATCCGATACTTTCGTTTCGCTATTGTAAAAGCTGACCTTTAGTGCCATAAATTAAAGTCACGATTGAAGATGATGTTGCTGTGAATGACGAGGAGGAGGAGGAAGGGGGCGGAAGATTCATAAAAAAAAAGAACACAAAAGAAAACAAAATGGGGAGGGGGGAAAAGTAATAAACAAATAAAACGAGAGCGATTTTTAATATTACAATCGCAACCACCGATCTGTCATGGTATAATATTTTCTAACGACGATATTTCTTTTTCTAACGAACGAAAGAAAATGAAGAGAAGATATACTATATATATATATACATATATATATATTTTACATATTGCATATAATTATCGAGCGACTATATTGTACGTAGATTGTCGATAATTCATTACAAGAAAAAAAATGAATAATAAAATAATAATAATAATAATAATAATAATAATAATAACAACAATAATATTAATAATATCATTAATAATAATAATAATAACGAACCAGCTGACGACGTTCGTTTTTCTCGGAAATATTAAGGAACAACAAAAATTGAAAAACAAAAAAAAAAACATTCTTTGGCAGGCGTAATTTATCGAGATTCGTAAATAATAAAAGAAAAAGAGAGAGAAAGAGAGAAAGAGAGGGGAAGATAAACAAACAAATAAAGAAATATAGGAAAGAGGTGGGCATGAGAGAAATAAAAGAAAAAATAAATTAAATGAATAAATAAATAAATAAATAATTAATTAAAAGAACGCGCGTGTTTGCTGGATATAATCCTCGACAAATTATCTTAACGTTCGAACGGATTAAAAACGTTTTAGAAAGGAACAAATTCTGTATGTAAATATACGTCGAAGAAGATATAAAAAAAAAAAAAAGAAAAAAGAGAAAGAGAGAGAAAAAGAAGAGGCGAACTGAAAGAAAAAACAAAACCAAAAAAAACTAATACTAAAAGAAAAAAGAAAAGGTATTTATTCTATTTCGCAAAGCGAAAGGAGAAGAGCGAGAGGGGATGAAAATCCGATATGAAAAAGCAAAGAAAAGAAAAAACAAAAAAAAAAACAAAAAGTTAATATTTATACAGCTTGCGTTTTCGCGCACACGCGCACATGTATGCGTACGAATGTTTATTTGTATGTGCTTTAATTAAACCCCATTATTTTTATTTTCAGTTTTACGACGACGTTCAATAACGTATAACATGGAGAGAGCACACAGTGATATATATATATATATATAATACAGATGTCGGTATATATACGCTATATATATACGTGTGTGAAAAATTTGTATATGTATATATATCGTCGTCTACGTACGACGGTGGCGTGCGAATTAAAATTATTTCTATATAAATCCCTTTTTCGAAATTATTTTTAATATGCAGTGATAATTAAGAAACCAAAAAAAACAATACTGCATCGTTATTATTAGTGAATCGATAGGAAAGAGAGAGGGAGAGAAGGAAAATAATTTGTTGGAAGAAAATCGAAACTTAAACGTAAAAATATATACGCCTATATCGTTGGTATTAATATTAGCACGGCATTGTTGATATCTTTACATCCAATTGAATATTTAGAATAATCGCACGGCATCGCAAAAGTACCTAGGAATAATATATTCTTTAATATGTGTGTGAGAGAGAGAGAGAGAGAGAGAGAGAGAGAGAGAGAGAGAGAGAGAGGGAGAGAAGGATAAATGAACCCCATAAAAGAAAGAACACAAGAGTACACCTTAAAATATAAAATAAAAAAAAAACACAGGACATGCATAAACACATACGACATACAATTAATATACATATACATAAAATGCGCGCACACGCTGTCTCATTGTATTTGTATGATATAGAGAATAATATTGTCGTGTCAATCATATTTCATGATCACCGGGAGCGACTCATTTTACTCTGTAAAAGTGTTTTACACCGCAAACATTATACCGGGTGTCTTCTAAAACTGCGTACAAGCGTTCAATCGCCTTTCCTGCTTTTTGTTTCTTTCAAACGGGATCGGATTATAACGCTTTTCGGGGTACGATAAAGAAAAAAAAAAAAGACAAAGGAAAGGAAAAAAATGAATAATGAAAGAGAGAGAGAGAGAGAGAGAAAGAGAGAGAGAGTAAGAAAGGAAATGGAAAAAGAGTTACGTGCTAAACGCGTTGAAAGTGATTTATAATGGTTTGTACTGTAGATTGTATAATATAAACAAGTTGGAAACGATTTTATTAGCGGTCAGTGAGTCCGGAATGTTACGATAATGTATAAGTATAAAAAAAAAAAAAAGAAAAGTGAAAAAAAGAAAAAAGTCTATCGGATATAATTTGGCGAAATTCTTTTCGAAAAGAATAAAAAAGGATGGAGAGAGGTATAGAAAGAAATAGAAAGAGAGAGAGAGAGAGAGAGCTCTTTTAGTCTTGTTCAACACACGACTGTGATCATTTTAGAAACGCCCACGTACGAATTCAACGCCACGTACGAAATCGAACCAGCAATCAACTTTGTGATAGTCTACTGTGTACCGATCTGGTAAACTTCGTTGAAATAACCCCATTTCCTATAGATAAGCTGTATAATTAATTAGAACTTTGTCACGTACACGCAAGGAGGAAGAGGAAGAAGAAGATGAAGAAAAAAAAAACGTATTTAATACATTTAAAGATGATAATATGAAATTGTGTTGTCCCCTGATTTGTATCACGTAGGCACGTTTAATAATAAATCGAAATATTATCTATATATATATATATATATATATATATATTCATTTTTTTTATATATATTATCGTATGTCTCCTTTAAATTTAATGAACGTTTAATGGTGTTACCATTGTCGAGAACGTAGATTATATATATAGATATATACATATATGTATATATGATGTATATATATATATATATATATATATATATATATATATATATTTATTTAACTTATTATAATTACTATAAATCTTTTCTGTCTCTTTTTCTAATCATCGTATATAATGTCGAATAAAGATAGATAGCGATATTAAATTATTTGAATTTACCTCTAATTACGATGAAAAATTTAACTCGAAACTGCTTTATAATTTGCTGTACCTAACTGCGTAATAATGATGTCCAGGACAAACCGCCAAAAGTTCTGATGATCGTTCGCTTCTGCAATAGTTGTTACGTTTATTTTATTTTCTTTTTTATACTTCATTGAGATCAGAATTATGCATTTGTTTATCGTATAGAAATGTGATATGCGATAACTTTTTGTATACCTTTTACAATCGGAGAAGAAAAAATTAAATCATTCACCTCTATGTTTTCCGTACGTATTAAACGGCTCAACTGATTCTCGAATTGAAAATAGTTCCTCGAAAAAATGATATTAATGCGCCAAAAAGAAAGGGCTGATTGGTTCTTTGCAAAATTTCGCGAATTACAAAGAAAAATGTAGAGATAATGATTGTATTATTTCGAAATTGTTTTAATCGTATTGTTTCTGTATCTGCAAATAATTTATTATAATTAATTTTTCGTTTAAAATCATAGATAGTACGTATTTAATGTGCAACGTTTAAAAGTTTAGTTTTACGAATTTCCTGTAGAGGGCGATACTGTAGAGTAATGGAAGTGCACATAATTTCGAAGAATTCAAACTGGTCAATGTGACAAAGTGTTTTGTATTATAGATTTATAAGAAAGATTAATGATTTATGCTTTACATTTAAGTTTAATGTTTTAAAATGTCTTCGTTTACATTTGGAACGCCTACTATAACGTCGAGCAGTTCAGGTTTTGGATTAGGAACTCAGAGGTATACGATTTAATTAACCTCTTAATATCCTAACCTTTTACATTGAAATTCTTATTTATTATCGTATAAGTTAATGATGTTACGATTTATAACGGTGATGATGTTGGCTTAAATAGCACGTCCTTTACTTCAACGACCCCGGCAACCGGTTTAACATTTGGAGCATCAACTCCAGCTACTACCACTGGCATAAACTTTGGTTTTGGAGCGACACCAGCAACTTCTACACCTAGTCAATCAGCTACCACCTTGTTAGGAACCGGAACAGCCACAACAACGGCAACACCTAATCTATTTTCAACTCCAACCACTTCTGCCCCTTTATTTACAGGACGTAATTTTGGAACACCAGCACAAAATACGACGTTAAAGGGTCCTTTAAATACCACACCTGCGACTGGTGGTTTAATGTTTGGAAATCCTACCAGTACACGTAATGTTGCATAATGAATTAGGGCATGATAATTAAACAAAAAAAAATAACTGTACTTTAGTGACAAATGATATTTACAGCATCCTTGTTTGGTTCTATTAGTAG
The DNA here is from genome assembly GCA_918808275.2 of Dolichovespula sylvestris. Classification (NCBI taxonomy): domain Eukaryota; kingdom Metazoa; phylum Arthropoda; class Insecta; order Hymenoptera; family Vespidae; genus Dolichovespula; species Dolichovespula sylvestris. Next base: position 4,217,838 of record OU964980.1, read on the forward strand.
TGGTGGTTTAGCTGGTACAAAATTAACAACCACTACGACTACGACCTCGACCACGAGTAGAGGATTAGGTGGATTAGATGTTTCTGTTAATAATAAAGGTCTTTCCCAAGGAAGCAATAGTCCAACAGCTGCAAAGGAAAATTTATTACCAAATGAACTGATGCAAACCATAGATAAATTCAAGTAATTAGAAATGAATTATCCGATTGATTGTATTACTATAGGCAAATGTGTACAACATAACTTTTTTTTTTATTTTAATCAGAGAATTCGTAAAAACGCAGAAGGTTTTATCTTCTGACATAGCAAGAGGTTCTGCAAGACCATTAAACCGTTGCGCAGAGGACACCGCATCATTAATGGAAATTTTAACTACATTAGCAGGATCTGTTCAACGAGATCGTGCCTTTGCCGATAAGTTAAAGCAAGATACGGCAAAGGCATTACAAAATGCGGAAATAGCTCAAAGGACCAACGATACACCACCTGGCTTGCAATACGAAAACAATGCGCCTCTTCTATTCTTCATGGAATTAACTGAGAATTTTGAACACGACTTAATGTTATTTAGATCTCAAATTGAAACAACAGAAAAACATATACAAGTTATGATGACACCAAAGACCTTAACTCCGCAAGGTATAATAATATCTATTGATAGTTTAAAAATGACATTGATACAATAATACAACATAAAAATCATACAATTACCTTGTAGAATTAACTATGGCTATGAGTAAACTTCATGAGTCTTTAGTTGCCGTCGCTGGAAAATTACAAGGTGTACATTCAAAAGTACAACAACAAAAGGAACAATATTTAAATTTTAGAAAATACGTCTTAAAAGATAACACAAATGTTTTCGACGATGTTAAAACAAATGAAAAATCATTGCGTAACGCTATAGGAAGAATTACTAGTGGTCCAACACCTTTTAGTCCAGGTAGAATGTCATTCCTATAATGAGAAATGCGTATCGTATTAGAAATTTTAATGATTTGATATCAATAGGCAACAGAAGCTTCCTGTCTTCAACAGCATTGAATTCTGCTCAAGCAACCAGTTATGACGCGCGAAATCCTTTAGGTAACTAATTAAGTGACCAATTTTATAGTATATTGCAATACTAATTTAATTTCACGCTAAAGACAAACTACTCCCAAAACAACGTATGTTCTCGTTGTTACAACTTTCCCATAAACATGTCCTACCTTCAGGTCTTGCGTGGATCTAGTGTAAGGTAGAAATTACTAACATTTAACGTCCTTATTAAGTACTGTAGAAGTAATTTATAAAAAACATGAATCTGCTCTGTGATTTGTCTTCTTTATATATAAACATATATATATATATATATATATATATATATATATATATATATATATATATATTATTTTTGTTTGTTTGTTTGTTTGTTTGTTTATACATATTATTTTTATTATTTGATTTTAATTTTGCGTTTGCAGGGGAAAAGTAGAGGCTGTATTTTAGTTATTGAGGTATTGAATTTTACTTTCTTTTTTGTGTTATAAATTATGGGAAAAATTATGGAGCTTTTCTATTTAATATTTTGGGAGCAAACTTGTGTTTGTCAAATATAAAATATTATATTTGGGTATATATATATATATACACCCAATATATATATATATGTAATATATATATATATATATACACACATATATTAACTAAGAAAAAGAAATGAAGTTTTGTCTTTTGCTTCCTAAGGAATGGCTGTGTATTTTATGTATGCTTTAAGCGCTCCTGCTTTATCATCAAAGTTGATATAATATAATACTTGCATTATTCAAGAAGCGGTGGTAAAATTTGTACGTAAAGATAATATACTTCTGCTAGTATCTCTTAGCTAGCAGAATATTTGGCGTAAGTGTAACCATGGGTAAGATGTAGTTTATGTAATTCAGGAATTATTCAAATCTAGGAAAAAAAATTGTAGTAGTTACATTAGCAATTTCTGCTGATTATTTCTATTATACATATCAATTATGGATTAAAGCTGCAGATAATGCGTAACAATCATTAATGATTCTATGAATTCATGGAAAACATCCGACAGCTTCAGCTAATGTACGTGCATTTAAATTTACCATGACTTTAAAATGAATCCATTCTGATTAGTAACTATGTTGTTGCAGTTTGGGGTACTACAACACCAGTCCCTTCTGCTATAAATACCACCATAGATTCGTCTGTCAAGCCACCAACAGCAAGCTTGAACTTCAACGCGCCGACAAATCTTACTGCACCTTTGTCAACAATTGAATCAAATTCAAGTTTCCAGCTACAGAAACCACCGATTGGAAATAAAAGAGGGAAACATTAATTTTACATTTTTTGCTTTTTCTTTGTTTTTTTTTTTTTTTTTTTTTTTTCCTTTTATTTTCATAATTCATAAAAATATTAAATATAAGGTAAACTTTCAGACATCTTTTTCGTTATTGAAATATGAGTTTCATACATGATTATCTTTGTTAATAATTAATACAAAGTGCATAAGAAGATCTAAAAAATAATATACATATTTATAATCCATCACCTTAATGCTGATATATAAAATAATTGAAATGGGTATTTTATATAGATTCTCATCGTATCATATTTACAATTAAATATCAATCTATCGTTTTCTCATATACGAACCTGCATTGATTTATTATTTAAACGAATCATTATCATAAGATAATCATCCTAAAAATGAAAATATTTTAGTTACTTTTTAATATTTGTAAGAACAACTCGCTACTACTCAATCATCAATAGGTTAGACACAATACAATTTATAGAGTTAGGAAATTAGTTTAAAAAAAAAAAAAAAAAAAAAAAAAAAGATTTAGAATTCACGAGTGAATTCATAATTTTGGGTTGTTGTTTGAAAAAATCATTAGATTAGTTTATTGATCCTTAGAGTACTTAATTGTTCTATTTTATTACATATTTTTTATTTAGTAACAAATACTGCATTTACCATTTAAAGAGCACCAACTTGTAAAATTGGAATTAACAATTTAAAAGCATCTTGAATGTACGAACTCGCATTTTCAGCCTGAACGGATAAAAAAAATTAAATATTAGTAACGATAATTAGTAATTTATAATAAATAAATATATATATATATATATATATATATATATATATATATATGCATACATATATACATATACATACTTACTTCAAAAAAGATTGTTGTTATATTTGCATTAATATTGTCTGCACTGTTAGACATTTTAATAAATTCATTTAATACATCAGAGAAATGTGTAGCTAGTAAACTAATCTCATCTGTTATGATATGCGTTAGACGAACAAGTGCTTCCGCTTCGCTTGCAGTACTACGTCTTTCTTTAATTAAAAGTAATTCTGCAGTTTTATGAAACCTTTCAACACTAACTGCCGTAAACTTTGCGATAGTAGAAATAGCACATTGAAAGATCTCCAGATTTGTATGAGACATGGGAGAGGCAAGATATGAACTAGATTTTACTTCGTTCCAAACCTACAAAAGATATTCTCCTTACTAAGTAAATAATAAATTTTTATATTATAATAATATTTACTTACATCTTCGAGTTTTTCATATGTAATAATAATTTCTAGTTCCTGGCAAGCATCAGCCAAACGACTTTTCAGATCTCTTTTATTTTCTGATTTATTTTCTTCGTCATCTAAATCACATAACTCTTCAACTTCTTCCAATGTCTCTTGCAGAGAAACCAAATCTTCTGCGTCAAGATTAATCAGACATCCTTGAATCTTTATATTGCACTGCTTTGACAACATCTCTAATGCTTCTAGGTGAACCAGACCTTGATAATCATCAAATAAAGATTCGAAATGGATCTTCCTTGCCAACTGTTTCTCTTCGATCGTTTTTTCTTCAGATTCTGCTTTATCTTTAGCTTCTCTAAGTATTTGAGATAAATTTGGTTTATTTTCTTCTGTCATAAAAAATGCTCTCTTTTTTTTTAGACCAGGATCACCCTCTTGCAAAACTTCCATGGTCTTTTTACCTATCGCTTCTAAAGTATCCAAACCACCGCTCATAACTTTGCTACCAGTAGACTCAACTAGTTTTGTAATGGACGAAACTCCAAATAGAAAACTACTTAAACCAAACGGTACTTGCGGTAGATTAGATACGGTTTCTTTAGATTCTTTTTCTGTAAGCATAAATATACATTAGATATTTATAAGCTTATATGTCCTATATAAAAATAACGTAGTAATAATATATTATACCAGGAATCGTAACTTCTTCTTCTTCTTCTTTTTCTTCTTCTTTTTTAGTATCTTGTATCATTTGTAACTGCGAGGTATCTGGTACATTTATTGTCTCTTCTAAAAGCGATAATCCTTGACTAACATGAGTTGTCAAAGTAGATACTCCAGCAGAAGCGGTGTTAATCAAGGAACTTACGCCCCAGCTACCCCAATTGGCCCACAAAGAATTTTCATTATCATCATTTATGGATAATCTATCTAATACTGGTTGTATTTTTTGTTCCGTTAGATCCTCAACTAATTCTATATTATTACCAATTTTTTCCCACCCTTGTGGTTTAAATATCTCTTTAAATTTTTTATTTGATTTCAGTTCTTCAGGCATGTCGACCTCTGAGAGATCCGCATTAGAGGATACATCTGAGACGACGTCTAACTCCTTAATAGTTTCTTTAGAAATTACATTCTCCGTAGATACATTTTCCTTTATATTATCAATCGTATTGGGTGTAATCTCGGACTCCTTTTCTATCTTCGTTCCTAGCTTTCTGACAGCAAGTTTTTTAGGACCATCGGCTGATCTTCTAGGTCTAGGTAACCTTTCCTCTTTAAGAGCGGTGGTCGTCGTACTTTCAGAAATAACTTCCGTTGAATTTTCCTGACCCATAGCAGAAGTTTCTACTGTCGTTTCTGTTACTGCATCCGTCGAGGGAACAATCTCTTGGATTTTTTCGTCGGATACTTTAGTTTCTTCATCGTGGTTAATATCTTTAGTAGGCGTGCCCTTTAACGCAATAAGCTTTTCTTCGCCGCTGGCAACTTCTTCCCTGAAGGAACGGAATTTGGGCTTCTCATAAATTAATATATTTTTTCTGGGTAACTGTGGAATGCACTCGGTATCGTCGTCCGATTCAGAATCAACGACCGATTGTATCCCAGACCACCTAGTATCTTCCACGTTAGTTTTCGACGTTACATTATGAGCCAATTCCTCGTCAGCACTCTCAAAATCATCGCTCTCGGACGTTGCCATATTAACTTTTCATCTATGCATCTACCATTTATCCTTTCACGTATACTTTATAGTAATTTGGTTTGTCGTTGGTTACATTTTACGTACTCGTCACAACGGCACACACGTACACACGTGCACGTACAACGAAACACAATATTCGAGTCGTTAATCGATCACGTGGACGAATGAAAATTATCGTAAATATCTATATAGGTAGCATCGTAAAACGCGAAATAATGTCTTCGTGGCAGTAAAAAAAAAAAGAGAAGTTCATTAAATGCAACTGCGCATGCGAGACGGATATATTATTTAAGGCTCCATTAGAGTCGATGAGAAAAATAGTCCGTCCAATTAAAATAAATTTCTCGCATGTTTCACATATTTTGGCGTCTTCTTTCGCTGTCTTTTAAAGTATCGATTAAAATATTTATTTATGAATAAGTACATAGAACGTGGAAAATAATTGGTTTTTCTTTTTTTTTCTCCCCCTTCAAAATCGTAAAATAAAATAATTTTCGTATCGTACGAAGGTTGATATTAAGGCACGTCTTCAATCAACCAATCAGGAACGTCTTCTTCGCGCATTAATACCAATCACACATTTGCCCGAACTATTTTCACCTCGCGACGAGAAAGAAAGAAAATTTATTCCAACTTGTAATTATCTTTATCGTTAAAAAAAAACGGCAAATAAATGTCACGCGCGTGTCACTACTTTTAGATAATAATTATCGTCGAAAACGATTCTTTTGGGAAAAGAATTAACGAAACTTTGGCGTTGCATCGTTGGGCGCATGCGCGCGCGCTCGTCTTTTGTTTCGCCTTCCCGCCATTCGTTGTCGTCGCGTAATTCATCGAGCACGAGACAATGCACTCGACGTTTTTAACAAATTAACCAATGATTTTTCTATCGTTTTCTCCTTTCGGAACGACAAATATGATCGAACTATCGTTGTCAGAGTCGATGATTTATCCGTATTCGCGTGTTATATTCTAATCTACGTGTGATCCAACGATCATCCTCGCGAGTGTTTCGCGGGTGTTTCGTTCTTTAGAATCCAATTCGAGAATATCGTTCCGTTACCAACGTTCGAATAATCCGTTCGAAACAAGTATAATGGTAAACACATTCACCGATTTTGCGTTTCGAACGCAAAATCGAAACGAGAATAGTGACATATTTGTAATAACGTTTGTTTCTCACATAGAAAAAGATTTGCTACTTGGAAACATATCAGGGACGGCGATACCAGATCAGAGGCCCTACGATCGAATATCTTTTATAATGGAAAATTTTTATATCCAAGATAAATAATTTAATAATCATCGTAGAACGCGTATCATAAGGTATACGTACAGTCGAATAAATCTATATTACTACGCTCTATCGTATTTCCCGAATGCTAATTGAATTTCCAATATTAGGGCTTATATAACGATCGACGATCGATTGAAAAGAAACATTCGGATATAATTGGTAAGAAATTTTATTCGATCGTTATGATTCCATTAATTACGCAAATATTATTATTTCGATCAGGGTTATACCAAAGATGAGATGATATAACGAAAGTGTCCTCCCACACCCACCCTCCTGCACCCGCCTCCAATGAGAAACGAGATGGCGTGGATAGAAACGAATGCAGTTTCAAGCGGAAACCATTGGACCGTGTCAATAACGCTATGGACTAACTGTGAAACCTCTTGGGACAGTTGGAATAGAATAAATTAATTGCCGTCGTAGTTGGCTCTACGTCCGCGTCGTTGTCCTCATCCTCGTCGTCCTCCTTCCTCGGTACCAGAATATCCTCGAATCTTCGAAACGCTCCTCTGTGTTAGCAATACGGAAGAGGTAACATTACGAACACTACTTCTCCTGACAGAAGCAAGATTAATCAACGATACCAACGATCCGGTTGTTCCGAGTCGAGCAAGAATTCAATTCGGCTCGTCTCTTTGTCGCTGTCTCTTTCCCCTTTCTCTTTCTCTTCCCTCTCTCTCTAGTTTACACCTTGCATTCACACGCCAGTGAGATAACTCTTCTCACCAATCTACTATTTTCTCCTCGACGAATCCTTTGCGAGCTACCGACGACGAATTTACTCAGTACTCAGCCCAACAATGGCACGCAAAATTCAAATTACCTTGAAACAATTTCTTCGAGATAAATATATACGAGTATGATTTAGAAATAATACGAATGGATCATATTGATATATTTATTACGAACGGAAAAAGGATACGAATTTTATATATATATATATATATATATATATATATACATATTTATTGTTGTTGTTGGACAAGAAGGAAATTCGTGGACAACAATATTCAACGAATAATGGTGAACAAAGGATGCGTTCGCTTAACGATGTGTCTTTAGTAGACGACTCTCTGGTTAAATATATATGAATAGGGAGAGAGATTAGTTTCATGAAATATCCTATGTAATTTCGAGTAGGAAGATGTCCTTGGTATAAGCTTGCCACTTCGTGTTACGACTTAATGAGATCTCTCCAAAGGAAACACCTGTCCTTTTCGTTTCGCGACAACGTATGTATGTACGTACCAATACGTCTTCGTCGTTTCTTCGTTAACAACAAGCAATACCACGAAAATTATTTTCTCTTTGTTGTTTGAGAAAAGATCAAAGTTTTCATTCAAACGAATATTAACTTTCTTTTTTCATTTTTATTCGTTAGAAATTTTTGCATAAAATTATTTCGATTATTGTTTGCAACAGATACGCGAAAGAGTTTAAAAAGTTTTGTCGTAATATTTGAAATTAAATCTCGAGAAGTATAATCGCGTTGTATTAATGAGATTAACTTTCGAGGAATATACACATGTCCTGTTGCTGTTGCACGCATACACGATGTCGTCGACGTCGGGAGAGGATGAGAAGAAAGTAGAAAATAACGAGCAACTTTTTACACAGCACGGCGAACAACAGCCAGGAAATTACCATAGAATTAATATTATGATTCTGAAAGCATGTAGAAAATTTACGAAACTGTTTCGTACGATGGGCGGAGTATCAACGGGCTAACGAATTTTCTCGTAACGCTTTAATCGGTTCTCTTTGATCATAGATTCCAACGTTATCTCTCTTTAATGATCGTTAGTCAACGTGTACGTACATACGTTGATCGATCGAAGTAACGAAGCATGATGGCATTTAGAGTTCGTTAAAATTTAACGATTCCAATGTGTGGAATGATAGGAAACTTTCATAAGTCATTTTTCATATATCGTTTTACTCGATCCTATATATCCAAAATGCATTTAAATTGACTAACACATTCTCCCTAGCTACATATATATAACGTTGTAATAAATAATACTTTCGATTATTTTATAATTATTCGAATAATCTGTAGGTACACGAAAAGCAAAACTAAACTAAACTACCATTTCAATAATAGTACATGCGCGTAATATTAAATACCTCGTAACACGCGTTACATGTAAACGAATTTTAGTATAATATTCCGACAAGTATAAACCGTAATCCTCTATTTTTCGTACGGCTTAAGCTTAAGTAATTTATACTTTCGATCAATTTTCCAATTATTAAAAATTGCAAAATGAAACGAATTATCCCTCGGACACAGAGAAATAAGTATTGCGAAATAACAGAATGGCGGGACAGAGGGATAAGGGAGGAAGTAAGATTATATCGTTCGCGATTATGAAGTACTCCTGAAACTTTTGCAATATCTGCCTTACAAACCAGCTTCTTAGAATATTGTCCTATGTTAGTTTCTAACTTTTTCTTTCTTTCTTTCTTTCTTTCTCTTTTTATTTTTCCTGTTCTTTACTTTTCATTTTCTTTTCCCTTTTCCTTTTTCTTTTTCTTTTTTAATAACTTCTTCTTTCCACTATACATATACTTATGTGTATATATATACTTATGTATATAGAAGATAAAAAAAGTATGTATATACACATTTTTCACCGAGTTTACGTAGACGGTCACATGAAATACATCGAGGAAATAAATATTTCTCATAACTCCCACGACGTCGTACGTTCTAATTGTCGACTAGCTGATAATTGGAGGACGTATACTCATGGGAGGTGGCATTATTTATTCGACAGAATGAAATTAACTCGTATTATTATTATCAATGGACATTACTATCCTTGCCTCTTTCATTCTTTCTTTCTCCTTTGCGTTCTCCTTCTCCAAATGTTATTAAAAATGTAACACTTGGAACACATACGTAATGAAAAGTTATGTCTCATATGTTCACGTATAATTGTTTCGCGTGTAATTTAATTTCTTTAGATCTACACACATACAAACACACACAAATATATACATATATACATGTATATATAATAAAGAAAAAGATCATCGGCTAATTTTGTATAAACATTCTAATATTTTTCATTGTTCAATTAAATAGTCTAATTAAATCACTTCATAATTGATTCTTTTACTATGTTATATCGCATGTGTGTGTGTGTGTGTGTGCGCGCGCGTATGGTGCAACACCATTAGATGTTCGTAATATGTATGGTTAGTACTAGAGACCGTCGCTAGTGTACGCATGGGGTTTTGATGTTACCCGTACGTGGTACTGCACCGGTACGATTTTATTTATGTTGCAGAGCCGGCAAAAAGCATACTTACCTGGCGCAGAGGTTACCGTGATCACAAAGGCGGTTCCTCCAGGGTGAGGCTCCTCCATTGCACTACGGTCGAGCTGACCCCTGCGAATATCCCTAATGTGGATATCTCGGGCGTAAAATTTTTGATAGTTGGGGGACTGCGTTCGCGCTATCCCTGATAATTCTATGTACAAAAATTAATTCTTTTTCTATGTAGTCGATAATAAGTTTTTGGTTATTGATCGAAGTGAGAAGTTTACATTTATTACAACGTCCATTATTATTAATCAAAATGACAACGTAATATATGTACACTACTACTACGTGCAAAATGAGAATCCTTTTACACCACCGAAGTCAATGTGTTACAAACTCAAAATACACGTCGTTTTTCTTCTCTCGATTACGGGTAACCAACACTTATACTTTTAAGATACATTCTCTTTCAGTATGTCGGTCGATTCCTAAAAGTGCGTTTTCTATGGTGTATTACTCGTAAATCGTGACGAAGGTACCGAAAAAGGAATATTAACGAAAGTAAAGCGATGATCGTATATCGCGTCTTCTCTTTCACATTCGGTATATTTTGGCATTATTTCTCCACGTATCTTTTCTTTCTATTCCGATTATTCGTTTTTAGAATATTTGCGATGTGTTCCGACGATTCATACGATTCCATATCGTGTTTATAAAAAATTCGATATTTTCAATTATTAGATCGAAAAATATTAATGGATATTAATTTGACTAGCAACGTATCCGCGCATGCGCGGTGCAAATTAATCGTCTCTTGCCGGTACGCACGACGCCATATTGTGTTCGGTGATCGATGTGTTTGACATGGAAACCGTATCGTCCGTGTTAATTAAAGTAATTAGTATATTTTTTTAAGGTACATCTTCTTCCAATATATCAATCGATTGTCAAAAACGCACTTTCCACGAGTATATGTTCGCAAGTCCGGGGTATCGCCGCGTTTGAAAGATATTCGCGAAAATCAAATCTGCGTATTGGCGTCTTTCTCGAAGCTATATTTTGGCATTATTTCTTCACGTATCTTTCCTTTCTGTTCCGATTATTCGTTTTTAGAATATATGCGATGTGTTCCGACGATTCGTACGATCCCATATCGTGTTTATAAAAAATTTGATATTTTCGATTATTAGATCGAAAAATATTAATGGATATTAATTTGACTAGCAACGTATCCGCGCATGCGCGGTGCAAATTAATCGTCTCTTGCCGGTACGCACGACGCCATATTGTGTTCGGTGATCGATGTGTTTGACATGGAAACCGTATCGTCCTTGTTAATTAAAGTAATTAGTATATTTTTTTAAGGTACATCTTCTTCCAATATATCAATCGATTGTCAAAAACGCGCTTTCCACGAGTATATCTTCGCAAGTCCGGGGCATTGCCGCGTTTGAAAGATATTCGCGAAAATCAAATCTGCGTATTGGCGTCTTTCTCGAAGCTATAGTTTGGCATTATTTCTTCACGTATCTTTCCTTTCTGTTCCGATTATTCGTTTTTAGAATATATGCGATGTGTTCCGACGATTCGTAGGATCCCATATCGTGTTTATAAAAAATTTGATATTTTCGATTATTAGATCGAAAAATATTAATGGATATTAATTTGACTAGCAACGTATCCGCGCATGCGCGGTGCAAATTAATCGTCTCTTGCCGGTACGCACGACGCCATATTGTGTTCGGTGATCGATGTGTTTGACATGGAAACCGTATCGTCCTCATTAATTTAAGGTAATTAGTATATTTTTTCTAACGTACATCGTCTTCCAATATATCAATCGATTGCCAAAATCGCGCTTTCCACGAGTATATGTTTGCAAGTTCGGGTCATCGTCGCGTTTAAGAGATATTCGCGAAAAATCAAATCTGCGTTTTGGCGTTCTTCTTCGAGCTATTACGTCATACCTTTCTTTCGAATTTTCTGCCCTTATTTCTACCTACGTGGACGTTTCTCTAGCTTTTAATAATAATTTATCATTGATCAGTCGTCATTAATCGTATTTCGTATTATATTCGATTTTCATACGTACGCTCATTATGTATATCACGTTTCACATACATATTGTTTCACATACTTTCACACAGTACACACAAACACACACACACACAATGAATTTTATTTCTTAACCAATCGATTTTACATTGTTTAGGTTTCTAAGAATTCTACGGAGTGAAACGGAGACGGAATATCTCGGCTTTTCTTTCTCTTCGTCCCTGTGTATAGGTACGTATTTTTCTCCTTTTAAAGACAAAACTAATTTCGATAGTGTGTGTGAGAGAGAAAGAGAGAGAGAGAGATGTAGCATTCGGTAAGATAAACAATCACATATACGCGAATTTTCCAAGAAATTCTCCGATCATGGGATTAACGAAAAAAGATCGAGCGCGTTGTTTCTCGAACTCGTCCAAGGACGATATTAAATAACATTACAGATCAGTCTTCTAAAATCTTTCGGCACGTACGTATCGTTAAGATAATGTCGTTTAATTTTTACTCCTTGGATTTATTTTATTCCGAAATATTTTAATTCATAGCTTCGTCGCTGATTATTCGACATCGTAGGAAGTTTATTGTAAGCACGAGAGATTCCTTAAAGAGATAATTTAAATGATTTTTCTTTCTTTTTTTTTTTTTTTAATTAAAACGATGATCAACAATACATACTGTCTTTGTTATTTTCAGAATCGTCGTTGCGATCGTGCACGAAGCAATGGATGAATCGAGCGTTGGTATCTCGTTGTAATAAAAAGCAAAAGGTCCGCGAGTGGAAGTAGAAGACAGTGTTCGTTCGTTTCGTTTCGTTTTGCGTTTCACGAGTTTAAACGGCAAGTGTTTTCTTTCGTCGACGATGACTGCGTGCAATGCAGTCGTTATAATAGAATCGTTGTTTGTTCGCAAAGTTTTTTACCCCGTTCCCTTTCTTTTAATTCTTTTTTTTTTTTAACAGTTGCGCACGTGCTGTGTATTCGTAATGAACTTTGGTGAACGTTCGTTAAAAAAAAAAAAAAAAAAGAAAAATAACTGTCGCGCGATAGTAGTGTGTCCGGTAGTGCATCGTTGAAGAAGAGGATCTCGAAAACAACTTGGCAGCGATGTCGACTCACTTTACCACATTTTCAAATCACCAACGACGAATCATCACCACCACCACGACCATCATCATCATCAATTTCGACCTAAATCGTGGACGCGAGTGTTTTGGAGCCATCGCAGAACTTCTTAAGTGGTGAGCGAACAAATTTTGAAAAAAGTCGTCCCCCTCTCGATCTAACCGAGGACGAGACTGTTTTTAATTTATTTTCTTTTTATTTTTATATGCATTATTGATCGAGGTTTTTCTCATTTTTTTTTTTTTATAAATATTTCAAGTTTGATACCATCGAATTATTTATTTAACAATATCTTGCACGTTGATAATGTAATATAATGGTTTCAACATTTCTCATTCCTATTGCATGTTATAATTCATATGAATATAATTATAAGGCATGACGATGCATGTTGAGATTCTTATGCTTTTGCATGTTTATCTCGATAGTAATGTTAAGGATTCTAGTTTTAAGATTAATTTAAGACAAAAATGGCAATTTGGTGGTAATTAAGATGTTTGCGTTTATAAAACGTTTGTTTGTTTTTTTTTTCTTCTTTTTTCTCCTTTTAATTGCATTAAAAAATATGTTTTAATTTGTTACTCAATTAAACGTATTGGATATCTTATAATCAAAATGACGATCATTTCGAATTCTATTTCTATCAAAAATTATACGATGATCGCAATGGATAGATAGGATTTTGGGACAAGGTTATCAGTTGTTAGTAACGCGTAGGAAGTTTTCAATAAAATTGAAATCCTCCGTAGCGTATCGATAACATTGAAAAACGGGTATACACATTCGTGAGTAGTTACGTATCTGTAATATTAATCTGTGCTTTTATTCTCCGATTTTGTATCTTTATTAATCATCCCGTGGCGGTTGGCGAGAAGAGAAATACGTTTTTCCTAATAGAATATTTATCCCGATCCGTATCACTGCGAATTTAACTATATATACGTGTATCAACGATATTCCTTCCGTCTATTTGATTTATTGGCTCGTTTCGATGAATAATTGCCAATTTGATTGTAATAAACTTTTAACATTTTTAACGTAGCGTTTTAATCGTAACGCAAAAAAATGGCATTTTTAAATTTATGCAATCAATTCAATATAAATCCGATATTTTCGATTAATTATTATAACAATTAAACGACGATTATATATATATATATATATATATATATATATATATATGTATTTATCCACGAGTGGGGTTGGTTAATTTTATGAGGAAGAAAGAAGAAACGCAATCAACATTTTTTATCCGATAAAAATGTGAAATATATTTAGATATCGTGGAAAGGGTATTATAGCGAAGACAATTAATTTATCTTTTTTTTTTTTTTTCATTTCTCTCTCTCTCTCCTTCACACGACATTTATTCTCGAGACGCAATACTCGTTCGTAATTTCGTATAATCACGAGATTAGGATCGGAAGGAGTAAAAGCGGGGAAGGAGGAGGAGGAGGAGGAGGAGGAGGAGAAGAAGAAGAAGAAGAAGCAGGTTTTAAACGCTAAGTGATCGTCGTACGTTGGTAATTCAGGCATGCGCTCGTAAGGTGGCGGCTGGTTTAACCCGGTGAGGGCTTCGCAAGAGGGCGAAGGAAGAAGAATCAAGGACGAGAAGAGAGGCGCAAGCGGGGAAGAGGAGAGTAGGGTTGTACGAGTGAGAGAGTGAGAGAGAGATTAAAGCGAGTAAGTGCGAGCGCGCGCGCGCATCACAACCCCTACGCGTTAAAAGGGAGTTGTGTGCTCGCGGATACGATGCCGTCGCCGCTGCCGCCGCCGCCTCCGCGGTGGTACCCTCGTCGTTCTCGTTGAAATCGTCTCAGTTCATTCGCGACTCTCTTGACACGAGGGTGAACGAAAAACACGCACATCCGGTAGGAGTGTGTGTTTGTGTGCGTGCGCGTGTGTGTGTGTGCGACGGGGCTATATATACTATTGGACACCTTTACCTTATTTAATATCACGTATATATTCGCGATCTCAAGTTTTAATCGGTGTAAAAAATGTCGTGTATCTCTTCGAATGAAAGTACAATAATACGAACGGTGGGGTAAAAGGAACGTCGCATCATGTTGATTAGATATTTTTCATTGTCAGGATCATTGTTATTATTATTATTATCGTCGTCGTCGTCGTCGTTGTCATCGTCAGTATCGTATCGTCGTTCGATGGAGATTATATCGACGGAGAAAACGATACTGAGAATAATGAATCTTAGATCGATCGTCGTAGATTAGAATTATTGAAATTTATCGTTTAAAAGAAAGGGAGGGGGGATATATATATATATATGACGAGATTTGGGTGGATCGCGATACCGCCGTTGAAGATGTATTACGTATCAAGGAAATTGACGATTCGATCGAAATCGAAGCTCGTCCTTTTACTCGTAGCGTTGATTTTTTCTACGGACACAGCACTCGCCGGGAGTTGCAGTGCCGCGAAGCTTTGTTGTCAAGGAAGGGACTCAGGTTGTGTCATACAAAAGGAATCGCCCAATGCCATTATCGAGAGCCCACGGGACAAGCCGTGTTATTGCGATCACGCATGTCTCAAGCTCGCAGATTGTTGCGACGATTTCAAGGAAACTTGCGGCGGTACGTCTCTGCGAGAATTTTTTTTTTCTTTTTTTACTTTCTCCTTCACTCACTCTCTCTCTCTCTCTCTCTCTCTCTCTCTCTCTCTCTCTCTCTCTCTCTCTCTCTCTCTCTCTCTCTCTCTGAGAGTAATTCCTTCCTAACTTTTTGAATTTTCTTAGCTTCTTCTTCTTCTTCTTTTTTTTTTTTTTTTTAATTATAGGTATTTTAATTCATTAAATATAGGATAAGACGATAAGACGAATTCCCGTAGCAACTTTATGTTATCTCTCCAATTAAAACTTTTTTCTTTCGACGAGCTGTTTTATTATACTTTTAGGATGGTCTGTGCAGAAAAAAAAAAAAAGATTTCCTTTTTTTCTTTTTGCCCCCTCGCCCCAATGATTATGAAAAACCCCATGGGAGATGATAGCGACGTCAAGTCGCCATTCTTCGTAGATCTTAAGAGTTATTTCGATATATAAATACAATGATTAGTTAGATAAAATCTTAACACCGGTTAATTTTGTGTAAATTTATTTATTTTTCTTTTTTTCCCCGTTTCGAAGTAGTATAATTACGAAGCAATTTAAAGGTAGAGAGAGAGAGAGAGAGTTACCTTAGAGAAAAGTTTATTCTTTGTAAAGCGACGAGTTATGGGAAATTGTTGGATTTTCTTCGATGAAAGAGAGAAAAGTTATTAACTTTTTCTAATATATATATATATATATATATATATATATATATATATATATATATAAGCGAAAAGCAATAAGAAATGTAAGAGTGGGAAGTAGGTAATTTCCAGTGGTCGATTCAATGTCGACCACGTTAAAATTTGCTTTGGGTTATACGATCTCGATGAAAAAGAAATAATAAAATAGACGTCAAACAAATGGATGGATAGAGACTCGAGTACGAAATTGACACGACAAATGCGATAAATTCAATGTGGTGGTTGGTGGTGGGTGGTGGTGTTGGACGTTTTCAACGCGTACGAAGTTTCATTCGTAATATCGTTTAACGTTTTTCACACGATTTTTACGATCGGTTGTCTGCATAGTATGTCTATATATACACATATATACCTGTGTATATATATATATATATATATAATAACGCAAAAATATGATGCATCTAGTGGTCTATAAAATTTCTGTTATTAGACATTTGTCCATTGTACAGACGTGTCTCTTTCTCTCGAAGTGAGTTAGAGCTATGAGAAATCGATATTTCGAATTAATAGGATTTGATTTCGTTCGACCTAATTTTTTTCTTTTCTTTTTTTTCTTTTTTTTTTTTTTTTTTTTTTTTTTTTTTTTAGAGATGAACAGAGGAAGAGAGGGGGTGGGAGAAATTGGGGGAGACAGAGATAGAAAAAAAAAAGAATTGTATCGTTTAATTAAAATCGCGAGATCGCGTTTTAAACCAGCGGAGTTGATGAGAATAGAAATGAAAGAACAAGCGATAAGGTAATTACGTTGATAATTTTTCATCCGGCGATTATAATTAAAGTTGGAAGTTGAAAATTTTACTTTTTATAAAGGCTTATTATTACCTTTCGTTGACGCGTTTCCGTTTAAGGGAAAAAATCCGAATCGAGGGATTTTTTTTCGTTCGAGATTTATCGCGACGTTTTACGACTATCCGAGCTGAATTTGATAAAGTAAGATAGATAGAGATAGAGATAGATAGATAGATAGATAGATAGAGAGAGAGAGAGAGAGAGAGAGAGAGAGGCTATAAGTACGGAAAAGGAGCGATAGTGATTTGCGAAGGAACGAGGAGGTGCGAAGGTCTCTGCCGGAAAACGATTATCTTGCTTCCGGACCGGACGTAGAGTCTTCTGTCATCTCCAAGAGACATAAGAAGCTACTACCATCAAGTTCCTCGTATTATTTGTCCTTAATGTTAACTAAGAGGGATCGAGTATTAAATAGAAAAATCGATTCGATTCATCCTTTTCTTTTCTTTTCTCTTTTTTTTCCTTTTCAATTTCTATCTCGAAAATAATTACATCCTTATAATAATATCGGATCTGTCAATTCTTACCTTTCCTTTTTTTTTTTTTTCTTATTATTCTACAATGTTTCAACATATAATCGAGTTTTATTCGATAAAAAAAAAAAAAAAAAAAAAAAAAGAAGAAAAAGGAAGAAAGGAAAAGAAATGTATCGCGATTTATATCCGATATTATATTATTACAGTTTTCTTTTATCTTTTTCCAAAACACGCCACGAAAGTTACTTCTCAATTTGTGACAATTCGAAAACAACAACGTGAATAAACTGTTCACCTCGATTTACGTACGTACGTGCAATTGTAAATGTACGATTTGTTTATTGTTCTGGTAAACGATTTTTAAATTACCTTCATATTTCGACGTATAATAGAGTTTTGGGGGTGGTAGCTATTTCGCCATATAGTGTTTGTTTCTTTGTTGGAGCAACGAGAGTCCGCGAAACCCGAATGGATGAAATAATTTAGCTCTCGACGTATGTATACAGAGAGAGGGAGAGAGAGAGAGAGAGAGAATCGATCGATCACCACCGCGCCCTGTTTAGGGATCGAGGCTAATATAAAGGGAATAGGTTTATCATAGGATGGGGAATGGGTCCGTCGTTAACGGCAACGTCTTTCTCTCGCACATCCACGTATCATAGAATTTCGATTTATATATGTTCTATTTTCTATTCCTATATCTTTTTATTTTTTATTTTTTTTTTCTATTAAATTTTGAACGATAGCTTCGATTTTTTCTTTTCTTTTCACATATATATATATATATATATATATATATATATATATATATATATATTTCGATAACGATTTGATTAAGGATAGGTCTTCGAACCATTCGTGAAATCTCTCTATTATTCTCCTCGTATGATACGAGCTCGATGGAGAGAGAGAGAGAGAGAGATCTATTCACAATAAGGAACGTTGAATTCGTCCATGAATGAATTCGATGCATCATATTATTCGTCATAGGACGTACATATATGTATGTACATATGTATATACGTTTTTCTATTAGTTCTATTGAATTCGAACGTCGGAAAAATAGGCCTCTCGGTTGGTATTCATAATTCCTTCTTCTCTCTCTCTCTCTCTCTCTCTCTCTCTCTCTCTTTTTTTTTCATATCCGGCGATCTAAATGTCTCTTTGTATTTGTGAATCACATAGAAATCCTACGAAGCATTCACGTGGAATGAGCTTTAAAACGCATATTTCAACGTTCCTCTTTTAAACAAAAATCGTTTGATTGTTTCTTTATTTCAAAGCGTGTTTAAATGGGGATAATAACGAATCTCTTTTCGGAAAAATTCATTTATGCATTTTTGTTGCAATGGAAATAAACTGCGAGTATTTTCGGGAGAGTTGTTGTTGTTATTGCACCGCGATGCAATAAATAATGTCAGTTATATAAAAGGATAAAACGCGGCTACATATCACCAAGAAGAGATTATATTGCATTGGATGACAATGAGAAAAAGATATACGAAAAGCCAATAGTAGCCATTTTGTCGGTAACATAGTCGGACAGGCTATATCTTTATAGTCATAATTCTTTTTTTTTTCTTCTATATATTCAATATTCGTTTCAGGTATTAAATTTTAACATTTTCTTTTCTTTTTTTTTTTCTAATATGCACTCAACACGTACGTTTGCGATGGTGATCACGAAAGTAGCCTTATATAAATATATATATATATATTTATATATTTATATATTTTATTTCTTATTTCAGTATCACATTATACCAATGCAGATCAACGTTATAATGAACAATAGCAATTTGTATTATTATTATTATTATTATTATTATTATTATTATTATTATTATTATTATTATTATTATTACTATTTTAAAATGATAAATACCCTTTTCTCAATTTTCCTTTTCCTCTCTTTTTTCTTTTTATTTTTTTTTCCCCCCCAGACATTTTAATCATGCCACTCGCATGAAATTACTTCCACATAATTTCTCGTACATAGAGAATCTTCCGTATTTATACAAGAAATTGTAGATCTTTTTTCCTACCTTGCAGTCGTAGATTGCATAGTGAGCGAATGGAGCGAGTGGTCGGCTTGCAACACCGGATGCGGTAGCGGAACGCAAAAAAGAAGTCGCACCGTACGAATCTCGGAGAAAAACGGCGGGAAGCATTGTCCTAGGCTGGATCAAATCAGGAGCTGTCGAAGTTTTCAATCTTGTCACTCCGGCATTCTTCGTCCTCTACTTCACGAAAGGAGTGAGTGATCACGCGTGTACAACGAAGAAAATTGCTTTCGTTTTGCTCGCTTTTTTTGAGCTTCGTCTCGCTCGCTCACGTTTTACTCGATACTCGGTTCGATTTATCGTTCGTTCTTTTTCTTCTTTTTTTTTTTTTTTCTTTTTTCTTTTCTTTTTGTCGGTCGATTGAATGGGCGACGGGTGGGAGGAGAGTGGAAGGTGGTTCGTTGGGTTGATGGGGTGGTGGTGGGACGGAGAAGGGAGTTTTGTTTATTTTTTTGTTTTTTCTTATTCTTTTTCTTTTTGTTTTTTGTTTTTTTTTTTTATTTTTCGTTAATGCCGAACATGCTCCAGACGATCGACGATTTTCGGATTGATCTTTCGTAGGTGTGACGCTACTCTCCTTCTCACCTGGCGACTACAACGATACAGAAGTTGGCGTTGGAAATGAAATACCAAGAATGAGGTAAGAGAAAGAAAAGAAAAAGAGAGAGGAAAAAAGCGAGAGAGAGAGAGAGAGAGAGAGAGAGAGAGAGAGAGAGAATGCACCCTTTTTGCTTCATATACTTTTTTCCTTTTTTTTTCTTTTTTTCCTTCTCGTTCTAACCTTCTTTGCAAAATGCGATTTGCTCGCACTTGTTTGCACTCACGCGCTTATTTATACAGGTACCTTTTCGTTCGTTCATTCATTCATTCATTCGTTCATTCGTTCGTACGTTCGTTCGTTCGTTCGCTCTCTTACGTTTTTATTACGAGCATACCGTTAAACGAGACTACTCTCTTCGCTGCGAGAATCCTACTATCTCTTTATACAAAGGCAAACATTTGCAAGTGGATTTATCTCGAGAGCAAAACTTATTTCTCTACGTACGTTGTATTATTAATTTTTCATAACGCGATCTCGAAGCGATAATATATTTATTTATTCGCCCAATTAATTAGTATTAACCGTACGTACGTATGTACATACGTTAGAATGTTAATTTTCGTGGATAAATATTTTTGCAATTAGTAGCAATCTCGTATGACTTTATTAATGCAATTTCGAATGAAATGACGATTAATAATATATATTTTATCGTTATCGACCGACGGGTATCGTTCGTTTTTTTCTTTTTTTCTTTTTTTCTATCCATAAAACGAAGTCGCCGCGTTAACATACATTTCCTCTTCCCCCGTATGTAAATTTTTTTTTTAATTATGCTTCATTCACGCTTACATTTTTTATATGAACGTCAGGGAAAGAAACGAATTCTGCCTTTGTTTATACACGTCATGGTATTTTATAGATTTTCCCCGATGACAATTTTTATTTTTTTTTTCTTTTCTTTTTGTTTTTGTTTAATTTTGTTTTTCTCTCAATTTATACGACCCTTTTTTTTTTTACTACGGTCATCTAACAGCTCGACAAAACGAAATTCGATGCTGACAGCACGTTGAAAATTGTCGCACGCACGCACGTACGTACGTACGCTTTTGAACATTTTCGCGCCACATCGACGTGAAGAGAGAGAGAGAGAGAGAGAGAGGGAGAGGGAGAGAGAGAGAGAGGTAAATTTACAAGTCCATCGATCGAACGTACACATATGTATGTATTCATCTATCTGTCTATCTATCTATCTATCTACGGATGTATGTACGCGTATACCATACATGCGCGCTTGTACATTTGTATCGGCAATACGAACTATACCACTTGTGGGGAAAATTTTCCATGAAAAATCCATCGATGGATACCACCGAGAGAGATTCATACACGAGGTGC
>OU964980.1:4239934-4249934 GCA_918808275.2 Dolichovespula sylvestris
AAATAGAAATCCTGTTATTTGTGACGCGTATATACCGCGGCACTATGTATTGTATATATTCGTGTCAAATCGAAAAAAGAAGGTGAACGAAGCAATTGGGGAATGTTTATTAACGACGAGAAAATTAGAAAACGAAAGGGGAAGAAACAAGAGAGAAAAAGAAAATGAATGAAAATTAAGATGATCGAAAAGAGCAAAAAATAAAAAATAAAAGAAATGTCGAAATTGAACCGATCGGCATGATGAATTTTTAATAGTGTTCTTGTTTGTTCGTTTGTTTGTTCGTTCGTTCGTTCGTTTGTTTGTTTGTTTGTTTGTTTGTTTGTTTGTTTGTTTGTTTGTTCGTATGAAAATCTCTGTTTAGAAAAACTTTTCATCAACGTCACTATGATATTTCTCTCCGTGTAAAAAAGCATCGATCACGAAAAAACGCGTCGAATCTCTCGTACGAGAAATAACAGGAAGATTTTTCGTTTTGAATATAAACTCTCTCGCGTCCTTTACTATCTCTCTCTCTCTTTCTGTATTTTACTCTCCCGCAATATACGTAGTGTGTCCCCGGTGGTGGTGTATGTTCCCGTCCTCGTCACAGCCGTCGAGTGAACGAGCGACGTCGCAGTTTATTTTTTGTCCCCTTTTTTAGTTTTTCTTTCTTTCTTTTTTTTTTATCTCTGCCAAATCGGCCCTCCACGACGATTTAGAACATGGCGGTAGAGGCGGCGTTATCCTTATCGAAGAATCTCTGACACCGGGAGTAGTCGTGTTTCCGGATATTGCGGATACGCGGTGAAACGGAGATAACCGATCTTTTTCTTCTCGTACATATCAGTATAACACAGTACTACTGCCCAGATAGATTTACCGCAAAAGTGCTGATCGTATATTACGATTGTAACGTTGAGATATGATTTCATTTTTTTCTTTTTTTTATAATTCTCTTTTTGTTTCTTATTCCTCTCTCTCTCTCTCTCTCTCCCTCTCTCTCCCTCTCTCCCCCTCTCTTTTTCTCTCTGTTCATGAAAAATGTTATTTTACGTGAGAGATCTTTTAGCTGATTCCATAACAAACGTTGATTCAAAAGCTAGGGTATATCGATGTAAAGCCTCACTTCGGGATATATATATATATATATATATATATATATATATATATATATATATATATATATATGTGGAGAGAGAGAGAGAGAGAGAGAACGGGATCTATGGAGAAAAAACTTGATTTGAAAACAATTTATTATTTCTCTCTCTCTCTCTCTCTCTCTCTCTCTCTCTCTCTCTCATGTTTCCCCCCTTTAAATAAAATTCATCTTTCGTAGTAGATATCACATTTTAGAGTTATACATCTCTTTTTATCGATTTCATTTCATTCGCCCTTTCAATCGTAAAAATAGGTTGGATTCGTTGTCCTTTGTCTGTTTGTTTGCGTGTGTTTTTTTTTTTTTTGCTCTCTCTTTTTTTTTCTCGTTTTCTTCTTTCAGGTACGAGAATATGCGTCGAACGACACGAGACTGACGAGGAGGATGAGGATGAGGAAAGCGAGGAGGGAAAAGGAGGTAGAGGTGGAGGTAGAGGAGGAGATGGTGGCGGTGGCGGTGATGGTGGTAGAAGAGGGGGCAACTCTCTGCTCGTGGGTATTGGCAGATGGAAACTATCGACGTCCGTCGACGGCGGAAGTGCCGCTAGAACGGCGATGAATTCGAGCTGCCACGGGAAATGGATAGGCGATTCAAGGCTTCTCATCGATTGCGACGATCGTAGCTGCGGAGAAACCACGGTTAGGCCGCGTCTACGGGTTTCTAATAAACGCCTACGTAGAAGCATCCGGGAAATTCGGGACGACGACGCCGCGAACGACGACGACGACGACGACGACGACGACGACGACGCCGCGAACGACGAGGATTATGACGACGTGACCAGGGGGGAGGATGATTATTTTAGGTGGACCAAACCGATCGGAGAAAGATTAAGAAGGTGGAGGAGAAGTAGACGACGGAAGAGGAGCAGAAGAAGAAGAGACGACGAATTTGTCGAATCCTAATCGCGATAATGACGACGACGATGACGACGACGACGACGATGACGACGACGATTATCTTTTATCTTTTTTTTCTTTGTCTCTTGGGGATGATATTTACTTTTTTTTCTTCTCGTCCTGACGACTCTCGTTTCTTTCCTCCTCCTCCTCCTCCTCCTCCTCCTCCTCCTCCTTTGCACTTTTGCCGTCTTTCCCTCCTCCGTCATCCCCTTCGTGACGATTTTTTTGTCATCTCGTTTAATTCCTATACCCGATAGTATTCGTCGAACACACGACGTTCGTTTTTGCGTCCCCGTTAGAATAATTAATAATAATCGTCCCTTTGTTGTTTTTTTTTCTCCTTTTTCGTTCCAATTAAGGAAATAGTATATTTACGATGCGAACAAGTAAGGATAGCAGCGATATCTCTCTTTGTCGATATGGAAATTTATGGAGAAAATGAGTATATATATATATATATATAAATAAATAAATGAATGAATAAATAATTGAATGTACAATCCTGAAACACAGTGAGAGGTAAACGTCCGTAAGTGTACCATACTCTCCTTTGTATTAATCCTTTCAACGTGCCGATGTGATGATATATAACGAATACGTCATGGAGTTGAGCGAGAACTGATCGTTATCAGGTAGAAATGATTTAGAAACGATGCATGTAATTTAGAGATGGAACGAAGTGATTAGAAATTTGATACGGAGGGAATGGACAAGAGAGAGGAGGAACTCTCGGAAAATTTGAAAGGATAAGCCAGGTTACTAGATAGATAGTATATATGTGTATATATATTTGTCGATAGACGCCGACTCACGTTATCGAAAGATATAGGTGGATACATAAATAGATAGATAGATAGATAGATAGATAGATAGATAGATAGACAGAAAGCTCGGCGACGAGATGAGCAAAATGTAAAAGCACAGATCCCTTCAATAAAGGGTACCTTGCACTTTACCAGCAAGCACTATTTCGAGATTATTTCGACGACTGAAATGTTCTTGAAACTTTGGCTCGCGTGTATGTTCTCTCTCTCTCTCTCTCTCTCTCTCTCTTTCTCTCTTTCTCTCTCTTCATGATCTCTCGAATAGTTATCTATCTCTCTTTCTATATTTCCGCTATTGTGTCGCTTTTCACTCGACTTTTGTAACGAACATTTTTCTCTTTGTTTTTTTCTTTTCTTCTTTTTCTTCTCGTCTATTTGTACTTATTCCTTTTTATATTTTAACCGTCTCATTATCTCGATACGTCTACAACCACGAGGATAGAGATGATGACGACGATGATGATACTGAAAGCAAAAGCTCATTGCATCGAAAAGGTTGCTCCTTGATTGAATTGCTTTTTTTTGTTGCTTCCTTCCTCGTACGTTCGTATACACGTCGCGTGTGTCATCAATCTTGAAGCTTTAGAGTTAGATAACGAATGGGTATCCCGGTAGAATGATCGCGTACGGTTTTTAGCCTCCTCCTTTTTCTTTGTTCCGAGTAAAGCTGGGCGTAGGAGTGAGTTACGTATCGTGAAAGAAATCATCGCGTTAGAGATATTAGCAATTCGTCTCGAGTTATTAAGAAATTAGATGGTGTTAATTTTATGAAAAGGAAAAATAACGACGACGACCACGGTATTATTATTATCTTCGTCTTTAGAGATTATCGATCGTAGGAAACGGAACGGATTCTCGAAAACAGGAAGAGATTAGAAACGAGGAAAAAAGAGGAAGAAAAAAGAGAGAGAGAGAGGAAGAGTCTTCGCGGTTTGTAAAATTTAGAATATATATATATATATATATAATAATTTTTTTCCTGAACGGATTTTTGTGGTCAACGTGTCGTGCGCCGTATCGTTCTGATGTTTCCTTTTTCCTCGACGAGCGAACGCGTAAAAAGGGGAAGAACCGAGTTCTGTTTCGTCAGAAGAATACGAAAGATCGTAGGTAGTACACGCACGGTAGCAGTCGTTTGAAATTTTCGCCGACGGTATATCACTACAGTCTTCGACGTAACGTTTACGGCGTTGCTTCTCGTCGTCTTTTAGAAAATTTTTATTTCAACTTTTACGGCCGGCCTTCGACATGTCGGACGTCGATTCCAAGTCAAATATACTCTATCTTTTCGATCGGCCTGCCGAACCGGTTTACGTCCCTAAAGGTGACAAACGCGTCTCCTTTGACATACCACCCGATTACTTGGTACGTACACTATTCGATATTATTATACGTCGTGTATGATTTGATTTATATTACTTCGTTGTTTTTCTTTTGTTGCTTCTTCTTTTCGCATTATATTTCATTTTTATATCGCACATATATGTGTATTTATATATGTATATATAGCCCGATAAATATCGCTCTTCTGCCGTTGACATAATCAGTCGATTCGGCGATACAGCCGATTCGAAGATATCCGTGAAGCAGATTAGTTTACCGGATCTTAGTATTCCCATGCAACTCGGACGAAGGGATCCCTTTTCTCTCTTCATTCCGGCTCATCGTAAAGTAGCTGCTCGTCTTATTGATATATTCATGGGTTTGTTTTCTTTCTTTCTTTCTTTCTTTCTTTTTTTCCTTTTCAACGAAATCGAACGACTCTCGATATAATTTTATTCACGTAGTATTTTACGGACTTTAGGTATGAGGACCTACGAGGATTTCCTATCGATATCGGTTTATTGTCGTGATCGAATGAATCCTAATATGTTTATTTACGCTCTCTCTGTCGCTATACTACATCGTCCGGATACAAAGAATCTACCGATTCCACCATTGCACGAGGTCTTCCCCGATAAGTATATAGACGGTGGTATTTTTTCTCGTGCCAGAGAAGAGGCAAACATATCGTCCGCTGGTCAAAGGGTAAGGATCGATATAATATCGAACGGATCTTTTCTTTTCTTTCTTTCGAGTACTAACGAGATGAGGTTTGATCAACGAGATGAAAGCTTAAAGATTAGTTGCAACGTGTTTCTTATTAGCTACAGTAGTAGTCACGGTTGATCTCATTTTGATTGAAGACGAAGCTCCTAGGTTGGATAGGTACGTTTAGTAGTTCGTATTACCTTGCATTTAGGTTCCCATCGAAATCCCACGGGATTATACTGCTTCCGATCTCGATGTGGAGCATAGGGTCGCTTACTGGAGAGAAGATATCGGGGTCAATCTTCATCACTGGCACTGGCATCTGGTATATCCATTCGATGCCGACGTCAAGATCGTTAACAAGGATCGACGTGGGGAGCTCTTCTACTACATGCATCAGCAGATCCAAGCCAGGTGCGCCAGTAGCAGCTAGCTAGTTAGTCATAAGCCGGATAGATCGTATGTTCGCTATATATATATATATATATAGATAGAGAGAGAGAGAGAGAGAAAGAGAGAGAGTATACACTACTACCTACCTACCTACCTACTGGCCCTAGCTTCTACACATTGAGCTAATTAACTTTTCATCCCTTACACTATGAAAGCCCTTTGATCGTTGCCAACCGATTGTTCGGTTTATTGAGCATGTATCGCGATTGTGTCCGATGATACGAGTTAAATTTGTATCGATCGATTGATTTTTTAAGATCGTTAACTTTCGAGTAGAAAAGAAGTAAACGAAAAAAGATATAATATACGAAAAGGGAAAAAAGATAGCGGAAAGATGATCGAAGAAAATCAATCTAACAATGGATACTAAATATATATATATATATATATATATACATATCTACATATATATTTAGATATAATTGCGAACGTCTGTGCAATCGATTGGGACGAGTAACGCGATTGATAAATTGGCGAGAACCCATTCCCGAAGGATACTTCCCTAAGTTGGACTCGTTGACTGCGAGTCGTTCCTGGCCAGCTCGTCCTGCCGGCGCAGTCCTTCGCGACATCAGCAGGCAGAACGATCAATTGGACTTCGACATTCAGGACTTGGAGAGATGGCGAGATCGCATTTACGAGGCCATTCATACCGGTTGGATCACCAAGATCAATGGTGAAAGGGTACAGCTTACGGAAAAAAGTGGCATTGACATTCTTGGAAACATCATGGAGTCTAGTATACTCTCTCCCAATATGAATCTATACGGTGATCTACATAATCTCGGCCACGTATTGATCTCTTACGTTCACGATCCGGATAATCGTTATTTGGTAAGGACGCAACCTGTTGAACGGACGGATATTATCTGGCCGACGCGAATGAATTAGAATATCGTTTGTCGTTGTTCAGGAATCGTTCAGTGTCATGGGTGAACCCGCTACGGCCATGAGAGATCCAGTATTTTATAGATTCCATGCATTCTGCAATGATATTTTCCAGGAACATAAAAATACCCTGCCCGAGTATAGCGTACAACAAGTAAGTTTCCTTATCATTGAAATATGGTATCATTGATTTAACGTATCATCCAATCGGAAAAAGAAAAGGAATACACGATCGACGATATCGTGTTTCTCGTTCGAACTTATTTATTTTTCTCTTCCTCCCTATTCGTTAAGGTTCGTTCGAAATTACAAGTGCATTAAGAAATCAAGATTTAGTATCTTCGAGGTTGAAATTGATCCAATACTCATTTATTTATCACGCCTTTCGAATCTATACTTATATATGATAATTATATACCGAAGTCAGTGAACATTTCCAATCGAAATGAATTCTTCAATTTTTCAATCGATCTTTACGTTCTTCTTTTCCCCTCCTTTCTTTTTTTTTATCGTTTTGTTTTATTTTTTACTCTTTGTAGCTCGATTTTCCGGGAGTAGAGATCACTGATATTCAAGC
Organism: Dolichovespula sylvestris; assembly: GCA_918808275.2. Taxonomy (NCBI): domain Eukaryota; kingdom Metazoa; phylum Arthropoda; class Insecta; order Hymenoptera; family Vespidae; genus Dolichovespula; species Dolichovespula sylvestris. The sequence goes on from OU964980.1 coordinate 4,246,748, forward strand.
GACTACGGCAAATCTACCTCCAAATAATCTGTACACCTTCTGGAACAAGAGCGATATCGATTTGTCTCGTGGCCTCGATTTCACGCCACGTGGTCCGGTTCTCGTCAGATTCACTCATCTCAATCATTCAGATTTCACCTATAAGGTAGTCGTGAACAATCGCAATAATTCACCTAAAAGGGGTACCGTTCGCATATTCATGGCACCCAAGGAAGACGAACGCGGTTTGCCATTTACATTCGTACAACAGAAAGATTTGATGATGGAGATGGATAAATTCACGGTCATGCGTAAGTGAAAAAAAAAATATATATAATTATTAAATATGACTTTTTGTCTTGAATTTTACGTGATCGAAGATTTCGATGATGTAAAAAGAATTTATAACAACGAATACATTATTTCCATCAAAATCATGGAAGGAGAAATCGGTATTTAACGCTCGACGCGTTGTCAATGAGACAATGTACTTTATTAATCGTTATTCTATTATATGTTTGTAGTACGTCCTGGGCAGAATAATATAGAGCGTAGTTCGACGGAATCCACGGTAACGATTCCTTTCGAAAGAACATTCCGAAACGTTGACCAGAATAGACCGATCGGTGGTGACAGTCTCGAACAGTTCAACTTTTGTGGTTGTGGCTGGCCACAACATTTGCTTATACCTAAAGGAAACAAAGCTGGATTCCCTATGGATCTATTTATCATGATATCCGATTACGCTGACGATGCTGTAGGTTTCTTCTTTTTTTTCTTTTTCTTATATATATATATATATATATGCATACTTATCGTCGAACACTCATTAATTGGATTTATTTCGCGCAAACGAATCGATAATTATTTCCGATGTATTTGAACAGCGATAAGTATGGAAAATTTACAAAGTTAATATTTATTTATCGTAAGTTAATTTTTATTATTTTCGGGACACCTTATATATATATATATATATATATACACATATATATTTAGCCATCGCTATTTAACGGTAAGAGGCGGTCAAGCGAACGCAGCATCATTATCATTGAATTAATAACCGAATTACAACGTACCTTTTGCGTGCACAATAGAGCCACCCCGCGTTTACGTTGATCCTTTTGATTGACGGAGTACGGCGAAACCCTCTTTGTGCAAGTTGATCAAACGTGCATATTTAATCGTTCGTAAAATGCCCTCTATCTCTTTCTCTCTATTTCTCTCTCTCTCTCTCTCACTCTCTCTCTTTAAGCTATATATATTCGAAACATTTAACATTTAATATATCGATGGGCAACATGGAGAGCAAGTTTATGGGATGACTATGGCATCGCGTTTAATCTAGTTTTTCATTTCGATCGATCGATCGATCGAAAGAAAGAGAAAGAGAGAGAGAGAGAGAGAGAGAGAAGTCGATCCAGTATTACAATTGGGAGTTGTACGTATACATCGAAAATTCGATCAGCTTTAATAATCGCTCTGAATCTTAGGTATTGTGTTTGCCTCCCCGCCTCTCTTCCCCATACATGTCTATAATATAGGAGTGAGCTACGCCCGGGGTATTCGATAACCGATATTCAACAACATTCCGTTTGTCCGAGTCCGGCACGACGGGGGAATATGTAGTTATCGAAACGTTGGAATAGTCACGCGAGTTTACCCTGTTTAAAGTGGTATTATTATCCTGGGGATATTACTTGGGGTCTCTCTCCTAGTACGATTTGTTTGATAAGATTCGATTGGAATTGTCTCCGGTTAACGTTGCGAAACTCTAGTTCTCCTTCTAATTTACTTTCTTGATTGTGCCATTATTGAAATAATATCACAGGGGGTTTGCGATTTTTATTTTTGATTGGAATAACCGGGCGAGATCGATGGCGAGTATATAATAATCGAATTGTTTAATTCGCATACGATTCTCGTTATATTATATTATAGGTCGAACAGGAAGAATCGAGCGGTTGCAAGGATGCCACGAGTTTCTGCGGATTGAGGGACCGCAAATATCCGGACGCACGTCCCATGGGTTATCCGTTCGATCGTAGACCACGTCTTGGCGTTAATAATCTGACACAATTCCTAACCGGCAATATGGCGGTGACTACGGTAACCATTAACTTTACCGATTCCGTCGTACCAAAGCCCAGATCGGGAAGCATGAGTAACATGCTGAACTTCGCTTGAATCATACCCCATTGCGATCCTTCGATTTCTTTTTTTTTTTTTTTATTCTCTCTTTTTTCCCTTTCCCCCTTTTCTCTTCTCTTCGCGCTACTTTTTAGTCTCTCCTTATTATGGCTTATTTTGGATGGGGGTACTCGTCGCTACGTCACGGACTTCATGGGTTGCGTAAACTAAACTAATCGAACAGGGGAGAGGACGGAGATACGATCATCATTCCTTCTCGTAGGTTTCTTCTTTTCGATCTTATCCGTTCTTTTTTTTCTTTTTTTTTTTCTTTTTTTTTCTTTCATTTGTAATCGAACGAGAGAGAGAGAGAGAGAGAGAGAGAGAGAGTCGACGTGGACGAAAGAAAAAGTATAGTAGAAAAAGAAGACAATTTTGTTTTCCTTCGTAATCAATGATTGTGAGCTTAGAAGATTGGTGTAGTATCCGATCTACGAATCTTCTTCTCGATACCTAACGGGTTCTTCTTCCATTTTCTCGGATTTATTTTTCCAAGGGGTAGACCACTGAAAGATTCTCTCTCCGTTGGCAAGGATAAAAACACGGAAATCGAAACCGCGCGGAAAATCGAAACGTTATCCGTTTTCCGTCTCCTCTCTCTCTCTCTCTCTCACTCTCTCTCTCTCTCTCTCTCTCTCTGTCTCTCTCTCTTTTCTTCCTAGTCGGTTATCATCCTTTTATTCTATGTTTATTCGTGGTAACGATATCCCCGTTCTTGTTTCTCCATCCTTCTTGCATCATTGCACGAGGAACTAGATTGTAAGAAAGCAAATGGAAAAAGACAAAAAAAAAATGAAAAGAAAAACAAAATGAAAGTGTAAAAAAAAAAAAAAGAAATAAAGGCAAAGGCGATTATGCAAATTGCTTGAGGTACATTTCGAATTTTATTTTTCTTTTTCTCTCTCATACACACACACACAATACACTCTCTCTCACTCTTTCTTAAAGTTTCAAGGAGACATAAATAGTTTTCCATCTTTCCTCATCTTTTCCATTTGTAACAACACGATATAACGAC
>OU964980.1:4254934-4269934 GCA_918808275.2 Dolichovespula sylvestris
AATGGAGAGAGAGAGAGAGAGAGAGAGAGAATGAGAATGAGAATGAGAATGAGAGAGAGATAGATAGAGAGTTAGAGAGTTAGAGTTGGAGTTAGAAGTTTCTATGTACCAAAGGGGAAAGCTTTCCGCGATTCAACGTAAATTGGATCGTCGAACGGATCGAGAGATCATTCGAAAAGATCATATCTAAACGTCAAAGTACTCTCTCGTGAGCCACGTGACTCTCTGGATTCGAGTGGACGTGCTTATTGGTCGTTCGATGTTGTACAAGCAGACTTTTCTTCTTCTTCTTCTTTTTATTTTTTCCTTTTCGTTTTCTTCTTCTTCTTCATCTTCTTCTTCTTCTTCTTCTTCTTCTTCTTCTTCTTCTTCTTCTTCTTCTTCTTCTTCTTCTTCGTGGACTCCCCAACTCTTCTCCTGGGATGAGGAAGGAATCGAAAGTAGGAAAAAGCTTCGTGCTTACGTAGGAAAAGATTCTCATGGGAGTTCAAAAAAGATAGATAGATAGATAGATAGATAGAGAGAGAGAGAGAGAGAGAGAGAGAGAAAATCGGTGAGAATTTGTCTATCAGCGCTCTTGTTTTTTCTTTTTTTTTTTTTTTCCTCTCGCACTCGACGCGTTACTCGCACGAAAAATATATAGACGATTAGGTTTTTTCTTTTCTCTCTTTTTTTTTTTTTCCCCCTTTCAAAACAACCCCATTCTTTTAGTACATTTTTCTTCTCTTCCCTTTTCCCCTTGTTTTTTTTTTTTTTTTTTTTTTTCGGCGAAAGACCAATCTCGCAAACGTCAAATAATTCTTTGGAAAAAGATTGTGATCTTCGATCAATCTCTTCTAAAAGAAAAAAAGAAAAAAATATAGGAAGGGAGGGAGGGAGGGAGGGAGGGCAAGTATGGTTCGACGCGATCGAGGTTCATCGATCGCTTTCCTTTCCTTTTTTTTCTTTTATTTTTATTTTTAACCTTTTACTTTTTATTCTTCGTCCGTCTTCGCGAAAAAAGAAATAGAAGAGAAGAAAAAGAAGAATAAAAGAACAACGGCAAAAAGTCGCGGTCGCGGTCGTCGTGCCGTCGTCGAAGGATAAATCAAGTTTGTCCGCGGGATAAAACCCGCGGTTCGGGACAAAGTTATTATTATAGTTTCGATTCGATTACACCGTCCGGTACTACTCCGACGTTTACGGGCGGAGAAAACGAGAATCTTCCTTCCTGGCTCCTATCTCTCGCCAAACCTTCCTCTCCTTCCTTTTCAACTTCTTCTAGTACTTCCTTTTCTTTCTTTTTTTCTTATCTCTCTTTTTTTTTTTAACTTTTCCTTCTGCTTCCTCCTCCTCCTCCTCCTCCTCCTCCTCCTCCTCTTATTCGTCCTCTTCTACTTCGATCCGCCTACGTTTCCTCATCTTTTTCTTTAACACCTTATCGTACTCGTTCGAAAGTTACCCGAGCAGAGCCGGTACCTCCCTCCCTCCCCATGCCTCTCCTGCTTTCACCATCGATCCCAAACGCGTTCCATCTTTAAGACGCTTTTCAAATCTATACCGACGCTCGGAGAAATTCTTTCTTTTTTTTATTTTATTTTTGCTTTCTTGTTTTTTTATTTTTGTTTATTCAAGACGATCCTTCTTCCTTCCTCTCCGTCCCCCCTCTCTTCTTTTCTTTGTCCTTTTTCTTTCTTTTCTTTTTTCTTTTTTATTTCAAAGAACAAGTTGCCGCCGAGAAAGAAAAGAGCGCAGTAGTAAAATCTTGAAATTTTTGTCGGTAGTAAAAGGGAAAAAGGTATAAGGAAGATTCTTTTTGGATTCCCTAAGTTTTCGTTTATTCGTCTCATCGTATTCTCGATTAAATCATTCTAATTCGTTCGAATTCGTTCGACGATCGTTTCTCTTCTCTACCCTCTTCCTTTCCCTTGCCATCCCGTCCCGTCCCTTCGTTCGCATAAACGAGTCACCAAGGACGAGTTTTCGTGAGGATAATGGAAAAACTTTTGGGGCCCCCTCGTTGCACCGTCGTATACAGTGCATAACACACATTGAGAGCTTTTCTATTCTTTTCAACGCGAGGCCAACGTCGGTGATAACGCCGTATAAACGTTGTCGAGAACAATGTCTGTGTTTCAGGTTGGCATTGATGTAGGAACTCACGACGACGACGACGACGACGACGACGACGGGTGTGCATTCCATTTTCTAACGCTTGACGGAAAGCGGAGGACAATCGTATACGTCACCCGATATTTTACACGACACGGTTATGTCTCTCTCTCTCTCTCTCTATCTATCTATCTCTATCTCTCTCTCTTTACGAAAGACGTCTTTTTCCACCAACCATATAAATATTCTACCCGAAGAAATTTATTTATTTTGCTTCTCTATTCTTTTCTTTTCTTTTCTTTTCTTTTCTTTTTTCTTTTTCTTTCTTTCATTTAATTTTATTCGTTTTGTTTCTTTTTATATTGCTTCCATCCACCGAGAAACCTGGATTTCCCTTCTGAAGAAAGAATATATAGACATACACACATACATACACTCGTACGCGTATATGCTGAGAGAGACCATAATCAATTATCATCATTCGTATCGTAATTAACGTTTTCATTCAAATATGAGAAATATTATTAATTGTTAGAAAATTTGATAGCAAAATTAACTCGCTCGTTGTTTTGTGCACGGAACGAGAGTTACCAATTAGTCGATTGTCAAATTTGAAACAAAGTTCGAACTTTCATTTGAAACGTAATGAAATATTAAAAAATAAAATATGAGACGAATAAGAGAAAAAGAATGTCGCATATATATATATATATATATATATATATATATATATATATATATATATCGAAACGTTAAATATGACGAACGATGGTGAGCAAGTTGAAAACTCGCCTTTATGAAAACGTTTTATCGTGGAAATAATTTTTCTTTTTTTTCCTTCAAATAACAAAACTAAAATATCGTTGCAGGTTATCGGTCCACCCTGTGTATATATATATATATATATATATTTGTTGCTACTCACGGAAACACGATGAAAAGTTGATAAAATTAAAGCGACCGGAAAAGGTGAGTAGCACATTGTATCCGAGAGAAAGAGAAAGAGAGAGAGAGAGAGAGAGAATTTACTTTCGGACAAGTTTTTACAGCCTCGACCATATCGCACGGTTTTCCACGGCTTTTTTCCCCTTCGGAGCTCGCTGCGTTCCCCTTTTATTATTCCTTTTATTCCCTTTTCTTTTTTTGCGGATTTAAATCTTAGCGGGAAACATTCGCGGCTCTCTCCTTCTCTCTCTCTTTTTTTTTTTTTTTTATCTTTATCTAAGACTATGCGCTTTTGTCCAACAACGTGGAAAAGTTGTTTTGTTGTTAGAAAGATTCGTGCGCGCCGCCGCCGCTCTCGCGAGAATTTCTTAAGGTCTACCTCTAATTTATTATACTACTATTTCAAGTGAGATTTCATTGATAAAGAAAAAAAAAAAAAAAAAAGAAGTAGAAAAGAAAGAAAGAAAGAGTTTGCTTCGATTTAAAACTAAAGAGTTTCTTTCCGAAATGATACCTCGATCGAACTAACTTTACTTCTCGAATTAATCAATCGTTGTCGTCGTCGTCGTGGTGGTAGTAATAATAACGAGAATGGAAACAAAGGGATGAAGAAAATAATAATAAAAAAAGAGAGAGAGAGAGAGAGAAGAAAAAGAGAAAGAGAGATGTTACGCGCGTAAAAAAGATACTTGCGTCTGTTGGGTAAATTCAAGATGAAGAAGTTGTTTAGTAGGACGATGATATTATACGGATTCATCTCTTGTATATAAATGTATATAAATTTTCTATAAAGCACCATGAGAAAAGTTGTATGTACATATTATATATATATATATATATATATATATATATATATATATATATACATATATATACACGTACTTACGGTACATAGCTTGTCTATATGTATATAACAGATAATATGTAACTCGGTTCGCATCTCACTTTTCTCTATTTTATAAGCGCGATGTCACGCAGCATCCTTCGTCATTGTCGTAACGTTGGTGGCCTCCTTCTTCGCGATCAAAGGAATGAATCAGGACGTGGACGAGGCAAAATCAAGAGAGGGTAAAGTAAAAGAGGTAGGAGCTTTCCCTCTCTCTTTCTCTTTCTCTCTCATTCCTATTTTCGAGGACCAAATGGATGGTATCACGCCTTACGATGATAATGATTCAACGAAAAGTGCAGTATTGCACTCCTTTAAAGAGAGAACTCATTGAAAAGAGAGAGAGAGAGAGAGAGAGAGAGAGAGGATTTTACGATACGAAAATAGAGAGGCATCGAGTTTGATGCTCAAAGAAAGCATAGTAGTCTTTTGTTCCGATGAAAGGAATACCCCCTTTTCAACGGGATGTTTTCGATGTAAATCTTGTATTTCATTTCGTTCCTCGGTTTGTCGATAGATACGATCAAAAAAAAAAAAAAATAAAAAAAGAACAAAAAAAGAAAGAAAATAGTGGAACGATTTGATCGCAATAAATAATTATTTTGCATCACGCGTTATATACTAATCGTTCGATCGATTAGAATAACTAATCGTTGCTGAACGAGGAACATTAAACGTTCGCGTCAGCGAAACGTTTAATATGTTTTGCGATCTAATAATGTGCAACGTGTCATATGTTAATGGCTTAGTTTGTGTGTCACTGGGAAACGTGAATTTTAGTCTAGAGAGAGAGAGAGAGAGAGATGAATGCAAATACGTCGATGATAATTTTTCTTTTTTTTTTTCTTAGATCTATTCCTGCAATAAAAAAATTCAATTGGAATTTATTTCTAATGAATATCGATGTTTTATATATCTCTTGGGAAAATGAAATTTCATGCGGTATATAAGATCAAATAGTTTCTTTACTTTTCTGTAAAATTTATCTCTCTCTCTCTCTCTCTCTCTCTCCCTCTTTTTTCGAATGGAGGGGTACTCGATTAAGGAAAGTATCTTTTTAACATATTCACCATCGATCGACACTAGGAATTATTGCTTTACACGGTTACCCGATTGATATGTGTATATATATATATATACATAGTGAACAGGAAAAATAGAATGAGAGAAGGAAGCAGTTATACCACGTTATCGAATTTCCAGGATATTTTTCTTCGGTCTCGATACCTCGAAAATAGATTCGTAGTAGTGCAAGTAATAGCGATAGTAGCGCTGGTAATAGTAGTCGTGGACGGGCGTAATAGTATCGGTGGTGGTGGTGATGGTGATGGTGGTAGTAGTATTGTACTTTTACGATTTACATCGTCGACAATGCGATTCGCCGATCGGATTTTCTCACGGGTCATCGCTCGTGGAACCATTGGAAAGGGATGTTAAAACATGGCGTAGGATTTGCATTTATACCGATGCTGCTACCTAGCTAGAGTCGACCGGCCCGGCCCGGCCCTATCTATGGATCATAAATTTATCGTAGTGACCCCATGGATTAAACGTGACTTTTCTTTTTCTCTTTACACACACACACACACACACACACACACACACACACACACACACACACACACACACACACACACACACACATCTACACACCTATACATTTTCTATGGTATATCTTTTTCCTTTTTCTTTTCTCTTTTTCTTTTGTTTCGTAAATATTCTCGTTTTTCCTTTTCCAAAATGTGAAACTCCGAGAGTGTTTCATAATACATAAGACGAAAGTCGAAACGGACGATCTGAAACTTTTCGTCGAATGAATTCCTAGAAAATTTTCTCCTTTTCTCTATCCTTTCCCTCTTTTCTTTTAGTCCGTACCTTTGAACGACGAGAACTATTGATAAGAGTAAGTGGAGTACTACTAGGCGGCAGTAGCAATAGCAAGGAAGGAAGGAAGCAAGCAAGCAAGCAAGCAAAGGAAGCAAGCAAACAAGCAGGCCCTCGAGATGTTTCGTGAGAACTTTGAGAAACGTACGAAAAATAGAGGAACGTTAATTCGCTGCCAGTAACAACGTAGGAACACCGATTTCGAATTCCACGGAGGTGAAAGTTTCGAGTTGTCGTCGTATTTCGATGGGTACAGAGAGAGAGGATGAAACGACCTGTTACGATTCAACTACTCGACTCCTCTCCTCTCCTCCACGAAGTAACAACATTTTTATCGGTTTTCTCTCTCTCTCTCTCTCTCTTATTTTTTTTTCTTTTTTTTATTAACGTACCACGATTCCGTATCAGTTAACATTACAATTAACGATTTCGTGCCAATGTGATGGAAACGTGATCATTAATACGATGAACCATAATATGATGATAATCATAACAACAACAACAACAACAGCAGCAACCGTTTGTTACCGGGTAACATATACGTGATAATAGAATGGAACGTAACACGTTACCGCATCGATTCATATCGCGTGATGCGTTTCCACGATGTCCCCTTTTTTCTCCCCCTCTGGCCGCCCTTCCCCGCGTTCCCGGAATATTAAACGCTGATTTCGCGATAGCGATCTTAAGAGGAACGACGTTGACGTACGATCGCATCGAATTTTCTCGTGCAAGCTGTTCTACCTTTTCTTACTCTCTCTCTCCCTTATTACTTCTCTTTCTCTCGCTTACGCTTTATCATGAAATATGTGCCGGAAGAAATCCGTGCTCGCGTGGTTCGCAACTCGCGAAGAATTTTCCGGCCGTTCTTTCCGGATATTCACTGGGATCTTCGAAGGTTCTCGTGCGACGCGTATTCTACCAAAGTTTGGAAAACAAAACGATGGGTAAAAGAAATGATTCTTACCGAACGAATACAAAACCCAACCCAACCTAATCCAACCTAATCCAATCCAACCCAACCCAACCCATCCTATCCCGAGAAAAGTAACCCGTGTTTCTTCGATGGAAACAAAACCTAAAAAACGAGAACCCACATGGTGATCGATATATCTACGGAATGTTGTAGCGTTGATACACGATGGTACCTTGATGAATTCGCGTTATCGAAAAGTTTTCCTCTGCTTTGATTGGTGGTTGGGGGTTGGGGGGAATTGGGTGGTTACGACGACCACCCCGAACAATTACATTTTGATCGACAACCCCAAAAGTAACAAACTCCATATTATCCGTGAAATTTTTCCGTCGGTCAATGCGCCACTTGTTACGTTTCAATATTTATGAACGTGAATAACTCTCAGGAAAGTTCGGGCACCAACCGAAAGGCATGAATATTAAAACGAATGCTCGTTTTCTCTCTTTCTAGTAGAGAAGCTAGTAAATTCTCTTTGGACTACGACTACGACAACGACTACGACAACGACTACGACGACGTTCCGAAGAAAGTGAAAATCGATCGGAGAAGAACCGTGTGTATTCGTCGTTTCTACTATGGAGTTAAGTAAAACCCCTCGTACACACAAACACACACACACACACACACACACACACACACACCACACACCCACACGTGTTTTACATTTTTATTTTTATAGAATCGACCGATCAAACTCCATCTATTCTTGATAATAATGCAAAGGAATGAAGGGGACGTATGAAAAGAACGTATATGCGTATTCGTATACAACGAAGAAAAAAATCAATAAATTTATTTATTGATTTATTTATTTATTTTTTTTTTTTTTTAATAAATTAATTATAACCCTTACGTTTTCAAAAATCAATTATCGTCTTTCCGATTGATTAGGAGAACAATTAATACTTCCTGAACTTTAGTATCAAAAGTAATAAATTCATATATCGGTAGGTACGTTGAAAAATTATAAAGTGTACTTTGAATGGATTACGGTAAAGGAGGCTTTTTCAAAGATTTTAGATTCTTCTATAGATCGAAGTGAAATTCGAATGACGTACGAAGACCGACAGACACGGTTCGTCCGTTTTCCCAGTCGAGATCGAAACGTGAAAAGTGAAAAAGAATAGTAAGAGTGATTGAACGAAGAGGAATCGAGACACGCGTATACATAGGTGTGTGTGTGTATATATATATATATATATATATATATATATATAATGTTCAATGTATGTATATATACTTATATACGGGGTGTTCATTTTAATTGATCAAAGAGAATATTATTATAAAGGAATAAAATGTTTTTATAAAAAATAAATAATTTATATGTCGACGTTCGGTCGTAACGAAAATGGCTGATCATTTTGATTGTTATTTGGCAATTCAATATTTATGTGAATCGATCAATAGGAACACCCTGTATATATATGTATGTGTGTGTAGTGTATATATATATATATATACTACATACATAGAGGAGACTGACCAGCCAGCTCGACCGCTCGGCAAAAAGGCAGGAATGTACCAGGATACCACCTTTCTCTCATTCTTCCATTCTTTCTCTCCTTTTATTCGTTCGTTGGTACGCACGTCAGCGCTCGTATTGTCCGGCTGCTTCGTTTCTTTCTTTCTTTCTTTCTTTCTTTCTCCCTTTCACTCCCACAAGAGAATCGACCAGGCTTTATTCCGGGTGAGTTCTGTGATTCAGGGAATCTGCCAATTTATCTCTCATTCTCGCAGGAAAATCGAAGAAATCCACCTCGTTCGTTTTTTCTCGCGAAACTTGACAAAAACATCTTCGAATTGAACCCCTTTCCGAATTCGAGCCAATCGTCATTTAGTTTTATATATATATATATAGACACACACACACACACACACACACAAATACATGCAATTATCTTAAATGAGTAGTATTTCGTTCGTCGCTGTTTTCTTTTTCTATCTTCTAGTTTTTTTTTTTCTTTTTTGTTCAAAGTATCGATCGATCTCCATCGCTCTTTTTTATTAGAGAAAAAACTAATAGCCAGTTTTGTAGTTCGTTCGATGAGAACCGGTGGGAAATAAAGCAAATATTGCGCCTGCAGATGGGCAACCCTTTCGCGCGGTCTGTATGCACCAAGCCGTATGTGCGGTTGCATATTTCCGGGCGCTCGACCAAGCACGAAAATGTGGGAAAATCAAATAGAGAGAAAGATACTGGCTAATCTTTATTTTCTGCATATCCCTACGATATCCAGCCATGTGAATTTAACGACTTGAATCTATAGAAACGTGTACGTAGTTGAATATAAAAAGTTACATTTAAATATTTCAGCAAGATGGTCCGAGGACGCGCGAGTCGCATGGATACGTGGAACGAGAATCGATTGAAATATTTTCACAGATATTTTCTAACACATACGATTAAAGTTCGAGGTCACTAACTTGGCCCTACACATTCGACTAGAAGATATGTTATATATCGGTTATTTCGTTTGCTACCTCTTGGTACTTTGCCAGACGTATATTATGTATTCCTTCGAGTTAGCTCTAGTGAAAATCCAGAATATTCTGAATTGCAGACTTCCTTGGAGAGAACGGGAGAAAGAGAGAGAGAGAGAGAGAGAGAGAGAGAGAGAGAGAGAGAGAGAGAGAGAGAGAGAGAGAGAAGAAGGATGTATAAAGGCTAGGTTTTCGAAGATATACGTGTATATCTTGTACATTAATATTCCTCTCTCCATTCCCATCTTTGCTAAGACTAATTATAAAAGAGAAATATAGACGGAGGACGATTATTTTTTTTTTTTTCCATTCGTTCCATCTTCATTATTTAGACACAATTTTTCTCAACGACATAATTGAATTCGTTTTGTTTCTTTCTTTCTTCTTCTTTTTCTTTTCTTTTTTTTCTTTTTTTACATTTAATCGCTCGTCTCACGTAATTCCTTTTTACTCATTCGTTAATCGGTCATTTAATCGTCAAAGTGGGACAGATGGAGAAAGGGAAAGGATATAATTAGAGAGGCTTGAATAACTCTTATACCATAGAACGAAAATCACACCGTTAGGCGAGAAAACTTGTATGTGATCACCTTCGTAGGAAGAGAGAGTGATTAATATCACCCCCGACGGTATGAATGTTTCCAAAGAGTGAGCGAGAGCGAACGAGAAAGCGAGAGAGAGAGAGAGGGGGGGGGGGAGGGAGAGAAAGCGAGTGTCTGCAATTAGTTTGAAATATCGACGGGTATGCGAAGAGCAAGCGCACACGCGTGCGTTCTCGCGTCGACATTTTCGTAAAGTACGATGGAGCTGAGACGGGGCAAACATCGTCGACCGGAGGGATGGTCGGTTGGCTGGTTGGTTGGTTGGCTGGTTGGTTGGTTGGTTGGTTGGTTGGTTGGTTGGTTGGTCGCGTGCCGAGTATAACTCAATGCCGTTATTCTATAATTAATTGGCACTCGACGTTCGTTCGGTCGAACGAACGAACGAACGATCGATCGATCTATCGATCGATCGATCATTTCTGCGTGAATGAGAGAGGAGTTACTTTGGAATATTAGCGATAAAGGGAAAACTTAGAAAGATCGTTTGCGTGATAGAGAACAAAAGAAATGGAATGGAGGAAGAATGGAAGAAGAATGCGGTATAGGAACGGGGAGGAAGGAAGAAACAAAAAGAAAAAAAGGAAAGAAGAGATTGCGTGTTAACGCAATCGTTGTTATCTCGTACTCAACAAAGAACTACTAATTCTTTCTTTTTCTTTACTTCTTCTCTATCTCTCTCTCTCTCTCTCTCTCTCTCTCTCTTTTGAGAAATCGAGAACGTGTCACTTTTCCCTTGGGAATCAGTTCCCTTTATACGACCACTTTGCGGAACTAATTCGTATCGTCTCTCTTAAAGAACGAAATTAACGTTGTCTCACGAAACTTCCATTTTATTCTACCTTACTAATTCCCTTTTGTGAGATACGTAATTAATTCGAAATCTCTCGTCGAATTATTTCGATCGGTATACTCCTCTTTTTTTTTTTCTTTAATTATTTCTCTCTTTCTCTCTCTCTTGGAAACATCGACTACCCAATTTCACGTATCTTCTGTCGTCGCTTATTTTATTTTCTTTTTGTAATTTTTTACTTCTCTTTTTTTTTTTTCATTCCAAAAAAACAAAAAAAAAAAAAGAAGAAGAAAGAATGATTTATTATACATACGTCCCGTACGTACGTACATCGAATGGAAATGCAACGATGATATCGCACGCGAATGTCGATGCTGGGATATACTTAACACGGGTCACGTCTTTTAAAATACATCATCCCTTTTAACGACGCGCGTGGGGTGCGGGGAAAAAAAGGGGGGGGAGAGGGGGGAGACGCACGCTTTAACGCTCAAACTGAATCACAATCCTTTCAATAAACAGAATTCACAATGCGAGGAGCAATATGTGGAATTGATTTCATTACTTTGACGACGAAGTAATCGGCCACGGCCAATACCATTTTCGAGAGGCTTTCAATTATGTTTGACATATATACCGTATATACGCGTATGTGTGTGTTGTGTGTGTGTATATATATATATATATATGTATAGGTATCAATCCGTACGTACATATATATATATATATATATATATATATATATATATATATATACATATACAATAGTCGATACGAGAAGCGACCTCCATCAGAGAAAATAGCTGGACGGAATCGTGATTTCATCGAAATACTCAACGATTTATCTAAATGCATTTTGATTGACGGGAACAATCAATTAAGTAACGAAAAACTTTCACTTCCTTTTTTTTTTTTTTTCAAAGATTGGGGATGACGGAGTCGAGACGATACATTAAAAAAAAAAAAAAATAAAAAAAAAAGAAGAAGAAAGAAAAAAGGACGTATAACAGAGTTTCGTTATTGTTCGATAATAATGAAATTAACTTCCCCGCAAATTACCTCCCGGGGAGTGGGGGAGGGGAAGAGGGTGGCGTTAGTCGTGCGAAACGATTAATTGTTAAGATAATAATGCGCGGTCCTGGGGTACGACAAGGTTTTCATGAAAATTCGGTCGTGTAAGTTTAACGCTCCTTTAAGAATGGTGGACCCTGCTGCAAGTCATGTTCCTCTCAAGGATATATCATCATCGCGAAGATCGATGTAACTGGGGGGAGGGGGGTGGGGATGGGGGGTTGAATGGGTACGCCGCGCTAAATGTCTCTAATTAATTTTGCATTACTGTCAGCTACGTCTGCTCCTTGTATAACTAACGTTGATATAATTAATCGCTTTCCATCGTTCAATCGATTATGTCACGTTCTCTCTCTAACACTAAAACATACACACACACACACACACACAGACATATATTTATATATATATATATATATATATATATATATATATATATATATATATAGAGAGAGAGAGAGAGAGAGAGAGAATAGAAATTAATAGATGAGAATATACATGTTAAGATCGTCCAAATGAATCCTTTCGTTTGAGAAGACAGACAAAAGAGACATAAATAAATAAATAAATAAATAAATAAATAAATAAATAAATAAATAACTGAAGAGAGAAATGAAAATAATACCGTACACGATATAAATCGAAACTCCTCCGCGTCGTATCTAATCAATTTATTAGTAATTAACTCTCGTCGATATTGATTTTCTTACTACTTTTTCCTCCCCCAACCCCCCCCCCTCTCCAGCCGCCCCGTTCTCGATAATAAGTTAATTAGCCATTATCGCCTTTTGATTTATCAAAATGATGGGTAAAAGAGAGAAAAGAGTTAGGAGGGCGGTTTCGTTATCGACGCATTGGTATAATTAATCGCAAAAATAATTAATCATCTTTTCATCGGTCGATGCAATTTTACTTGGTTGGTAGAGAGAGGGAGGGAGGGAGGGAGGGAGGGCGGCAAACGCGCTGGTTGAGACGTCAAATATTTTTTACAATTTCTCCTTCTCTCTCTCTCTCTCTCTCTCTCTCTCTCTCTCTCTCTCTCTCTCTCTCTCTCTCTCTCTCTCTCTCTCTCTCTGTTCTTTTTTCTTTCTCCTTTCTCTTTCCCTCTTCTTCACTTATGTTTCCACTTTTAATTACTATCCTTGTTAGCATTCTTTCTGTTATTTTTCCGCGTCGGCCGAGGTCGCGCCCAGTTTCTTCCTCTCGACACAACTTACGCGTCTCTCGCGTACGGTGGCCCTTTTTAATTAAACTTTTTCTTATAGGTATAATATTTGCCTAGGTAAAGACAGATTCTCTCACGCCTTAATTATAATATTTAAAACAATACCCCATGTACGAGCTTGAATTTTATTTCGATATTTTGTGTCCATCTCTCTCTCTCTCTCTCTCTCTCTTTCTCTTTCTCTGGTTTTCTCTTGTAATAATAATAATAATAATGATAATTATTATTATTATTATTATTGTTATTATTATAAATACGTTGAAGAGAAATAATTAATTTTAATACGCGATTAATTTTTAAAAAAAATTGATTTATTCGTTAGATTGTTGGGTCAGATTAATTTATTTTGGTCTCCTTTACGCGTTTATACATATCTATACGTGTAAGTAAATATATTATATTTATATATATATATATATATATATATATATATATACGAACACGCGCGCGCGCGCGCGCGCATAAAGCCGGAAGGATAAATGACCTCTCTGTTTATTTACTTCTGCCCGACGGCAGGCTTTTACCGGAGCTATATCTTTCCCCCCTCAAACATTTCTGTGGAGTACCTCATTAATAATAACGCAATGATCAAAAGCATCAATTATTAATGTTGGAATAACCGCGACATATATCATCGGAATCGAACAAACGTAGGTACATATATATATATATACTCTTGTCTCTATCTATCCGTCTATCTTTCTCTTTATTGCAATCATTAAATGTATACAAGAATCGTCATTGCACTTGAAACATGCATAATTATAAAAACACACACACACACACATATATATATAAATGTATGTACAAGTAGTTCTCAATTTGAAGAATTGTTTTTTATTAAAAATTGTAAAGATCTTTTTTAATGAGAGAGAGAGAGAGAGAGAGAGAGAGAGAATAAATAAATAAATTGAGCTGTCAAAAGCAGAAGACGAAGTTAATACGAACAAACGCGAGTATCTATCATTTGATAATATTCGCGCTTTATCGAGAGAAAAAAAAAGTAAAAAAAAAAAAGAAAAAAGAAAACGAGATGGAAAAAGAATGAGCTACCACCACCACCACCACAACCACTACTACTACTGATACTACTCCGTTCGATCGATCATATTAATTATTTTCGACGAACATACTTTTGCGTACTAGCACGTCGCGTGTATATTTAATTTCTTTTTTTTTTTATTTTCGACGTGACTTACGAACACTTTAATCTATCGTTCAAATACGTCCGACGAAACAATGAGAGAAAATTTCGATGAAATATCCCAAAGAGTCGATAATTAAAGCATGCAATAGTCCGACAATTTTTTCCCATTTTTATACGGGGTATTTCGAAAGTTTTTTTTTTTTTTTATATATATATTATTTAAAAAGAAAAAAAAAATTACGAATCACTTCTTTCGAGAATTTTTATATATCAATTTCTCTCCCTCTTGCTGTCTTTTTGTTTTCACAAATCGTTGAATCACGATAATAGAATCATTTTGGACCACCATGTCTACTACGAATGTTGTTTAGCTGCTATATGTAGGTAGAGAGAGAGAGAGAGAGAGAGAGAGAGAGACGGGGGGGAGGGGGGAGACGCATGGTAGTGGTACGCGGTACGGTCGTAAGCACAATTTCGAATAGAATTATCGTCGTGGTCAGGAGAATATGTCGAGTTCATAATGCAAATGATAACGACGATGACGATTACAAGTTGCGTCGCGTGGTGGTGGTGGTGGTGGTGATGGTGATAGTGATGGTGGTGATGTTGGGATCGAGTGGATGATTCAACGTCGATTAGAAAGCCCTGAATTATAATTTATTTCGTCATTGTAATAAAATATAAAATCGAGAAAGGAATGAGATTCCTTTAAAATTCGTTTTATCGTTCGTCGATAGGAGGATCCGCGAAAAAGAAGAAGAAGAAGAAGAAGAAAAAGGAAAGCAGGAGGAGGTGGAGGAGGAGGAGGAGGAGGAGGGAGAGGAATCTTCTCTTACTTTTGACGGATGAAATCTGACAAAACTTTTCCCATTTACATACCTCTCTTTAAATTTACCACG
>OU964980.1:4272434-4274934 GCA_918808275.2 Dolichovespula sylvestris
ATAATTTTCCCTTGATTTCTTTTTTTTTTTGCTTATTTCTTTTTTTCCTTCTTCCTCTTAGTTTTCCTCCCTTTAATTCGCTCGAGTT
This sequence comes from Dolichovespula sylvestris, assembly GCA_918808275.2. Classification (NCBI taxonomy): domain Eukaryota; kingdom Metazoa; phylum Arthropoda; class Insecta; order Hymenoptera; family Vespidae; genus Dolichovespula; species Dolichovespula sylvestris. Next base: position 4,272,523 of record OU964980.1, read on the forward strand.
CGAACGTACAAACGAATATTTTAAAAAGTTGTTCTTAGTATATTTGATGATTTTGATAGTTAGGAGGAAGAAAATTTGAGAGAGAGAGAGAGAGAGAGAGACTCTTTAAGAAAAATTAAAATTTTTAATAATAATAATATATATATATATATATATATATATATATATATTTGATTAGTAATATAAAATAAAAATATAACGTGAATAAAATTAATGCACTATGAAGATGGTAGTAGATATTAGTTTCGACTTACCTCGATTCATCCCTTTCTCTCATTCTCTCTCTCATCTTTCTCTATCTCTTTCATTCTCTCTTCCTTTCGATCTATTATATCGTATTCCAAGAGTTACCTCGTTCACGTCCGGCACATAAGGAGAACTTAATCGAACTCCCCTGTTCAATCTTCCTTGCTCGTGATTAATTTTTTTTCTCTCTCTCTCTATCTCTCTCTCTCTCTTTCTCCTTCTTTCTTTCACTGCATTCTAAATTCCTTCTCCAGCAATGACTATGAATTCCTATATGATTTATTCCGTCCAATATCTTTCGGAGAATACATAGAACGTATTAAAGAATTCTTTTTTGAAAAAGCTCAACGAGTGGAATTAAGTATAATATATACATGTGTGTGTGTGTGTGTATGAAAGTTGAATCTCGAAACATTTTTAAACTAGTTAAGAAGGTAGACGAGATCGTTAGACGAGGAACATATTTTACGAGCCTCCTGTAGGCACCTGTGCACGTATATATATATATATATATATATATACGCGTGTGTGTGTATGCGTGCGTGTATTCTTGGCATTTCGAACATATGCGCACACATGCACACAGTACATATAATATATGTACATATTCACTTGAGTTTTGCTCTAGTCTGCTGCAGTCTGCATACTCGCATATTTAATAAGGTCTTACTACCCTTGTTCCATGGAAGCAAATTCACCCTCTTCCACTTCTGAACCTTCTCCACAACTCTACTTCGATGACTACGAAAGTATTCGCGTTATATCTAAAGGCAGTTTGCCTTAGGCTACCAGAAGGAGATTCACGATCATACCCTTAGTACTTACTTACTTACTTACTTACTTACTTACTTACTTACTTATTTGTTTTTTTCTTCTCTTTTTTTAATTTCGAAAGAGAATTTCTTGCAGCTTCGATGAAAACTTTTCCCATACGTAAGGATATATCCTACCGAGGGTAGATGGAAGATAACTTTATGTATGCGTGTGTGTATATATATATATATATATATATATACGTTTATTTATATATATGACGTTGATACAGGGAATTTCTCGTAAACGAGACCGACGATTTTCCTAAACGATACGGTTATTTGCCATGATTACTCGTCGAATACTTCTTCGAGATTTATCCTTCGTAGATTGAAGAATAAGAAGAAGGTAAGACGAGTATAGAGGATTTATTGGAAATCGATGAAGGATGAGAGATCGATTAAGGGACTCGAAGGGTGGAGATAAATCATCTTTTATGTTGGGAAAAGGTAGACAAATATTTTTCGATGCAATCCTTTTAGGACAATACAACAAAAAAAAAAAAAGGAAAAATCTTTACGATGCTTGCATCTCATCTCTCTCTCTCTCTCTCTTTTTTCTCGCTTATCGAGAGAAAATAATAAGGAGATAGGAATACATTGGTTGATAGTCTTACCTGTACGATCGTGGTACTTTGGTGTGGTACCGTTCGTTAGTTGAAGAGCGTTCGGGTAGAAAGCCACGAATAGATAAAGTTGAAGAAGGAACTCTTGACCTCTTTCTCTCTCTCTCTCACTCACTCTCTACCTCTCTCTATCTCTATCTATCTCTATATCTCTCGTCTGGTTTTCTCTATGGGAGAGTACCGAGACAATGGAAAGAAAAAGGTTTTAGTCCGTCACAAATTCTTTCATGCTCTCTCTCTCACTCTCTCTCTCTCTCTCTCTCTCTCTCTCTCTCTCTCTCTCTCTCCTTCTTTCTTTTCAGGGATGACATTTTTTATGCGACGAGTCGATAGACCGCCGCCCTTGAAAGATTTGTTAAAGGAATTGTTAAAATAGATTAGACAGATAGACAGGCAGATAGATAGATAGATGAATGAACAGATGGATAAATCAATCGATCTCCTTCTCCGATAATAATAATAATAATAATAATAATAATAATAATAATAATAATAGTAATAGTAATAATGAAAAAAAAAAAAGGACAAAGACTCCTCTCCCTTATGTATTTATTCAAAAATCTAAACGAGAGAGGGTATAGATCTACCTTGAACATTTTCAAACCCTCCCTCCTCGCGCTCCGCGTTCAATTAAATGATAAAAGTAACACGCTTGCGTGTCAAGGGAGATCGAAGGGGTGGCGAACGCGTACGGGGAAGGGGGGAGGAAGATGAAGAAGGGGAGAGTG
>OU964980.1:4279934-4324934 GCA_918808275.2 Dolichovespula sylvestris
TTTATATACAGGGTGAGCCGATATAGCGATGTAGGTAGTAGATGTCGAAGTAACCATTTTGCTATACCTTTGATAAAACGTTTAACGTTAGATACATTTAATACTCTTTTTCTCTTTTGTTTCATTTCATTTCAATTCATTTCATTTTATTTCATTTTATTTCATTTCATTTCATTTCATTTCATTTCATTTCACTTCACTTCACTTCATTTCACTTCATTTCCATATCTGCAGATATAATTTTTCCTTTTTATTTCTTTTTTTTCTTTTTTTTTTTTTATTTTAACGTCAATTCGAGTCCATCAAATGAATGAGAGATCAAAAAAAGAAAATTAATATTAGCGCGATATTTTATCCAAAGTAAACGAGTCCTTGTTTTTGAAAGTATCGTTTGACATAATTCAAGAGGATAATATCGTCATTCAGAGAACGTAGAATTTATGGACACTGGCGCAGTTTTTTAAAATGTCAAAAATTTGTAGTTTCAATTTTTTTTTTTTTTTTCTAAATAAAAATCTTTAACTCGAGAGATCGCATTACGCGTTTCAATCATGTCGTTATTTACGTTCTCTCTTTCACTCTCTCTCTCTCTCTATATATATATATATATATATATACATACACGTATGTACATATATAACTAGTCAGACATGATCGGAGTTCGTAGGAACTCTTTTTTCCACGGGGCTTTCACGGTTCGTCAATTTATAAAGGGTTATTCATATTTTCTACTACCATTCGTTTAGTTCGAAAGATAAAATTTGTTTCAACGAAGAAACGTGAAGTATGAAAACGGGGGAAAAAGAGAGAACAAAGGAAAATAGAGAGGATGGGAATGGAAGAAGAGGAAAATATGAAAAAAAAAAAAAAAAAAAAAAAAAGAAGAAATATTAGCGAAACTCTCCAAAAGCATGGTCGTGAGGATATTTTTGTTTTCTTTCTCTTCTCTTTATCTTCATAGTTTTCTTTTTTCTTCGTCGAGCTAAATTTGTTAAATTTTCTCCCTCTCTCTCTCTCTCTCTCTCTCTCTCTCTCTTTCGGTTTCTTTTCTCCTTCTAGGGCCAAGTCGAAATTCCTTTCCATCTCGAGTTTCGTAGACTCGCCGCCTTCGCGTAAATAGGATTACATTATACGCCCTTCGAGATTCTCGCATCGCCCATAACCCGAAGGAACGTCTGCGCTCGTGAGAGAGTATTCGTAAAACTCATAAGGAAGTTCACGCTTGTTTTTGACATAAAAGGGGCAAAACTCAAGAGCCCTTGCCTGAATCTATTTACTAGTCGTCTATACGATGATATATATACACACACACACACACATATATATATATATATATCTGCTCGACTATGAAGATATGCACACAACCTTTACCTTATTCCCGTCAAACTTAGTAATTAATTGTATCAAAAGGGAGGAGGGGGAGGGGATTTAAGAGAGAAGATGGATAGAAAGATAACGAGAGAGAGAGAAATGGCATAGTTTATTTTCATGATAGACAATCGTTGAAACATAGGTAAAGCAAGCGATAGGATGTACTGGATGAGTTTCTCCGGATGTTTTGTGCCTGTCTGTGTCTGTATGTCTGTCTGTCTCCCCTTTCTCAAAACTGAAATTTCAAAAGGAACGGGATAGAAAATGCCACTCCGTATTTGCTTTCCTATGTGAAATGAGAAAAGAAATTCAAAATTGAATCGGTATACAACACACATGTGCATATGTACAGGGTGATACGCGTAGAATGCGTATCGGTGTGATGTATTTTATCAATTTATCTTTTTTTTTTTTTTTTTTTATTACCGTTTGCCTTTGACGAAGTTAAAACGATAAACGTTCACGCTTTATCTCTGCTCGTTTGTAATGAATTATTTGAAAAAAAAATAAAATATAAAAAACAAAACAGTCTTGAAAGGAAGAAGAAGTACAAGAAATGGAAGGAAAGTCAAATATTTCGAACATTTTTACATTGATAAGAAAAAGGAAATAGAAAAGTAAGAATCGTCGAGGTAAAAATTTTCGAATGAGTCGAATAGATAGTAACTCACCCCGTATATAGGATGACCCACAAAAATGATTGCAGAAGTGTATTCTCGTATTCGAGGTCACGCCGTAGAGAAAAGGGAAAAGGGGGAGGATGGAGTCAGGCCGTTTCGGTGGCACGGAGAAACGTTAACTTCCTGTAATGCGTGTCGTTGCCTTTCGGGTACAATATTCGGTTTGCAAAATAATTTGAATAAAGCGACTAGACCCGAGCCTGTGCATGAGCTTGCTTGTTTCCTTGCTTCCTTGCTTCCTTGCTTCCTTGCTTGCTTGGCTCGCTTATTTGCGTTAAACGCTCTTCTACCCACACGTTCCGGGTATGATATTAAAATTATTTTTAACCCTTTAAAGAGAGAGAGAGAGAAAGAGAGAGAAATTTTGAAATTCACCCGCTCACCAACCGTGTATATGTATATGTATATGTATATATGTATTAGGTCTGATATGATATTCGGCTAGAATTGATTCGAGAGAGAAAAGAAAGAGATAACATTTTTACGATTACCATCTTCGAAAATATATATATATATATATATATATATATATATATATATATATATTGTTTGTTTGTTTGTTTGTGGCGGTTATCTTTAATCTCTTTGATAAGAACTACGTACAATTTTTGTTACTTTTATCTCCAATCTTTATTAATCCTTCTGCATTTCCTTAGATTGGTCAAAAGTTCCGATTCTTTTTCCTTTATTTTATTCTTTTTTTTTTTTTTTTTGTTCAGATTGTAAAAGGACAAAAGTTTGAGAAGCGTGTTTGTAATTTGAAGAGAGAAAGAAACAGAATTGGGTAAAAAAATGTCTGAAAAAAATACTCAGTTAATTTTTTATATCATCTAGAAACTTTTGGCGTGCTCTGTTATTTAATCATCTCTCTCTCTCTCTCTCTCTCTCTCTCTCTCTCTCTCTCTCTCTCTCTCTCTCTCTCTCTCTCTCTCTTTGCGGGCATTAAAATTTTTAATGATAAATTAACAAACATTTTTAAATTAGTCGGTATCGACTAAGATAAATTAACGTTCGTTCGTATTGACTTATTTCTAACAATTTGCTTTCCCACAAATATATATTTTGTGTGTGTGTGTGTGTGTGTGTGTGTGTGTGTGTGTGTATGAATGTAGATATTTGGTATAAAAATACGAGGAATAAGGGGAAGGTTAGCCGTTAAAACATTCACGCGAAATAAAAAGAAAAAATAAGAAAGGAAAGAAAAAGAAAATACAAAAGGAACGAAATAAAAGTGAAATTATTCCCCGAAGGGGAATTTAAAATTTACGAAGGCGATTGGCTCGTAGAGATGCGATTCGGATTAGGACTAGCTGAATTAACGTTCGTGGGACGCCGTAAAACGAGACCATCAGCACACCCTTTCCTCCCTCCTCTTTACCCTCCTCACCCTTGATCCTTGCCGGGGGAGATAAACGAGCACTTTTTATTTCTTCGCCATCTTAAAAAAAAAAAAAAAAGAAAGAAAGAAAGAAAGGAAAAAAAGAAAAAATACTCGTGGGAGTGCACGAACTTGTAAATCTCTCTTCTTCTTTTTTTCTTTAGACCCCTTTTCCCCCCCTCTCTTCTTTCTTTCTTCTTCCCTACTTTTTATTATTATTGTTATTATTATCGTTATTATTGTTTTATTTTTTTTTTATGGAGCAGATATCATTGCTCCAAGGACGTTTCATCTTTCATTATTTTTATCCATCATCTATCTATCTATCTATCTATCTATCTTTCTCTCTCTTTCTCTCTCTCTCTCTCTCTCTCTTTCTCTATAGATATACATATATATTATTTTTCTTCGTTAATCTTTTTGTTCGTTTTAAACCCTTTTCATCTCAATTCCTTTTTCTTTTTGTTTTTGTTTTACGTTGAAAATAAGTCGATTGTCTCTTTGCGAAAGAAAATAAACGGCTCGGAAGAGTGAGCGAGATAAAGAGGTCCTGAAAAAAAAAAGAGAGAGAAAGACAGAAAAGAAAAAGAGATAAAAGAAGGGTTCGTACATATATGTGTATATGTATATATATATATATATATATATAAGGGTCGATAGAATATTTTTTGCAAACGTTTACGGAATATACGTGTATATGTTCGCTTGACGTTTATTACGAGTGTACATACCGGTAGTCAACCAGCAGAGAGAAAATTGCTCGGTGCTTTAAAGGGGTGGAGGGAGGGTGGAAAAAATCCACTTTGTACGGAGATAAGTTAAATTCAAAGAGGATGGGGAGGGGTGGGAAGGAAGGGGTATAAAATTAAGAGGGAAAGGGAGAGGTGACAATTCGCTTAGGGATTTGAGACCTGGTTTCGTTGGTTGGTCGAGTCGTACGATTAAAAAAAAAAAAGAAAAGAAAAAGAACGAAAGAAAGGCAAAAATAAAAAAAAAAAAACCGAACGTAACTTTCCATCATTTCTAATAATAATAATAATAATGATGATGATGATGATGATGACGATGATGAGGGAGAAACGTTTAATGGAAAAATAGCGAGAGGGGAGAGGGAGGAAAAATGGCGGAACGTCTCCTCTTCCTTCGTTAATCGTGCGAGAGTCATTCCAATTTTAAATACGTAATCCCTTTTTCCGGATCGAATACGGTAAAGCCTCTTATCCGCGGCCGTTGCAACTTTCAACATTTTTCCGCCGCTTCTTTTCTTTTTTTTATTTTTTTTTTTTTTTCTTTGTACCTCCTAGGTGTACATCGCCCCACGAAAGTTCCTTCAACGTGTTTCTCTTCTCCCTTCTTGCAATTAAAGTGAGAGCGTTCCAAATGCATATAGTCGTTCGAAGTAATCGTCCTCTCTCTCTCTCTCTCTCTCTCTCTCTCTTTTTCCCTTACCCTTTTTATTTTTATACCGTCCCTTTATTTCTACCAATTCACTGAATTCTTTTTATTGCAACATGCCATATATATATATATATATATATATATATATATATATATATATATATATATATATATATATAGTTGTCGAGTCTCCTCATATAATTAGTATTTAATATTGCATATAATTTCTCGGCATGGTTGTTTTGTTTTATTTTATTCTTTTTGTTTTTGTTTTTTTTTTTTTTTTTTTTTTAATATAACTTGTGTAACTTCTCTAATAAGATCAGCAGGGGGTGTTCAAAGGTACATGTGTATATAAAAATGTTGGTATTAAAGAAAAAAAAAAAAAAAAAAAAAAAAAAAGAAAAGGAAGAAGATGAAGAGGAAGAAAAATAGATGGACAGTGTTACTTTATATCTCGAGGAGAAGGAACTTTTGCGCGAGATTGTACATCCAATCCTTAAATCGACGTTACAGTGAATCTCGTTACCGTGGATTTTAAATACCTAATACCATCGCATAATCCGATCGATATCGGACCATTTCTTTTGATCTCGAATAAGTACCTATATATCTTAATTTGTAACGTTTATCAAGTAGAATACTTTCGAGAGTTTACTTAAAATATCGTTTAATCGTACGAATCGTTATACTAATATTCTATTCTTTTATTATTCGACGTTTCAAAATGTCGCGTCGATGTGTATATATAGGTATACATAGGTATACATATATACGTTGAATATTATTAATAGTGTATTATTAACAAGCGGTAACTCGATAGTAAAGCCACTATTATTTTAGATGGGATGGGATGAATATGTACTTATGTATATATTGTATGTGCATATACATACATACATACATACATAAATACATACATTCGATTTCATTATCCTTTGAAATCACAAATTACGCGTTGTTGGTGTGTACAACGATGTGTCCCCCCCTCCTCACTCCTCCTCCACGTTTATTAATAACCGAACTCTCTAGTAAAGGTAACTTAATATATACGCTTGTAAACGCACGAACCCAAGAACGACCCGACTCCGAAGAGGAAAAGGAAACGGTAGGTAGGTAGGTAGGTAGGTGGTTAGGTAGTACGATATATATATATATATATATATAACGTCTTCTTCGATGTCTTGACTTCCGGTTAATGACGATCATTCGAACAAGTCAAAGAACCGAGTAGTTACCTACCCTTTCTCACTCGTATATCCACTTCCTTCGACCTAGATGACACAATTTAATTAAACTTTCTCTCTACCCTCGCACAGGCAATTTCCGTTTTTCGCTATTTCGTTATACCAGATTTCAACGTCTACCAGAGCGAAAGAGAGAGAGAGAGAGAGAGAGAGAAAGAGATTATTTCCTGATCATTATCACTATATCGAGACTATAGAGGGTATATTCTCTTTCTCCAATACGAACGTAGTTTTGTCGAATGTTTCGTTTGATTGTTCTTAAAGATATACTTCAGTTAACAATATCGACATTATAATTAGTAGTAATTATATATATATATATATATATATATATATATATATATATATACTTGCTATTGAGATGTAGATTAAAAACTAGACGGATAGTTTTTGGCAAAGATAATTTTATTGGCGAACGAATACGTTGGTAGTAAATAATAATAATGTAAATGGAGAAAGTAGGAATCGATCTTTATTAAGATAATCGATACATTTGTAAATCGCTTTATTACGCACCGGGACGTGATATAACCACGGTGCCGATCCTTCCGTCACGCTTTACCTTCCTCTAAATCGTTAAAGCGACGAGACAAAGACGACATCTTTCTCGTGTTGCCGGCCAACAATCGTTGAATCTCACGGAAGGTTCTACCTTTGGTTTCAGGTAATAGAAACGTAACCATAAAGAAAGCCAACAAACACGAAGCAGAGAAGAAATAATAAACCGCGTAAGCACCGAGTATGTCGCCGATCACTTGATAAAGTTTCGACACTGCAAAACCGAGTACACCGTCGAACAATGTAACAATGGCGCCGGCTATTCCCTTAACCTCAGTCGGGAAGAGTTCGCCGATCAATGCGTTAGGCAGGGTACCCAATCCAATTTGAAATGCCACTTGAAACAATATTACTACGACTACGGGAAGAAAATTGGCGGAGGAGACGTTGAATTTTTTAGCGTCCAACATCAGGTATACCGCTAATATTGCCAACATTATCGACGAGCCCAAAGTTGAGAATATAAGTAATGGCCGTCTTCCGGCACCTTCGACGGTTGCGGTCGAACAGGCGCCCGACACCAAACCAACGGCCAATACCATTATAGTTGCTATGTTCGAATCTATTCCAACCGAGGCGCGATTGAATAACACTTCTAAATATTGTATGGTACTGAAGTTTCCGCTTAGTTGTTGCGCCGCTATCAGGCCGAGGATTATACAGAGTGCACGGCTATTCGTTGGCAGGAGGATTAGTTTAACTTTATTCAGGACAGTCTTCAGACCGTTTTCTTCTTTACCGTTGGTTACAACCACCGAGGTGGCGATGGTGTTGGTGGCGATGGTGTTGGTGGTGGTGGTGGTGGTGGTGGTGGTGGTGGTGGTGGAAGAAGAAGAAGAAGCGGGAACTTTGTTAATTCGATCGTCTCCAGCTATCTTGTTATCCCTCGAGTCCTCGTTCGAGCCAGCCTGCAAAGCTAACTCCAATTCTCTTCGTGCCTCGTCGCGATCGCGTATACCCTTGAAGAAGGCCAACGATCGCGAGGCTTCGCTCTTCCGACCTCTGGCAGCTAAAAAGTGTGGACTCTCGGGGAACCAGACGAACGTGAGGATGAATAATATCGGTATCGTTAAGAGTACGACGACCAATGTTCGATAAGAGATCCACGGACCAATGCTACATGTTAGTAATGAACCGGTGAAGACGTTTACGGCTATCAATGTTCCTAAGGCTCCGCGAATGTTTACGTCGGCCACTTCGGAGACGTACATCGGATTGGTCGTGTAAGAAACACCAACGCCAATACCCAAAATAACTCTTGCTGCGTAGAGAGCGGATACCGACGTAGCAAAAAATACTATAGTCCAGCCGGCTATATAAAATCCGCTTGATAACAATAGACACCTCTTTCGGCCGTACCTATCGGCCAAATAGGCACCCAAAAATGGACCGATCATAGAACCGATCACGGTCAACGATACGATCCAAGACGACTCGTCCTCCGTTATCCTCATCGGTGCATCGCCGTCCTTCGACATCAACTTCGAAAGACTCGTCGTTGTCCAACCGTAAACCGTTCCAACTGCCACCATCGATAGGGTCGCTGTAATTACGAACGAATTTTCATCGTTCTCTCGGTTATAGGATCTTTTCGATTTCTACGTACACATTTATATATATATATATATATATGTACCTAACTCTTGTTTACGTCGTGCGTTAAAAACCATGCGCGAGGCTCCGTTATTATAAACGCGCATGTCGAATAATTATTATACTCTTGCGCGGATCGCGAGACGTTTAAATGAAGGCTGTTAACGTTCGTGCATTAACGTCGCCCCCCCCCCCCTTCGACTGAATTATCTCGATAAAAAAAAAAAAAACTTGTACGGACGGGAATCTGCCGAGTCAGACGGAGAAATATTCAGACGGGTTTTTTCAAATTTAATGAACTCTTTAGATCGAGGTAAAAGTGTGCTCTGAATTTTTTAATAGACGTAAAAAAGAATTAGCGTGCTAAATGTTGAATCAAATAAAAAAATATATATATATATGTGTGTGTGTTTTTATATATATATATATATATATATATATATATATATATATATATATATATTTCAGATTCATCAGAGAAAGAGAGAGAAAAGGAAACGTGTACCAAACCTGAGATCGATGCTAGCCATTGTCTCCAGCGTGTTCTTTCCGATAGATTGGACTTTTCAATGGTCGTATTCTGCGATGTTTCGCCTTTTGGAGCTTCTTTCGGTAGGTCGATCTGAGAAAAAAGAAAAAGAAAAGAAAAAAGAAATGGAAAGGAGCAAAACATTTAAAAAAAAAAAAATAAAAAGAGAGAAAAAGAAGATCGATGACGCGTCCTTTAATCTAATCTACGAGCTGGTAAAATGCCTCTTCTCTATTTTCCGCGTTTTCTTTCTTTCTTTCTTTCTTTCTTTCTTTCTTCTTCTTCTTTTTTTTGTTTTTTTTTTTTTTTGCTTTCCTTATCGCCGTAAACAAACGCTCTTCGATCATCTCGATCACGCTTACGTGCACCCGCTTGCCCGTAAACTCTATGAAAGAGTAACCAAGTACAACGATAAAGAAAGTACAATGTTCACCATTCCTGCAGGAAAATATATTTTTCTCCGTGAGAGTAATATATATGTATGTATGTATGTATGTATACATAAAAAAAAAAAAAATAACAACCAAAAATAACGAAAGAAAATATTTATATTCACAAACAAGTACATTACAAATTGTTATATTATTTCACTATCTTTTTTCTTTTCTTTAGATTTAAAAGAAAGAAAGAGAGTGAGAGAGTGAGAGAGAGAGAGAGAGAGAGAGAGAGAGAGAAGGAAGCAAATCTGTCAGATTTTTATTTTTCAATCGATCATTATTATCATCGTCGATATATTATATCGTATACAGAGCGATCCAATAATTAACATGTCCTCAAAAATAATATCTTCCCACGAAAGTAGAATATATTTAACAAAACTAACGCGCTTATAAAACGAATCCCATCCGTCTAGATTATCCGTGACTTTTGTATTATTTCGATGATTAAATTTTTATTGCCTTGTATCTATCTCTCTCTCTCTCTCTATATATATATATATATATATATATATATATATATATTACATATATAATAAAAATAAGAGAACGAAAAAAAAGGTGTTTCGCAAGCATGTAACACGAGAAGAGACGATATAGTGTAAGGGCGCATCTCTTCATTGTTACAAAAATGAAGAGTCTATGCGAGCTACGAAGGGAAAATAACTCGATGGAAAAACACGGGTAGAATAGAGGCGGATAAAAGAAATATTGTCTTGTCCCGTTAAGGACGAAGGCGTAGTCCGAACACACACGCGCGCACATGCACGTACACACATGCATGCATGCATGCGATTTCTTAAAGGAATAAATTTAAGAACCACTGAGGCGTAAGGCGCGGTCGGTGGGAGGTGAAGGGAAAGAAGGATACGTGCTAGGGAAGAGAAACCGTGTAAAATGTTACACCGTCGTCCTTCTTCTTACTGGTTCTTGTAATAAAAAAAGCACGGAGCTTTTTCTATTCGCACGATTCTCGTTATATTATTATTATTATTATTATTATTATTATTATTAAAATTTATTGTATATATTCCGCAATGTATGTCGCAAACGTTTGTTATATTTTCACGTACTGCGAACAAATGAATCTTACGACGTAGTCGTTGTTTCTCGAGCGTCTTTCGAGAAAATTGAAAGAGCGAGACAACGGGGTAGGGATAAAGGAGAGAAAGGAAAAAAAAAGGAGGGAGAAATGATTTTTACTAGGACGGGACGGGACGGGACGGGACGGGTTGAGGTAGGGCGGGATGTAACGGGCGAAATAAAAATTGAAGGATAACAGACTTTTCCACGTCACAAGTGATAAACTAGATCGCATTAGAGGCACTTTAAGGTAACGCGTAGTTTCGAAGGGAACAGCAATTTCTTGCGACACGTAACACAGAGAAGCTGCTGGTGTTCGATGAAACCTTATAACTGTCGAGGCTTTTAGATAAGGGCAGAGAAGGTGGGGACGGGGACGGGGGCGTAAGGGATGAACAATCGATCGACGATAAATCACGTCCCGCTCTCGAAGATAACTCTAAACGTTCTCTCTCTCTCTCTCTCTCCCTCTCTCTCTCTCTCTCTCTCACTTTCTCTTTCTTTTTTTCTTTTTTTTTTATTCCCTCGAATAATAACGATGCCCAATGATCGGGTCGATATTACGAAGAGGAAAAAACTTATACGTTTCGATTAATATCATCGTCCGAATTAATAATGTAAATAATTATGACGATGTTAAGAATAATGCAATGTAAAATTGTTTTTTATAGATGGAAATTTTGAAAGTATTTACGATGGAATAGAGAGAATGGCTTCGTTAATCGTATCGTCGAATTAATATATATTAACTACGATGATATTGCGAAAGAAATGAATTTTATATGTGGTAATTAAAAAGTGTTGGAAGAAGAGAGAGAGGAGAGAGAGAGAGAGAGAGAGAGAGAGAGAGAGAGTGGTAAGCTTTAACCTATTTGCAATGAATCTATTTTTAAAGAAAGTATCGATCGATCGAAGCAGCATCATCATCAAGGGACGGCCCGTAATATCTCTTTAATACAAATTACATTTTTATAAAGATAAACTCGAGATTATATATATATATATATATATATATATATATATATATAGAGAGAGAGAGAGAGAGAGAGAGAGAGAGAGAGAGAGAGATAGAGTTAGAAATAGAGAGAGAAAGAGAGAGAGAGAGAGAGACAGCTCCCTTCATTCGAATAGGAGGCTTCTATAATTAGGGTGACCGTATTCGCGTGAGGTTTTTGCCTCTCGTCGAGAGAGAGAGAGGGAGAGGGTAAACGAAAAGGATTTGAGAGTACCATTCAAGCGACCGAACGAAGTGAAAAACAGTCAAATTTAGTGGAAGAGCAGACGCGCCCAAAAATAAGAGGAAGATGAATAAAAAAGAAAAAAAAAATGAGAGGAGGAAGTAGAAGAGTCGTAGTTGAAGATGCGTCATTATAATTTTTCCTATTCACGGAAGATAGAAACGATCGACCGAGTGAACGTCTCTCTCTCTCTCTCTCACTCTCTTTCTCTCCCTCTCTCTTTCTCTCTGTGCGTTTCCCTCTTTCTCACTCTTTTTCGAAGAGGAAAGAGAGAGAGAAAGAGATAGATAGATAGATAGATAGTGAGAAACAGATAGAGAAAAACAGAAAGAAAGAGAGAGATAGATAGATAGTTAGATAGATAAATAGAGATGGAGATATTAAGAAAGAAGATTTCTAATGCGCAAGCGCGAACATTTTGTGCGCCTGCGCAGATTTTCGATTCGACCTCGCGGCATCGTCGTTCCTTCGAAAGTCTCGTGCTACCACGCGCCAAACATAACCTCTCGAGGAAAACTTGAAGGAGGGGGGGGGGCCAATGGATGGGAAAAAGAGAGAAAAACTAGTGAGAGTGATCGAGAGTGAGGGTGAGGTAGAAAGGAGGAAGAGGAATATATATATATATATATATAGAGAGAGAGAGAGAGAGAGGAAGAGGACGAACGAAGATACAAAAGAAAAAAAGAAAAAATCAGAGAGAAAAATAAGAAGAAAAATCGGTAAGAAAGAAAGAGATGATGAAAGAAGGAGAAAGAGGAAAACGCTTGGTTCCTTTTAAACTCTCCGACCACGTGTATACCATATATATATTTATATACATATGTGTGTGTGTGTGTGTGTATGTATCTTTGGGTTCGCGCGTTGCATTTACAATTACAACCCCCTTTGTACGATCTCCATCTCTTTCTTTCCAACGGAAGAAGGGGGTGGGACGGCGCGGAAGGCTGAGAGAGGGTTCGCGTGGTGTCGAATCTTTTAACAAAATTATCGCCGATTTTAAATGGAAATGACACACTACTCACCAAGGGATCAGTCGTGCCAGTCATGTTTTTTCCCGAGGATGATCTCTCTCTCTCTCTCTCTCTCACACGCACGCACGCACGCACACAAACACACTCTCACTCTAACTCGCTCGGACTAAAAATCACTTTATTTTCTCCTTATTACACTACTAAAGTCCTCGTCTGTCGTCGTTCTTACGTTCGTCCGCGTTTTACGTTAACGTTGTTGACGTTGACGTTGACGTTAACGTTGGGATCGATCGTAAGAGCTAACGTTTTGCACACGTGAAATCGTCTCGAGCATCGACGACGTCCTGTGCCGCTCGAGAGAAACTCTCCCTCCCTCCCTCCCTCCCTCCCACCCTCCCACCGTACCAACCTACCCACCTCCCTCTCACCCTCTCTCCCTCTAACTCATCGGCTTCTCCTTCTCTCTTTCTCTCTTCCTTCTCCTCCTCCTCCACATCCTCCTCCTCCTCCTCCTCCTCCTCCTCCTCCTTGTCCTCTTCTTCCTTCTCTCTTTACCTCTTTCCCTCCGTCGTCATTCGTAGCTTTTCACTCACGGCCGACGCGTCTCCTTCGCACTTGCGCGCACGCGCTCCGAAAGACACGTGAGTGTTTCCTTCCTCTCTCACTCACTCACTCTCTCTCTCTCTCTCTCTCTCTCTCTCTCTCTCTCTCTCTCTCTCTCTCTCACTCACTCTCACTCACTCTCTACTCTGATCGATATTTATAATTGTACCCACGGTGATTCCCATTTTATTCACTACTCCGTTCACTCTTATTCTCCCTCTCGCACGCTTCTTCACTCATCTCTTTTTATCTCATCGTCGCATATTCATATATATGTGCATTGTATGTGTATATGTATATTGAGAGGGAGAGAGAGAGACGGCTAGATAGATAGATAAATAAATAGAAAACGTTCATATCCATGCATTTACATTCTAAACGAAGTTTATTATAATGTTCGTAAGCTATTTGTAAGCATTAAACTGTAGCGGTCTTTCGATGTTAATTATCGGATATCGTTCGTACATATATGTACATAAAAGTCGATAATATATTTATATATATATATATGTGTGTGTGTGTCTGTGTGTGTGTATCTTAGAGTTTGTTATACAATATATCCTATATATTAATATTTATAGATACGTTATAAATAATTTATCTATCTAACTATCCATATAACTGTTTATTCATTTATCTATACATCTCTATCTATATCTCTATCTTTTTTTTTTTTTTTTTTTAATGTTTCCGAGACGGCAAGATAAATTATGTCACCAACTATGATTGCTATCGAGAAACTCGACTGATTTTCTCTCTCTCTCTCTCTCTCTCTCTCTCTCTTTTTTCCTTATCCAACCGAGAAGTAAAATACTCTAATTATTAGTAAATAAATATGAAAGGAAAATAGAACAGTGCGTCTTACGTCCATAACGATGGGTATCGAAACGTAATTTCGATTTAATCCAATTCTTCGAAATTTTTCCCCGAAAAAGATCAGCGTGCCTCCCTCGGTTTACCACTACCGACACGATACTGATGATAATAAACAATTGCTCCTCTGTCACTATCTTTTTCTCATATCGGACACACGCACGAACACACTCGCGGTTATATAAAAATCAGATTTTCTTAAATGTCGTAAATTATAAAGAACCGCGCGAACCAAAAATCTAGATAACGTGCATTCTCGTGTGCTTTCTCTTTCGTCCACATATATATATATATATATATATATATATATATATATATATATATATTATACTTGGAAAGGGAGACGCTATTTGAACGTTCCTTTTTTCCCCGTGATAAGATTAAAGTTAGAGAAGGCAAACACGCGCGCGAGAGAATGAAAATTGCCCTTCGAAATGGATTTTGGAGTAGAAATAAGAGCGAATGGGAAATGAGTGACGGACGGAGAGGAGGGATGGCTGACGCGAGGATGATGCGAAAGAGAAACGAAACGTTGCTCGACAACATTTATTAATCATTTCTAATCAGCTTTTGTCCTTATTCTAGTTCGCGATCGACGAGCAGTAAGTAAGTAGTCGGCCGACCGGCCAGCCGCTGCTTTGACCAATTGCTTTTAATCGGATTGTCGTTAATTAGAAGTCGCTCCTTTTACGTGCTCCTCCATCGAAACAGTGTCTCTTCTTATTCGAAAAGAAAATGAAAATGGAGGAGAAGGAGGAGGAAGAGGAGGAGGAGGAGAAGGAGGAGGAGGAACATTCGGTGTAAGTTAACATTCGTTCTCCTATTCTTTTCTTGTTCTTATCGGTAAAGCCTCTACATCTCGCCTCCTCTCTACCCTCCTTTTATCTCTTCCTCTCTTCTCTCATTTTATCTCTTCCTCCTCCCATGTGTATGTTCCTTTTTGTATAAGACAGAAAGAGAGAGAGAGAGAGAGAGAGAGAGAGAGCTGCATATTCTAGCGTAATCTCTCGACATTTTCTCTTTATTTATTTTCATCGAAGTCAACGTTACGACCTCTCTCTCTTTCTTTCTGTCCATATAGGAATACTCTTTCTTCTCCTCCTCCTCCCTCCTCCCTCCAATTCCTCTTTTCTTCTTCTACTTCTTCTTCTTTTTCTTCTTAAACGTTCTCATCGGCATTGTCGAGAAGATCAAGAAATCACGAGAAAATTTTACGACGTGGCCAACAGTAAAAGGAATAGTAAGAAAATAAAAAAAAAGTAAAAGAAGAAGAAGAAGAAGAAAAGAAGTTCGTCGTCTGAACCGGTGTGCGTTATCACAAAGAGAACATTGAGGTGAGATACGTCGAAATTTTAACATATCACTTAAAGAAATCCGATAAGTATTATTGGGATTAGTTTTGATTCGCTTATATCCACGTATCATTGCGTAAAAGCATCGAGAGATAACAATATTTCTTCTCTTTTCGATTAATAATTCATGTTGTATACGTCAGAAGATGAAAAATCAGAAGAAAAATCTTGATATATGTCTGTTCGTCGGGTAATAAATCAATAATAATAATTAAAATAATAATAATAATAATAATAATAATAATAATAGTAATAATCAAATTTGGCATTTACTATTTCTATTTCTCTCTCTCTCTCTCTCTCTCTCTCTCTCTCTCTCTCTCTCTCTCTCTCTCTCTCCCTCCCCTTTCTCTCGAATATCGAATAAAACATATTTCGAATATTGTTAACAGATTGTTACATCATTCAGAAAATATTCGATATATATCGCAATTAGTTCGTTAATCGTAAGATATCGATCGATTATGATTATAATTGCGAATAATAATTAGTGAATTTGTGAAATATATCGCATTTATCGCATTGAAAACCTCTCTCTCTCTCTCTCTCTCTCTCTCTCTCTACTCAACGATCAAGTGCCAACGGCGATGCAGATCATGTTGCGGTGAAAATCAATTGTTCTATATATTAATTGCATTTATTTCATTCGATTCTATGTATTCTTCGATTCAAGATTGGTTAGTTAACACACGAGACTAATAAAGGAACATGAACGAAACGCATGTGTATATTTATATGTGTATATAAATATATATATATATATATATTTATTTATATATGTACATATATAATACATTGTACAATGTTAGAAAGCGTACGTAATTTCCATTCGCAAATTTTTCCGGCCACGTAATAAAATAAATGTGTTTCACGACTCGTATAGAGCTCTTTTCTCTTCACTCTCTTTCTTTCTTTCTTTCTTTCTTTCTTTCTCTCTTTGTTTTTCGTTTATTTTTTGTATCTTTTTCCTTTGTTTTTTTGTTGTTTTTTTCCTTTCTTTGATGCATTCGTAATGTATGCACTGCAACGACCGAGAGTCGCAACGAGAGAAAGAGAGGAGGGAAATCAGAGCGAAAGGGTGAGGAATAATAATTAATTTTAAACCAGTGAGAAAGCTCCGTTATTAGAAAGACCCATAAGAAAAACGTTAGAACAATTAGTTTATCGCGTTTCATAATTTTAACGTTGTAAAATTCGCAGGATAATTGAAATCAAAAAGAAAAGAAAAACTAAAACCAAATAAATGAACTTTATAAATTAATAAACTTGGATATATGATAGACGCGGATCGTAAAAATTTGTATGAAGGAATATCGCCCTCGGTCGTGTATTAAACGTAATGAATAGTTAAAATAATTATCTATATTATTCGGTTATATGGATTTCAACGAGGCGAGAATCCATCCGGGTGGTTTCGAATTATTGCATTCGTTTCGCTTGTAAGTTTCTCCGTATTGTAGAAGGGTGGTTAGAGAAACGGTAATGGAATACCGCGAATTCCATCGCGAAGATACGGACACGGACGTAACAACCGTGGTGATCAAGTTGGTCGAGCTTTCTACTATTTTCTCTCTCTCTCTCTCTCTCTCTCTCTCTCTCTCTCTCTCTCTCTCTCTCTCTCTCTCTCTATCTATCTATCTATCTCGTTTGATTTTCTTTGCTTTTCTGTTGAAAATCCTCTGACTCTCCGGTCAGTTTCAAGTCGGGGTCAAAATTCTGTGAGTATCACGTCGATGCGAATCCAAGAGCTTTCAGTGAGCTGGACTAATGAGAGAAAGATAAAGATAGTGTCTGTCTGTGTATATATATATATATATATATATATATATGCTGTGCTATTTCAAAAATGGACGAGTTTGTTTAACGAACTATTCAACGTTTTATGATTAATAAGTGGGTACGATGTTTCTATAGAGAAAATATAACTTCCAACTTAATTAGTATCTTTCAATAGCAAGAAGAGTATCTATAACGATAACGAAATTTTTATTCAAGAAAATATTAAAAAAGAAAAAAGAAAAAAGAAAAAAAAGGAAAGAGAGATAGGAAAGAAAAATAAAACCGCTTGATGTCCGGCATTCAGTTTGTTATGTATTTAAATAATGACGTAAAGACCGCGTCGAAGGGTGGCGACATCTAGGACCATTTTCGTCGAACTATTAACGCAATTCGATCGATAACGTAGTAATTCTTCTTTCATTGTCGGTGGGTAAGGTAGGAAATAACATGTCCATACGAGAATCCTCGTAGGGTAACCATTTTCAAGTCAATTTCATTTTAAATAGTCTAATTAGAAGGTAATTTGGGATAGATTAGAAACGAATTTGCGCGACATGCATGACCATGGATGTGCATATGTTTACGAGGAAACAGGTGTGTATACAGTATAGATATATATTTGTGTGTGTGTGCATGTGTATATATATATATATAATAGGTGATGTTAAAGGATGCGATCGAAAAAGCGTCATTGAGTTTGTCGGTGAGGAGTGTAGAGCCGGCATGAGTCTCGGTTAACGTCTCGTTCTACACGATAATCATTGACGTTGCTTCTTCGATTGCCACGAATACGAGACAGAAAAAGTAAAGAGAAAGAGATAGAGAGAGATAAAGATAGATAGGGAAAGGACCCGCCATTTTCTTCATCTCCAAAGGAGCCCTTTTTTTGTCTCTTCGTGTCAGAACCATAGACCGGCCCCATGCTTGACGACCGATGGAGAAGCGCCAAGAGCTTAAAAGATCTGATCGTTTGTGGTTCGAGGTATGTCGGTCTTTTAAGTTTTGAGGTTATGTTTGCCTCTCATTGGGTAAATGAATAATTTGATTACGTGGCTTACAATTATTATTTTCTCTATTCTCAACGAAAAAAAAAAAAAAGTAATGGACAATTTGTATTTCATAGGATATACGATATATAACGAGTGTCATAATTATCATCGAACCTGTTTGATAAATTAATTCTACGTTTAACTAACCTTTAATCACGTAAATTAATTTTCATCGTAAATGACTCGTCAACGTCGTCAATGATTACGATAACGAGTGTGTCGTCGTCGTCGTCGTCGTCGTCGTTATTTTGTCATCGTCTATAAAAATATCTCTGCCTTTTTCTTTTTACTAATAACGCGTATCTATCGCGAAGTTTTCGACTTGTGCACATCCGTCATGTATATATATATATGTATATACTTTTTCATTTGTCCTTTTATCTTTCATTTTTTTTACGCGTCGTTTTGTTCGATTAGAAGAAGGAATTCGATACCACGTGCATGAATTTGTGATAACCCGGCGATTTACCAATTATCAAGACGAAATATTCGACAATAACAATTATCGTCTTCTTTTTTCTTTTCTCTCTTCTTTTTTTTCCTTTTTTTTTTTTTATCATTGTCACTCCTACGGACAGCCAAGCTCGAGTGTTATTCTTATTACGATTTATGTTTGTTTTCGATTGTTACGTTATCGATCTCTTTCTGCCATCGAACATTTTTATAGAGCGACTACCATTTGTGACAACAACGAAACTAATTCATGTAAAAGGATTGAAAGAGAGATAACGTTCTGGCCAAATTACAACGCGATAAAATTTATCGTCGACAAATAATTATAAGCTTTGACAATTCTCTCTTTTCTTTCTTTTCTTTTTCTGTTTTCTAAATAATTATCTTAAAATAAATCGTCAATATGACCTCGTCAGTACGTATGTACGTACGTAGAGAGGAATTGATCGTCGATTGTTTTTTTTTTCTTGATTAGGATTGTAATTTCAAACGTACGCGCCCGCGCACGCTCGCATAATTTTCGTCGTCGTAATCGATCGTATTTTTAATTATGGGGGAAAAAAAAAGGAAACGGAAAGTAATTCGACCGATAAAAGATTTTGGACTGGTAAAACGGTGATAGAGTTATTTTCGAAACGAGGTGCATTAACCCGAATCAGTGGGGTTAAAGAAAAGAATAGAAAAAAAAAAGCGGAAAACTTTGGCAACGAGTGGTGGTGGTGGTGGTGATGCTTGTCTAAATTTAATTTTAGTTCGGTACGATAAATTCTTCGCGTGTGTTCCAACTTGTGCGCGATACTATTAAAGAATTTTTCACTATCGCGCCTCGTTAGATAAACCCGACCGATGATTCCCTGTATTCCATCTCGCGCGCAACTTCCACCAAACTAATTACGAATGTAAACGGTTTAATTAATTACGAATAAAACACTTTAAAGTGCCGATACGAGAGAGAGAAAGAGAGAGAGAGCGTGATTTTTGCAGTTGTTTATTTTTTTCTTATCGCGATTATGTCTTCTAATTCGCATCGTCTCATTTTTGCAAGGTTACATATATCGCATAGTATAACGAGCGTATTGTCGGAAATGAGAGAAAGAGAGAGAGAAAAAAAATCCGTCAAGCATTCGAAATAATTTTAATTTCAGGATCGAAATTTCATTAACTGATTTATCGGTCGATCGATCGATCGTTCGATCGTTCGATCGTTCGCTCGTTCATTTGTTTCAGTACTCGTTAATTTTCGTAAGGGGAAGAAGCGAGAATGAGTCATGTCGAGCTACGAAAACGAGATATACGAAAGAGCAACGTCGTACGTCGTAAAAGTATAGAAAGAAGAAATATTGAATTCGAAAAGATGGTTGGCCTAGGTAGCGAGGAATTACTTGGTTCCGACATAGCCGATATCGCCATGGAATTGGAGATTAATTCTGACGATGAGAGCGAGGAAGAAGGGGACAAGGAGAGATTAATAAGATCAACTATTAAGAACGAGGCTGTTAATAATCATATAAAAACGTTAAATACCCAGAAGGTACAAGTTCAAACGGAGGATGATGATAACGTTTGGTCGATATCCATTCAAATGTTTATACCGTTTTTACTTGCCGGTTTTGGTATGGTCGCAGCTAGCCTCCTGTTAGACGTCGTTCAAGTATGTAAATAAAGTAGGATAATCAATGTGTGACAATCAGATACCGATATGATAATCATAATGTTTCATCTTACAGCACTGGCCTGTTTATCAAATCGTTTCCGAGGTGTACATATTAGTCCCTGCTTTGTTAGGTTTGAAGGGAAATTTGGAAATGACGTTGGCCTCGCGCCTTTCCACTCAGGCCAATTTAGGCCATATGGATACGAGGAAGCAACAATGGACTCTGATCGTTGGAAATTTGGCCCTTATACAATGTCAAGCCATGGTGGTAGGCCTTTTGGCTTCATTGGCTGCCGTCGTACTTGGTTGGGTTCCAGAAGCGCATTTCGACATGCATCATGGACTTTTATTATGTGCCAGTGCCTTGGTCACCGCTTCTGTAGCGAGCTTCTTTTTGGGACTAGTTATGGTCGCAGTAATATTATTCTCAAGACACGTCAACATTAATCCCGATAACGTGGCTACGCCAATTGCAGCTTCTTTAGGAGATCTAACCACTCTGGCTCTCCTCTCATGGATCGCTTCTATACTGTATCATTCGATAGGTAAAAACAAATCTCTATGCTTCTTAATTATATTTCATTTATCATTAATTGATATTAATATTAACGATTAACCCAAAATATATACTGACGCCTAATTGTAACCCGATGCAAATTAATTATCGTCCAAGATAACGCTCCATGGATAGCGCCAACGTTAATATTCATCTGCATCGTGGCAACGCCTGTTTGGGGTTACGTAGCAGCAAAAAATCCATTTACCAAAGAGGTATTGGATTATGGCTGGACCCCTGTGATATCCGCTATGCTTATTAGCAGGTATAATTGCCGTTTTTTATCTTATCAATATTTTCATTTATTTTATTAACTCGGCAATCGTGACGATTGTTTCAGCTTAGGTGGCCTGATATTGGACTACACGATATCAAGCTACAAAGGAATAGCTGTCTTTCAATTAGTTATAAACGGAGTCGGTGGGAACCTCGTTGCCGTCCAAGCAAGTAGAATTTCTACGTCGTTGCATAAAGATTTTCGAGCGGGCAGCCAAATTGCTCCTACCATTTGTATAAGTCCATTTCATGCGTTTTTTGCCAAAGGTATTATCGAGGACAATATTAATTTAACGTGTGGGCAAGCTTTAAACGAAGATATTTATCCTTTTAAACGTTCAACGCAAAAATTCCTTTTTAACAGGAGGACACGCAAGGACCGCTAGAGTTCTATTAATGATGGTTATACCTGGCCATTTGATATTTAGTTATACGATAAGTTATCTACAAGCTGGCCATACATCCTTTACACCTATATTTATTGTCGCGTACTTGACGGTCGCACTGTTGCAGGTATATGTATATATGTATAAATAATTATGAATATATATAAATAATATATATATATATATATATATATATATATATATAAATTATTCTCACTTAATTCATATAACACACACACACACATATATATATGTGTATATATAAATAATATGTCGATCGTTTTTAGGTAGTTTTATTATTATACATTGCTCAACTAATGGTCGTTTGGATGTGGACAAGAGGTATGGATCCTGATAGTTCAGCGATACCATACCTGACTGCTGCGGGTGATCTTATAGGAACTGCACTCCTTGGAATCGCTTTCCATATTCTTTATGCCATCGGAGATGGCGATTCGGACGTAGGAGATTGATTTTTCAAATCTGTTGTCCATGAAATTATACAAACGGTGCGACTATATCGAAGTCTTTCTCAACGCAATCAATATACAAATTTTCGTGAAAAATAGTTCAAACACTTTTAAAGTGAAAAGAAAAAAGACAACAAAATGAATGAATGAACGAACGAACGAACGAATTAAATGAATGAATGAATTAATGAATGAATAACATTGGACAAGTATAATTAAATATTAAGTCTAAGCCTAAGTCGAGTTTTCATTCGTCGTTATAGACGATCGATCGATCGATGTCTTATCGAATTCGTATTAAGATTATGAGTCAAGAATTATTACAGAGAGAAAATATATATATATATATATATATATATATATATATATATATTTCAAAGTTATCGATATTATTAATTGTCTATGCTAACGAAAAGAGTTTTAGACTGATTTTAATATATACCGATCGATTTTTGTAATATTATATATATGATATTTCTTACCCAATCGGATTACATTAAAATCTTGATAAAAGAGGATAATTCGACGCGTTGTAGACGGCGCAATAAAAAGAAGAAAACAAAAAACAAGTTTTTCCTTTTTATCGTACGTATGAATGATCATAAGAATCGAAAGCAAAGATAGATAAGGATATATCGAAGAGTACTCTTTTATATATATATATAAATTACATTACGCGCCGGTGCAACCTGTAAATATAAGTATTTGTCTACTTGTATATTCGGGCTTAATTGATCCATTTTCACGAGACAAAAGACATATTTTTTCAAGTGCGATGATGGTGAATGGAAAATTACGCATGTGCAAGCAAAGAGAAAAAAAAACCAGAAGACACCAAAAAATAAAATGAAAGCAAAAGAAAAAGAAAAGGAGAGCGATAATATGGATAGAAATGATAACGATGTAAGTTGATAAAACAACACGTGGTTAACATTTATATTTAGTGTATAAAAAACGTTTTGCATTGATAGAGCACTTCTCGAAGCGTATACTTGCATAGACATTACCTTTATGACGTCGGATTGGGACGTCGAGCGTATGTGTTAGAGAGCTTAAATTGTGTTCATAATCGAGAAGAAGGTCAAATTTCCCCCATACATACACACACACACACACACACACACATATATATATATATATATATATTATCTTTTTTTTCTTATATACGCAATACATGCAAAATATGCCATATACATTATTAATAATCGATATGTGCGATTGTTAAACAAAATTTATATTTTATTGTATTTCACGCATAACAACAACAAAACAGTACTGTTCGTCGTATTAATATGTTTTTTAAATTATTGATTTTAAAATCATATGAATAGGAATTATGTATTAGATAACAAGAACAAACAAAAAATTATGAATTATCTTTTTGTTTGATGCAATGTCATTGTAAAAATTACACGTAATAATAATTATATATATATATATATATACACACACACACACGCGCGCGCGCACGCACGCATACATATCTATTCATTGAAAGCACGGATGCTTTTAATTATCGTTTAAACTAAACTTGCTTTGTGAAATGCTAGTATAAATTAGAAACTTGGATGTCAAGGATCATCCTACGAAGTATATAAAGCAGCGTGTGTACGATACGCTTTAAATCTAAGCGTATTATCATTAAGTATGTATGTATGTGTATGTGCGTGTGCATATGTATATATATATATATATTATACATATACATATATATAATACATATGTACGTGGGCGAACGTCACCTAAATTGGAGCCTCGTTAGCTGTTTAAAGGCTGCAACATCAGTATCATTGATCCTTTTGTTTCAAGATAAATCAAATCACTCATAAGAATTAAAAAAAGAAAAAGAAAAGAAGATAGGAAAAAAAGGAAAAGGAATAAAAAACAAAAAGAAAAAAGTATATTTTCCTGAATCAATTCAATAATAAATATTATATTTGTAAACGTATAATTTTATTTATACGATATATAAATACATATATATATATATATATAAAAAGAGAAAGAAAGAAAGAGAGAGAGAGACAACGATAGTATTAATATATTAATCATATTTATTGTTTCGATTATTTCTAGATATAGTTATTTCCATATTACAAGAAGAAAATATACGAGAGAAAATAAAAAAAAAAAAAGAAATAATATAAGAAAGAGACCAAAGAAGAGAAGTAAGTCACGTCGAGGATTTAAACGTTTCATGCGTCTTGGCTCCGATTTAGCTCGGTTCGTACCACCTACGGATTCCTCTCTTCGTCATCATCGTCATCGTCATCATCGTCATCGTCATCGTCATCATCGTCATCATCGTCATCATCATTATCATCATCGGCTGTGGCCAGTAATCGCTCAGCGTAATCGCTCAGCGCCGTTTTCATGCGCGGCCCTTTCAGTCTCGTCGTGTCTCTTCGTTTCTCTCACGGCGATTCTACCGACATGACTCTCTCACTCTCTCTTTCTCTCTTTCTCTCTCTCTCTCTCTCTCTCTATCTCTGAATGAAATAGTTAGATCTCTCAGTGCCAACTATCCCTCCGCACCCGTCGGATTGTGCGTCTCCCGTACGCGAGAGAGATCGTATCTATCTCTCGTAAGGAATCAAATTGGTATCAATGAAAAAAGCCGCGAAGAAAGTTTGATTTTTTTTTTTTTTTTTAAACATTAACATAACTTCAAAGTGTATTCACATTATATATATATATATATATATATATATATATATATATATATATATATATAGGTTTATATATTTACCTCTCGAACGATTTCCTATTGCATTCGAGTTTAAATCATAATTTTAAGTATGTAAACATTCGTAAATGCGAGCGGCCCTTGTCTCTCGTTAAGTTTTTATCAATGAGAAGAAGGAAAAAGAAAAGGGATAACACAATATCGTCTAATGCAAATTTAATTGATCTATTTATAAAAGACTCGAGAAAGTGTCGTGTGTGCGACGACGACAACGACGACGACGGTCGTAGGTCGATGCGACGTTAAAATGTGGGAAGCTCGAGTGCGTTCCTCGTTGCGGATAAAGAAAAAGTGTGTTCGGAGTGAATCGGCTTGTAGCTGACTATAACTTAAATTTATGTGAGTACACGTAGACTATTTTCCTTCCTTTCCTTCTTTTTTTTTTTTTACTTGTTTATTTCTTTTTTTTTTTTTTTATTGTTTCCTACTGTTTGATATACATACATACATACATACATATATATATGTATATATGTTTTTGTGTATGTGTGTGTGTCTATGCATGTACATATATATATATATATATGTATATATTTTTTCTTTTTATATATCGGAAGATTACAACTAATTGACAAATGAGAAAAACTTGATTTCGACATGGGCGCATACATACGCGTAACATACAAGCAGAAAGTTATTATTTGAAAATAATACTATGAGATACGAAGGTGTATATTAAAACGTATGTTAAGTTATTGGTCCTCATGGTCGAACTTAAACACGTGCAGTAATTTATCAATTTGCGAATATGTTACGGAAGTCCTTAGCGTTGGCCGCGAGTGCTTTTTA
Source organism: Dolichovespula sylvestris (assembly GCA_918808275.2). Taxonomy (NCBI): domain Eukaryota; kingdom Metazoa; phylum Arthropoda; class Insecta; order Hymenoptera; family Vespidae; genus Dolichovespula; species Dolichovespula sylvestris. Next base: position 4,305,404 of record OU964980.1, read on the forward strand.
TGTACGTCGTCGAATGTAAAAGCGTGTGCGCGTGATTTTTTTTTCTCTCTTTTTTTTTTTTTTTTTTTGTTTAACGATCGTTGCGAGCCTTCCTTCTTCTTCTTCTTTTTTTATTATTTTTATTTTTCATTTTCTCTCGTCGCTCGACGTAAGATCTCGACGCGAAATCATTGGAACCACTTTTTGTATTGATCGAAGGGAGGACTTGAGAGTTTGTCGATATAATTTTTTTGTTTTTTTTTTTTTTTTTTTTTTTTTATTGATTCGAAAAGAATGCAAATATCGACAAGTGCGCGGTGGTTCGTATCAAACGATCATAACTCTCGTTGGATCACGCGTGATAATATTCATAGAAGATGCATATACCTTGAACGCGCGCACACACACACAGAGAGAGAGAGAGAGAGAGAGAGAGAGAGAGAGAGAGAGAGAGAGAGAGAGAAAGAGAAAGAGAGAAAGATCCTCGATGTAAAGTCAGTGCGATCGTTATCGCATGTAATACATAGAATGTTCCTCTCGTTATAGTCCAAATGCCGGCTGAGTTGCGTTCAAGGGTTAGCAATTGAAGAAGCAAGTGTAAGGTAGAGTCATTGCGTAATCCTTTCGAGAATTTCGTACGAACGATGATATAAACACGATTTTTTTTTTTTTTTTTTTTTTTTTTTTTTTTTTATCATATTTCTAAATCGTATACTTGACAGGCCGACATTTTTCCTTTTTCTTTCTTTTATTTTATTTTTTTTAATTTTTTATTTATTTCCAAGTAAAATCGTTCATTAAGATAGCGAAGGAAAATGTCGCAGGAGAAGCCTAATTGTTTCTTGAAAAGGAAAAAGAGGAAACAAAAATATTTGTCGTTTCAATCACGTATAATAATAATAATAATAATAATAATAATAATGATGATGATGATGATGATAATAATAATAATAATTTTTTGCAATTAATATATTTATCGATCGTTCGTGTGACCATCATTTTCATTCGATTAGACTCGATCTATCAATAATCGCAGGTAATAAATTGGAGTGAATAAAATTTGTTGACGCTCCGTAGATGATCCTGAACGTCATTGCAATGTCAATTATTTATATATATATATATATATATATATATATATATATATATATATATTCATATATATTCTACGTACGTATGTAATACATCTAATCTCGGTTGTAAAGAACGTATTTAGGTACATACGTACCACACGTGAGTTCGCACTCAGTTTAAATAGAGACAGAACGATCATTCGTGATCGACGATAATCCCATTTCAACATTCCATTGTTAGCAGGGTGCGATGATAGCGATTATAGGGGACGCTATTTTGGGCAAATGAAAATTTTTCAAAGTTGCGTGGGTGGATGGGCTGTCGTCGTGTAATGCCAAGGAGACATTTAAGTTTTTAATTTTATATGAAGGATGTGTGCGTGCGTGCGTGCGTGCGTGTGTGTAGATGCGTGTAGGTGTGTTTCTGCTTGCGTACGCGTTACTTCGATGAAAGCAAATTACGTGCCACACCGTGATCTTTGATGTTGATCCATTTGATCAAGAACATGATAGGTCACGAGAGATCAACAATATTTTTACGAGAAAGAAAATGACTTTACGATTTGTTTAAACGATTTCCATCTCTCCTTTTTACGTCCAAGATATATATATATATATATTTTTCAATATCAATTATTTAATGACACTTTATGTTGGTATGCGTGCGTGTGTGTGTATATATCCTATCTCCCTTTTTTTTTTTAATTGCGATTTGAAGTATTACAAATAATATGAAGATAAATATTTTCTTTTGCGATTCATAGAGGAAATTATATATTATTCAACGATTGAATTATTTTAATCTTTTTGATATTAATTAAATTAATGTCACTCTCAATAAAACGTATATTAAATTATGAGCCATAAGAGGTAGAGAGAGAATAAAGAAAAAAAGTGAAGTACGTATTTAATGAAGAGGCATGCAACTTGTTGAAGCGAAATGGTACATATGTAACTATGTACCTAATGCGTGTTCATCGTCGAGATCGAAATCAGTGGGAAAATTGCCAGTGAGATTTGAATAACGGAAGAAGATGCATTCTAGTCACATCAGACTTGACACTGTCTGTACTTTCAATGTCAAAGTGAAATATTCCTGTGAATCATTTACTCGGGTATATTATGTATATGTACATACATACATACATATATATATACATATATACATATATACATTATATATATATATATATATTTATATTTTTAAATTAATAGACAATATTTTCAAGCAATGGTGTTTCTCGATAAGTAAAAGTAAAAGCAAGGTAAGAAAAAAGAAAAAATTGCTTAACGTGAGACAAAGTCGTTCAAGTTTGACGGTCGAATCTAAGTTGTCTTGTTTGACCTTCGATCAAAGTAATATACATATATATACACTTTATGTAGTTGTTATTTATTAGCAAACAGAAAGGAGATATGTAAAGGTTTACAAGTCATTCGGCGTAAACGAAAACCTTCAGTAAGGAAACATCGTCCGACGCTCGAAGGATCAAGAAAATTGACTTTCAACATGTTCCAATCTTACATGGATCAACTTCACGATTGGATCGGACAAATTCGTGGCCCTTACGAATGGATGCATTTCTTCATCTTCATAAGATAAAAAGAGAAGAAGATCTACGTCGCGTTATCCTGCGTCGGATAAGTATTATTATTATTTCATTGCAACGTTCGATCGCAAGATTTCGAACCGGAGGGAGCGGGGGGCCAGAACGATAAAAAGTCAAAAATGTGCATACTTGGATACTCGCTCGAGGAATTATTCTACGATGATTTCGAGTGAGTCTTTGTTTTTCTTTTTCTTACTTCGTTTCTTTTCTTTTCTTTTCATTTTTTTTTTGTTTTCGTCCCTTCGACTCCATCACCCCAACACGATCATTTTTACGAACGGAAGTTGCGTTCATAAAAAAAAAATAACGTGTACATCTCTCTTGGCATAATAAAATAATAATAAATTTCGAATGAAATATTTCTCTCGAACTTTGTAAATTGTCAATCGATGATCATTGCTGGTGACGATTGCGCGTTTGTAAGTGAAAATAATACCAAGATCCATGAATTGAATTTGTTAATCTTGATATATTCGAATCGAGACGATTCGATAGATGGACGAGATGGTAAAGGTGTTATTTCTATCGGAACGTATGAAAAATATTATCGTCGGCCTAGTAGCGTTGAACGTTAATCGTAACAATTAGAAATTGATATTTCTCTGTTCTATTCGTCGTCTCGTAACAGACTCACCTATCTTGGAAGGGTAATGTCATTCTCGAAGCGAAATGCGAGCGTTTAACCCGGTAATCAGAAAAGTAAGGCTACATGGATGTGACCTAGTAGTCCACGGAGCTTACTGGAACATAAATTGCCATGTCGCGTTGCATTGTTCACGCTCTTGTACGTGTAGTACGTATACCTATACCTCTTTTCGTTGTGTGTGTGTGTGTGTGTGTGTGTGTGTGTGTGCGTGCGTGCGTTTATGCGTGTACGATCGGTCTCTTACGTCTCACCATTGTTGAAGTAGGTACTTACATCTAACGCGTAATACAGGATACGATTATGGACACGTCAGTGACCGAACTTTCAAAACGAATTTTAAGATTCCCCCGCGTCCTTGGCAAACGAAAGCTTAAAATAATCTTCGAGAACGGTCTCTTAAATTTCGGTAGAAATTTGTCTCGCCGTTAGGAAGCATTTTTTCTTTTTTTTTTTTGTTTAAATTCGATCGGATCGTTCGAATCGCCTTTGTAAAAAAGAAAAAGAAAAGGTAACTCCAACCACGTGTTCCGTCGTAATTGAATATGTTAATATTGACTCGCGTTATCTGTAAACGAAAGAAAAAGCGAATTGACAAATCTCCGAAAGATGTCTGTCTGTCTGTCTGTCTCTCTTCGTGCCGTCAAACGAAAAGGAGAAAGAAAGAAAAGAAAAGAGACGCGATATATGATGTGGATCCTTCGATAAGAAGATCGATACAATTCGCGAGACGACGTCATAGGGTATCGAGATAAGGAATCTTTCGGAGGAGAGTTCGAAACGGCGCGTTAAGATACGTACGCAAATGTGCGCTGTCGGTGACGTAATCGGCGAACCTTCTTAACAGTTACGGCACCAACGACGATGGCGGGTATGAGAAGGGGTATGACATAACGTATGGAAACGATTCGAGTGAATCGGTAAAAGAACGTAAAGAGAAACGTAATTGGCCAACGAATTTTTTGTAAACGTATCGTTCAAACGCTGACGAGAGTCTGAAGAAAAAAGGAAGATGAACGGAGAAGAGGAAGAGAAAAGAGAAGCCTCGGAAGAAACTAAATCGCATTCGATCGATGATAATACTAAAAGGAAGGAGAACTAGGAACAAACAAAATAAATGATCCTTCGTTGAAACATAATGAACACGAAATGAGAGAGAGAGAGAGAGAGAGAGAGAGAGAGAGAGAGAGAGACTCTTGCACCAGATGGTGCAGTCTCTTGCTGACGTCATCGTAACAAATTGAACGACGTAATAAGGAGCAAAGGATTTTCTATCCAAGGAAGAAAATATCGAATCCTTTTTATAGCGCCACCATTCTTGTTACTCTACTACCAACTACGACTGATATTACTGGTTCTATATCGGGTATTACTACTACTACTACTACTACTACTACTATACTAATGCTGCTATTGCTGTCGCTACTGCTGCTGTCACTGACAGCTATGTTAAAGTTCCTCTCCTCTCTCCTCTCTCTGTCTACTACGTTTGCGATTCGTTCCCAGCATAAGCGCGCTGTCTACCGATCGATAAATTCGCGCTTGCCCGGTACGTACATTACATAGACGGCGATTGTCCGAAACTAGTTTTAAGAAGGCAGACGTGATGCACGATCGGGATCAGTCGCGATGTAACCGCAGCATGAAACGGCCTCGTACCGGGCCACCAGGTGACCCGCCATCAAATGTTCGACGTCGGCTAAAATTTTATTCGTCAAGTTTTTTCTAATCGGATCTTCGGCAGGAAAGAAAAAGAGAGAGAGAGAGAGAGAGAGGGAGGGAGGGAGGGAGGGAAAGAGAGATAAAAAAAAAGAGAGAGAGGGAAAGAAAAAAAAGAAATTTTTGTTCGAATAATTTCCAACGTGGGAAGACGAAAAAAAGAGAGAAGGACTTATCTTGCGGTCAGGTAGGAAAGAGAGAGAGAGTGAGAGAGAGAGAGAGAGAGAGAGAGAGAGAGAGAGAGAGAGAGATAAAGAGAAAGATAAAAAGAGTGATCGATCACGAGGAAAGCAGAGGAAAATGATAAATACCGGTAGTATAATACAATTGTTTAATTCTCTTATATCTGTTCCATTAAATCCGTCCGGTGAATATTGTTTAAGGGTAGTTTCACGTGGGCGTCTCCTTAAGGGATACGCGCCGGTCCTAAACCTAGTAATGTTCTTCTGATCTAAACGAAGGAGAGTTCTTTTCCTTCTTTCTTTTCTTTTCTTCTTATTTTTTCTTGCATTCCTCCTTTCATCGATCCCATTTCGTCCTTCTCTAATAATAGAGAAGAAGGGGAGGACTCCACGATATTCTTATTCCTCACCTGGTTTACATTCCGAAATTAGCACGGGAGAATATCGCTCGATGGGGGTCACTATAGAATAGAGAAGAAGGGGTTCTCGAGTAAGAACTAGAACAACGGCAGATAGATACCATATTCTCGTGTACATAGGTGTGTGGTGTATCCATGTGCCCGTGTACGTGTGATGTGTATGTCTGTGTGTGTGTGTGTGTGTGTGTGTGTGTGTGTCCGCATGTATGCATTCCGGGAAGGTCGTGATCGAGTCGATTGCGCGTAGGTTAAGGTTACGATGATCTAGAAATCCATATTGTCGGTTAGCGTTATAAGCTTGTACATATTCATTAATTCGTTCCTCATGCCCGGAAATGCGCCGACGCTTTTTACTCGTCGTTTTTCTTTTTCTTTTTCTTTTTCTTTTTCTTTTTCTTTCTTCCTTTTTTTTCTCTTTTTCTTTTCCTTCTTTTTCTTCTTCGTTTCTTCTTCGTCTATCCTCTCCCAGCCCTGTCTCAATCACCGTGCCCGTAGATCACGGGTTCGTGGATCGACGAAGGAGAAGATGATAATTATCATAGTCTCGAGAGAGAGAGAGAGAGAGAGAGAGAGAGAGAATTCTCACTTCAACGAGTTTGCGTTGCGGAAGCATTGTGTTTTATGTATCCGTCCATCTGTCCATCTATTTGACTGTCTGTCCGTATGACTGTCTGTCTGTCTGTCTGTCTGCCTCCCTTTCTTTCTTTCTTTCTTTCTTTCTTTCTTTCTTTCTTTCTATCTTATTCACTCGCGCTCGTTCGACGTTGCACAAGTCCAACAGCAGGCTTTCATTTCCAGTGTGCGTAGGTGTTACTGATTTTCGCGAACTATACAAATCGAAGATCTCATTATTCCTATCCTTCTTTGTTGCATAATTCCGTTAGGATTATTAAATCGGCTGATAATACGTTAAATGACGTTTTACGTAACGAAATATGAAAATTTGTAACCAACGGAAGAATTTGATTGTGGCTGGATGTCGTCGGGAACGAATAAATTAAGAAACATCGGATTAACCGGCACGATACCGAAATTTATAGAAAGAAAAAGAAAAAGAAAAAGAAAAAGAAAAAGAGAGGAAGATTGGACCGCGCCTATATTTTCTTTTTTTTTTTTTTTTTTTTTTTCTTTTTCGTTGGGACGACAAAACGTGCGAGCGAATTGAGAAAATTCGATCGAATCCCTTCAATACGATCGTTATTATCATCTTCCTGCTTTTCTCGTCGAGTTTGCGTTCTCGAAATCGTTTATTAAAAACGTATCCTCTGATTCTTCAAAATGATTTACAGTGGTTCCAACGAGGAGCCGAGACCGAAGAGATAGCGTCCCTCAACAGCGAATTACGTAATTTACGTTTTATTTGTGTCCTGGAATATATATATAATATATATATATATATATATATATATATATATATATATATATACACATATACGTATATGTAACGCGAACGTGTGTCGCACGTTCAAAGAGAACGACAGATAGAGATAGAGACAGAGAGAGAGAGAGACAAAGAGAGAGAGAGAGAGAGAGAGAGAGAGAGCCTTATCATTCTTTGAAAGCAAGAAGAATGGCTATATATTCGTGGGTACGAGTAAGACGAGGCCCTCAGTAGGAAGATGATAGAGGGCCAGGTACATCAACTTCCGGTGAGGCTACCGCCTGACAAGACGCAGCCTTCTCAAACACCCCCCCAGCCGAACACCGCCAAGTTCGAAAAGTATGTCGATGTGTTAAGTTACATGCGCACGCGTGTATGTGTGGGTGGGTGGGTGGGTGGGTGGGTAGGTGTATGTGTGTGTGTGTGTGTGCACGAAAGAGTATAGGGAATTCTAGGGAGGGGAGAAAAGATAGGACGTTCTTTTGTAGTGCCGACGACTATGTGATTGAAACAGGACAAAAATTTTTCTACCCACACACACACACACACACACACACACACGCACGCACGCACGCACGCGCGCGCACATATGTATATATTTTTTTTGTTTTTTTTTTTTGTTTTTTTTTTCTGTTTTAATACGATACGTAAAAATATACGTAACTTGTGAAAAATGAGAACGGGGTTTGGGCTGAGTGATGGTTTCCGAAGCAACAGGTTGCAATTTATCGCCGATACAGTTTTTTGTTTTCCCTTTTTTTTATTTTATTATATTTGATTGTCTCTCTTTATTTTATATATATATTTTTTTTTTACCCGTCAGTCTTTTTCACTCGTCAGTCTTTTTCACCTGTCAGTCTTTTTCACCCGTTATTTTTTTTTCACCCGTCAGTCTTTTTCACCCGTATTTTTTTGTAAAGGATATCGCATAGCTTTCTCTGAACTTTGGAGAGAACGAGACAGAAAAAAAGAGGGGAGGAAAAAGAGAGGGAAAAAAAAAAAGGAAAAAATTGTATTTGACAAAGACGAGCGGTGTGCGTGTGTGCGTGCGCGCGTGCATTTTTTTCTTTAAAAAAAAAAAAAAATGAAAAAAAAGAGAGAGAAAGAGAAAGAAAGAGAAAAGAGAGATAGGCGTTGGAACGCGTGTAATTCCTTAAACGAAAATTATTGTTTCTCTTATTTTTTATATTTTGTCGACAGTGAGCAATGTAAGGAGCCCCTGCTTCCGGAGAAGCATAATTCCCACAGGATGACACCGACCGATGGCCGATCACGCACAACCTCGGAATCGAATGCCACAGTTGGCACCAACACGAACACCACCATCCCCAACAACAACAATAGCAGCAGCAACAACAACAACAACAACAACAACAACAACAACAATAACAATAACAACAATAACAGCAGCAGCAGCAGCAGTAATAATGGCAACGGGAATGGTAACAGCAACAACAACAACAACAACAACAACAACGGCCCTAACGTGACCAATCCGGTCACGGCCAATTCCACCGGCCATGAGGATTGTATGGAGGTGACGATCTTCGATGAGAATTATGAAAACAACCGTCTTCCTGATGTCGTCGCTGAAAGTAAAATCTACGGAGTATTGGACGAGGAGGAGCCAACGGAATCTTACTGTGCCATAACCATTCAAGTTTTCATACCATTCCTTATAGCTGGCCTTGGCATGGTTGGAGCCGGACTGGTCCTCGATTTGGTCCAAGTACGATGATACAGATACATTCATTAATAAAATTCGCATCGGAACATTTACGTTATTTCGTACTTCGAAATTGAACGTTTCCATTGTTTTTTTGTTCTTTTCTTTCTTTTTTTTTTTTTTTTTTTTCTTTTAACGCCGATCGATTACTCGGTCCTTATACATACTGATATTGAAATCACATTTTTAAATCACTCCGGTCCAAACATTTTTATGTGTATATATATATATATATATATATATATTTAGATAGATAGATAGATAGATAGATAGATAGATAGATTCTATATAAATTGATGCATAAACTAATATATATATATATATATATTTTTTTTTCACAGCACTGGGTTGTGTTTGATAAAGTGAACGAACTGATGATACTGGTGCCAGCACTTTTAGGTCTTAAAGGTAATCTAGAAATGACGTTGGCTTCTCGTCTCTCTACGCAAGCGAATCTTGGACACATGGACACGCCTAAACAACAGTGGTACATGATCGTTGGGAATCTCGTTTTGATACAAGTAAGACGTGTCTCTAAATTTTAACTAGTATCATTATCAACGGTGCTCTTCCGTTCTTTCTTTCTCGTCTTTTTTTCTTCCTTTTTCTTTTTCTTCTTCTTCTCTCTCTCTCTCTCTCTCTCTCTCTCTCTCTCTCTTTTTTTTATGTCGTGAAACGAACGCTTCAAGCTATTTGCTAATTATCAATGACACGTTACGTTACTTCATTTGAATTTTTCTCTCTCTATCTCTCTCTCTCGTTCTCGGTTTATCTCGACGGCGCGTCTACATTGTTTACACTTAATATCTACGTTTACTTTTCGTAGAAAACGCTTTTTTTATTTCTTTTTTTTTTTTTTTTTTTTTTTTAACTTCGATGCGCGAGATTCGCGAGAACTCAGTAGCTCGTTTTCCCTAGGGTTTTGATTCGATCGCATTCTCCTTACACGCCGAATACAAATGGTGACGAAAAGATCGACATTATCTTTCGGCGCCGGAATTTTATTTCATTATGTGTATTTAACGCTTTAACGATAGTCAGCCTTCGGCAATCTAGACGTTTATTTGCAATATGATGATCCTAAACGTTACCGAAACGTTATATTTATTAATCGAGCTCGACGAAGAAGTCCGAGTTTGGATCATTCGTGATCATTCATTTCCGTCGTTAATAATCGGATTCTTCCGTAAGATTGACGTCGTTGAAATAGCCACGTGTCTCGTTTGTTTGTATCGAGATAATTATCTCTTTAAAAAAAGAAAAATAAAATAAAACAAGAGAGAAAGAAAAATGACAATTATTCTATATCTCTGAGATATATATATATGTGTGTGTGTGTATGTGTGTGTGTATGTATGCTTGAAGTCATTAATTTGATATTAATTGAATGCATTTTAAAGGCGCTCGATAATTACATGTTAATTCTTTTTATTATTTTTCAACAGTGTCAAGCCATAGTCGTTGGTTTTCTTGGCTCGGTCGTGGCAATAGTTATGGGTGCCTTCCGAAATGGTACAGTTTCTTTGGATCATGCGTATCTGTTATGTGCCAGCAGCCTGGTAACAGCATCCTTGGCTTCCTTCGTTCTCGGTTTGATAACCGCTGGCGTCATTGTCTTTTCACGTCATTGTCACATCAATCCTGACAATGTAGCAACACCAATAGCTGCCAGTCTAGGTGACATCACGTCCTTAGCCCTACTCTCGTGGATATCGACGATCCTTTACGAATCGATCGATAAACAGGATTGGCTGGCACCGCTCGTTATTGCATGTTACGTTCTTGTAACGCCACTTTGGGTTTGGATCGCCAAGAGAAATAAATATACCAACGACGTACTCTATTCCGGATGGACACCCGTTATGGTTGCCATGTTGATCAGCAGGTATTATATTCCATTTGCATTAATTTCGAATATATACTAGTTATTACAATTCCTCAAATAATTCGATTCATCGATCGATCATTTATTTATTATATCCGATATTCGAAGTGATATTTATTTGCTTTTTTGTTCGCTCTCTCGTTAATTAGATTTAATAAAATAAAAAAAAAAAAAATAAAAAGAAAGAAAAAGGAACAAAGAAAACGATATCCTCGTTAGAACGTAACGCATCAATTGGATTGATTTACGAACGAGCTGCACTCTGTGCGCGTGTGTGTGTGTGTTTTACGTTCTAACGATGATATCTCTACCGAATATATCCCAATAATAATCATCCACGTTTATTTATAAATCAATGAAAAGATTTTTAACGATCGTCGCTCCGTACGACGAGTCTGGATTTGTTTTCTTTTCTTTTCTCTCTCTCTCTCTCTCTCTCTTTTTTTTTTTTTTTGTTTTCCCGTTGGCAACTTATTACGCAATAAAACTTTCGTACGTTTTACGAGATTCTCTTTGAAATACGATGAGTTTTAATCGTTTAGGCAAACAGAGTATAAATATGCGAGCGCGAAGAAGAAAGGAAACGGGTGGAGAGGAAAGACGAGGAAAAGAAAGAAAACAAGAAAAAAAAAAAGAAACGAAAAGGAAAAGAAGGGACAAAGAAAATGGAAGATTTTCAATGTGCAAATAATGGAAAATTTTCGGTTGGTTTCAGTTGCGGCGGCTTGATTCTCGAGTTCATGGTATCGCGTTTCGAGAATCTCACGGTTTTTCAACCTGTGATCAATGGTGTCGGGGGAAATCTCGTTGCCGTACAAGCCAGTAGAATATCGACGGCTCTTCACAAGCAAGCCGAACTTGGAACGCTCCTTATACCACCGGGTCAAACTCATCCTGTCATTTTCATCACCCCTATAGCCAATTTCTTTGGCAAAGGTATATAGCTCGTAGGGGGATATCTATATATTGCTTTCGTTTAACATTCGATCAGGGTTTACGAAAAGATATAATATCCTTTGTTTCATTTCTTATTACGTTTAAAAATAATTGTCTATTAACTTCTTCTTCTTCTTCTTTTTTTGTTTTTTTTTTTTTTTTCTTTTTTTGACGAGCTCAAAATTAATATCGATTTGTTTCAGGTATACACGCAAGAACAACGAGAGTATTGATGTCCATGGTGATACCCGGTCACATCATTTTCATTTATCTAATTAATTATATGAAAGACGGTAACGCATCGTTAACGCCCCTGTTCGTTTTCGTATATCTTTGCGCCGCTGTGTTACAAGTGGCCGCACTTTTGTATATCGCCTATATAATGATCCATTGGATGTGGAAAAGAAAAATAGATCCGGACAATTCGGCAATACCATATTTAACCGCAATGGGCGATCTACTTGGCATCAGTTTACTTGCGATCGCCTTTCAATTTTTATATTTAGTTGGCGATCAGGATTACGGTGATCAGATGAAGCCCTGAACGTGTAAGTTATCTTATGCGATAATAATTTTTGCTTCTTCTTTATTCCTATGACATTTTCTTTCCCTTTTCTTTTTTTTTCTTTACATAAGTAATTATTGCGATTTTCAACGCAAAACAAATTGCACGATAATATATGTGTGTGCGCGCATGCATGCATAGTTAATTAATTTATTAATATCTTAATAATTTTCTAGGTAACAAAAACATTCATCGGTCCAACAATGGCGTATAACTAATAATAATAATAATAATAATAATAATAATAATAATAATAATAATAATAATAATAATAATCATAATAATAATCATAACAATAACAATAATCGTAATACGATAAAATAATAATACATAAATTAATAAATAAATAAACGCTCTCGCGAAGAGTATGGTGGTAAGCAAGAAGAGTAGGCATTTCAAAGTGGCTGTGGTCGTATGAAAGTATAATACCATACCGAATCAATTATTATCGATCTGCCATTTCGTCGAAAGGCCTATGAAAGAAGAAGAAAAGAAAAGAAAGAACGAAAGAAAAGTGAAGAAAGGAAAGAAAGAAAGGACGAGCTGTTTAATTATTCTCTCGATGCTCTATTAAGCTTCATTTCTAATTCAGATAAGGCGAAGGAAAGAGGAGTAGGCCACGCCGAGACATTTAAATAAATATTCGAACGTTGCGGAAGCTTCGTTGGTCCTTCGAAGAAAATTTCAATATGGGGTGAGATCGCTGATTGTTATTGAAAGATACGAAGATTATTTAAAAAGAGAAAAGAGAAAAAGAAAAAGACAAAAAAAAATGCCTTAATGATCGATCGATCGATTAATTTCATGCGAATTAACGAACAACCGTTATTGCCACGTACCGATGCGCTTCGCTTCGAGCTAACTAAATTAGATCGAACTTTATTATAGAATCTTATTTCCCCGCTAACGAACGGATTTGAGGACCTAATCGCGGAACGAGTAATGAAAAAAAAAAAAAAAAAAAAAGAAAAGAAAAAACCCCCCAAAAAAAGAAAAGAGAAACCAAAAAAAAAAGAAAAAAATAGACAGAGAAAGGAAAGAGGAAAGACAGAAGTCGCTGGGTCTGATAACGATTAGTCGAGATGAATCATCATCCGTATTTAGATATTTGTTATCCGTTTATTAGACTAAATTGCGCCGTACGAAATTTTTATTCTACCATATATGCTCGTAGATTAAGGATATATCAAAGTTGGACAAAGTCGTACGTCGTTTCTAAATTCGTCTCCTGCATATTCCGCGAAAAAAAAAAGAAAAAGATAATTGTCATTACCAAAGAAAGAAAGAAAGGAAGATAGAATGATGAGGGAAAAAGGAAAAAAAAAAAAAGAAAAAGAAATAAGAAAAAAATAAGGAAAAAAAAATTAAAAAGGATGCCAGCGCGTATGTGTCTTCGACTAGTTGCCTTCGTATATACGATGAGAGAGAAAGAGAGTGAGAGAGTGAGTGAGAGAGAGAGAGAGAGAGAGAGAGAGAGAGAGAGAGAGAGAGAGAGATTAGCTAGATTGTTGTTAATTGTAGCTGCCCAGGTGACATACCTATTTTTGAAAGCTTCAAAAAAGCTCACTAGTTAAAAGCACGATCCATTCTAATAATCTATAAATAGATTAAAACAAAAATAACATGTTCCGATTATTTTCGATTAGACAGAAAAATGAAAGCGAGAGAAGGAGAGAGAAGGAGAGAGAGAGAGAGAGAGAGAGAGAGAGAGAGAGAGAGAGAGAGAGAGATGGAAGAAGATAAAATACAACAAAGGATTTACTATCATCATCGTGCTTTCTAATCATAAAAGAGGCTAAGAGAGAGAAAATCTTTAACGTTATCTTCGTAATTAAAAGGTTAACTCGAGTGATTTAGAGAGAGAGAGAGTATATACCTTCAGGATTATACGTAATTATATGCTATTAGTATACGGAATGATAAAATTCGCGACGATGGGGAGGTGGAGGTGGAGGTGGAGGAGGGAACGTCGCATAAGCAAGATTTTATTTTTGAAACATCTCTCTTAACGATTAAAATAGACTTGTATTTCGAGATATCATAGATATCATACGAACTAATCGTTTGGATCAGATAATACGAAGATTTAGATCGTTCATTTGACATCCGACATCGAACTATATTGATCGTTTTAAAGGATGAACGGATTAGCTGTTTAGACGGTGGGAGAATTAGTATTTCGAAATTCGGACAAGGATGAACCTTTTGCTTGTTTTGTTGGATCTGTTTTTTCTTTTTTTTTTTTTTTTAAATACAAAAAGGGAAAGAGAGAGGGAGACGAAGAAAGAAAAAAAGGAAACTAGTAAAACTAATGTATCTCACTGTTGTTTATAAATTATAATTTCTTCCTTATTTTAATTCATAAGTTGTCAATGATGAACGCGACTTGCTGCTCCGATAGTTTTTAACATTTCAAAAAGGGATACTCTCCGTGTCGGATCGATTAGACAGCGTGTTAGAATTAGAATACACACTCAGCGATATTAACATAAGCGCAACGTCTTGTACAGTGTATGCTATATATTGTAATGAGTATTTTGTAAAGAGAGAGAGAGAGAGAGAGAGAGAGGAGCTGTATTAGAAACACGTATACGTGATGTGTGTATATGTATATATATATATATGTGTGTGTGTGTGTGTGCGTGCGTGCGTGCGTGCATATATAAAAGTATTAGTGCGATTAGAAAAAAATAATGAAAAAAAAAAACAAACAAACAAAGAAACGAACAAAAAACGAAAAAATGAACAAAAAGAGAAAAAAGAAAAAGAAGCAAAAATGAAGGCAAGCTTTCACTTATCTTCGAATCAATATCGATAACATTCGTACGCGGATTAGAAACGTTTTTCTTTTCTTTTTCTTACGCCGTAATAAAATGTCTAAGTCGTTAATTAATGGGTGAAGCACATTGCTTGCTGCCTGCCGAAGCAACTCTATAAAAATTTGTTTTTAATTGAACACGAGTAATGCTTCACTCCGTACAGCGTTACGTACGAATGATATAGCATATATAAATATAAATATAAATATAAATATATATATATATATATATATACATAAATGAATAAGACTAATATTTAGTCTTTCTGAATCTTTAATGAAAATTCTATCAAATCAACAGTTCGTGCTTGGTGCCAGATCATTCAGTATTATTCTTTAATGCTATATCAATGTTTATGATGAATATTTTTCAAGATTCATCTCGTGTCGTATCTTATCGAGATAAAGAAAGAAAGTGAGAGAGATAAAAATAGAGATAGAAAGAGAAATAGAGAGAGAGAGAGAGAGAGAGAAGAATGTAATGAAAAAAAAAAAAAATGAGAAAAGAAAAAAGAAAATATCAAAGAATATTGTCAACGGTGTATTATAATGTAAATTTATATAGTGAGATTAGAAGAGAGGCAAAGAATAAGCACAATTAAATTGAATATAAAGAGAGAGAGAGAGAGGGTGAAAAAGAGTGTAATATAGAAAATTTTCATGTAAAAAAGAAAAGATAAGGGAAAAGATTGAGAGAGAAAGAAGGCATTGTTCGTTTTGCATGTGAATCTTTACGATAATTTAATGCCAAATTCATTTCTTCGATGTGTGTATTAGTGGTTTGCGTGTGTGTGTACATTCTTTATAAGAGAATTTATTCATAAAAATAATAGTCGACGTATATATATATATATATATATATATATATATATATATATATATATATATATCCTATGTGGATGATCATTCCATGTGAAATCGATCATGCTTCGAAATAAGATATCTAATTTTATTCGAAATCAAATATGTTAAATATGCAATCTATAGTTTTTCTTTTTCTTTCTTTTTTTTTATATGTATGTATATATATATATATATATATATATATATATATATATATATAAATATTATAATGCAGAAGAATGCAAAAAGAAAAAGGAAAGAAAGAAAGATGTTTCTCTTTCAAAAAATAATATCCTTCGCGAGGTACATTCGATCGCAATGTTCTTCTCTTTCATTTTCTCAAAAAAGGTCGAACTTTAAAAAAAAAAAATAAACAAATAAAAGAAGTAATTGAAATTGCAACGATAAGCGTGACTATCTAACAGTACTTCTTTTATTTTTTCTTCTTCACGCTTTATAACATGTTAGATTTTGAAAGAAAACTTTGTGAGAAATCTTATTATTGAAAAAGTTTAATGATCGAATATGATCCCATACGTAAAAGAAGACAATAAAGGATACATAAAGGAGAACATGAACGATAAGAAATATTTTGTGCATCGAAATCGAATAGATTATAACAACGAGAAATCGAAATTTCTTTAAAGCAGTTTGATTTAAATTTATACAGTGGTAAAACGAGTGATAATGAAAGTGAAAAAAAAGAGAGAGTGACAACGTAGATATTTGTCGTTTCATTGCACCGTTATTAATCGCAAAAACAAACAATATGTAATTGATACTGCTGTCACGTTTAACACGATCCGTATATCGCCAAAAATAAACAACAGATCTGACCTCAATGTTTCAAATAATCCATGTATCATCTGTTTCGATAAAATGAAAAAATAGAGCATGAAATGCAATGGACAATAATATCACAGTTTGAGAGAAAGAGATATTTTATATACACCGTTGAAACAATATGAAAGAGATAGAGAGAAAGGGAGACAAATAAAAATAAATGGGAATGGAAACATAGAGAGAAAACGAGAGAGAGAGAGAGAGAGAGAGAGGGAACAAAAAATAAATAAATAGAAAATTCTTTATAGAATATAAAATTTATTTGAATTTTTGAAAAAAAGAAAACATAACAAGCAAAGAAGCGAGACATGTTATTTGAAAGATATATTTCATATGTTCCTCATATAGATTACGCGCTCTTATAACGTGACGTAAAATAGTTAAGATATCAAGCGTTTTCATTGATTTTTGTAAATTTAATTCTATTTTTCCTTTTTAACTAATCCCTAGTGATTTTTTGTTTAGATATATATATATATATATATATATATAATCCACGCGAAAGAGATATAATAGATAGATTGATATAAATAAATAGGAGGATGGTGGTATTTTGTAAAAAATGTATATAATAAAATTTGCGTAGGACCATTCACTTTATTATTATTATTATTGATATAATATAACATATATATACACATATAATATAATTCGTTGAAAGGACTTAGATAATGTAACATATATATATACACATATAATAATATTCGTTGAGAGGACTTAGATATAATAACATATATATACACATATAACATCATTCGTTGAAAGGATTTGGATATATATACCATATATATACACATATAACATTATTCGTTGAGAGAATTTGGATATATATACATATATATATATATATATAGATGGACATATAATATTGTTCGTTGAGAGAATTTTGTTGCTCTCTCTTTTTTCATATTTTTGTTTGTTTTTTTTTTTAGGAAAATACATCGAACATATAGAATCATTTAACAAATACATAATACATTTATATATATATATATTATATGTCGCGTATATATATATGTATATATTCCATTAAAGACCGATATTATACTATATTATATTAGACATCGCTTAAACAACTAGTTATGCACGTGTATAGACATATATACATTTAGATTTCGTTAAGAATTTTTCCAAGACACGAATAAGGAAATAAAATATATTTTAAAATACTAATACTAATACTAATACTAATACTAATACTATTACTACCACTAATACAAAATTAGTAGTCGAAGATATTACGTCGGACAAAATAATGTATGTTCGTTTTTTTTTTTTTGCAGATTTGCATTTCTAACATAATGTTTGGATAAATCATCAATTGTAAAATCAATCTATTTACGTCGATAGGTATAACATTTATGTACGTGTCTTGTTATAATCGTGTCCCTTTTTCAAGATTAAAATTATATACTTTATACATATATATAATTTTTAAGGTCAGGTCAGTGAACGAACAGTTACTTAACTAATCTTGTTTTCTTAATAATCTAAAATATAAATAGTTAAGAATAACGAAGTACAAAAATATTAATCGAAACATCGCGACGGAGTTATACGCATTTCTTAAGAGACCGACACGCGAGTTTATAACTTATTCTCTCTTTCCTTTTCTTTTACATTTTCTTTTTCTTCATTTTTTTTCTCTCTTTGTTTTATATTTTTCCTACTAAAAAGCTAATAATTTATATTCGTAAATATAAAAAGATAAAAATATGATATATCATGAATGATATTAGAAACAATACGAAATTACACGTATGCAACTATTTTGAGGGGAAAAAAAAAAAAAAAAGAAATAATAATTGGAAAGAGATACTATGTGTATACTGTAGTAAATTTTTATCTTGAAAAACGGTATAATCCTGGGCAGTGAAAATGTGTGTGTTTGTGTATGCGTGTGTGTGTGTGTGTGTGTGTGTGTGTGTGTGTGTGTTATACATATATATGTGGACATAAATATGTAATATATAGTATATATATATATATAAATATATACTATATACACACTGTGTGCATGCATATATATATATATATATTACTACCAGCTAAGGTGACTCGTAATAAGAAGACAACGAAAAGAATGACATTAAGCTGTAAAACCGATACGGCGCGATTTGTTATTTTATTTATTTGCAAATCATTTCCATGTGACTATTTCTTTTATTGAACATAAATACGTATATATAGTATATATATAAATATATATATATATATATATATACTATATACACACTGTGTGCATGCATATATATGTGTTACTACCAATTAACGTGACGCGTAATAAGAAAACAACGAAAAGAACGACACAAAGCTGTAAAACCGATACGGCGCGATTTGTTATTTTATTTATGTGCGAATAATTTTCATGTTACTATTTCTTTTTTTTCCCCGTTTTCTCGCCTTTTTTTCTATTTTTTTTGGTTTTTTTATTTTTTCCCTTTCTTTCGTTTATTGTAACTTAGCTTCTTCTTTTACTCTCCACAGCACCAATTCCATACACGCTACAGCATCTTCTTTACTGTCATGACCACCAACTGTAATGTATTTTTTTTTTCGATGAATAAAGACAATTTTGAATCGATTTCGAGGGATGTATTACGCGGTACCCCGTTCTACATTTGGATCAGATTGTCGAGGGATATTTTTTTTTTTTTTTTTTTCTTTTTTTACTTTCGATTGGAGAGTGGCAAGGGATGGTGCGAGAGTACGAGGGTGTAGATGTAGGTAATAATACTCACCGTCGTTTTGTATAATCTTCCTTAAATACTCGGAGCAGAGTTGTTTTAATGCCCGTTTATGAGGATTACCGTGTCTATGAGGGAACATGACACTGGTATCTACCACCGTATCATGGAGCAATCTCAGTGCTTTGAAATCACTTTCAAGACTATGACCAACCAGTATGG
>OU964980.1:4329934-4359934 GCA_918808275.2 Dolichovespula sylvestris
GCTATGGGCGTTGGATTGTAGACACAAGGAACGGGTTTCGTTATGGTCGAAGGGATGTTAAGATGCTTTCCAATAATAGCGCTGGCAGATGTTTCGGAGGAAGAAGCATTCTCAGAGGTAGAAAGGGACGGTTTAAGCCCTTCTACCACTTGAGAGACAATAGTTTTGGAAAATTTATCTGTGTCCGTTACTTCTTGATCTGCGAGTACCTTTTTAACGGCCTCCGTTACCAATTGTTGTAACATGTCCGAATTCGAAGCCGCCATTGCATTCGCCTTTATCGTTTTAGCTTGACACTTTTCCTGGGCCTCCACCATTCCAACCATTCCTGCTGTACTTCCTGCATCTTCTAGGAGACAGAATAATGTAGTACACCTTATATAATGATACACGAGTTACGAAATAGCAAATATTACACCCTTAACAAATGCGAAACGCACAAACAAATGACGTGTCCATTCGCCGAAGGGACCCACCCACTACTGTTCGACGATGGTTCCCGATAGTCAAAACAAGGGAATGAGGAATAAACGAGAGAATGTGGAAAGGAATAACGAAGGTGTGTGTGGGTAAAAAACAGAGGGAAAGGATTCAAATTTAACATAGGATTTGGTCGGTTCGACGTGATAGAGAGATATTGTTAGATTTAAAACCATTAGTTGACATTAATTTTTTCAGATAAAGGAACGTTAATAAATAAACGATTAATTGGCATCGATAATGATCTATTAAAGTCGTCCAGGTTATAATAAAAGCACCTTGTGACTGGACGTGTGGTCTTACCTCGTTTGGCATGTTTAAAATGACAATAAGGTCTTTCGCATGATCCGTTCTCGTGAAACGGACAATTTAACGTTTTGAAATAACCGGTCGAAGGCAACATAACTGGATCATCGTATTTCGCCTGCAAAATCCATTCTTCGAGCGGCGTAACCTGTTTAGGCTATAATAACGAAAAGAATCGAATGTCTTATAATTATTATTGACCAAATCATTTCCATTCCGATTAAATTTAATAACTCCTTATTATTCTTATCCCGTATATTATTCCTTAAAAATTAATCTATCATAAGATCAATATATAGATATTAATGATGCGCGTTAAATAATATCAGGCAAGAGACAAAGGTTATGTATACTGCGTTCGCATCATTCGATATAACTGCCATCTATTGACCGAAAAATTTATTTATGTGCATGCCGGCAAGCGCATGCGCATTATTAAAAATTCAATAGATTTTCAGAAAAAGGTAGTGAATAAACGATGAAGTAATTTCATTGTTTATATATTTATATGTACGTATATTACGTACTATGCATATATAATACATATAAATAAATAACAATATACATACACACACACACACACACACACAACACACACACACACATATATATGTATACTGGGTGTGTCGGGAATCGATCGCCAAACTCTTTAAGAGTATATTCTAACCGCTGTAAGAATGGAAACGAAGTCATATAAATATATGGAACAGTCCGACAAATGTTTATTTTCTCGAGTTATGAGCCTGTTTTATTTACGTAAGGTAATATGCCCCGTTGATATTGCAGAGTTGTTTACAATGTCGTTGGATGCGAAAAAATACGAAATATACTTCGAGAATCTTTTAACGTCTTTGACAATTCGTGCGAATTGATCGCTTCAATGTCGATGCTATTGAAGCGAAAGAAAATCGTTTTCAATAAATATCTTTAATGAAATTTTATATTGGCATTGAAGAACGTTTTTAAAGTCTTTTATAAATAAAATATTTTTACGACGCCAACAGAAACCGTATTATACGTAATCATGTTTGCATGCCTTTTTTCTTTTTTTCATTCTTACGTTGGATACGAACGAAAAACGTTTTTTTAACATCCATTTTTAAAAACAACATATATCAGAATTCGAAGTAATATATCATCTTCTAGAGAAAGAGAGAGAGAGAGAGAGAGAGAGAGAGAGAGGAGAGAGAGAGATAAATGTAATACTTTTCTTATCGTATGAATATAAAACGACCGATATGTATTGTCAATTATCTCGGATAAATCTCTTTTTTCAGATATAAGAGATTAAAATTTCAATAAAAACAATAAAGGATGTACGAAGAGTAGTAAAATGGGCAAATAAATGAATATGCATCGACGATCATTTTCTCTCTAACGATGTGTAGCTTTAAAATATGCGCATATATTGGCTAACTTTTCTACATAAATGTATATGAACGCGGGTACATAATTACTGTTATGGATGAATGACTCAAAGGGAAGTAAACGTTTATTATTTATGAATCGTTGATTTTTTTTTTTTTTCCATAATCGTAATATTTTTACAAAGCATTCGTCGTTAATGTTTATTTTAATAAGATCGACGAATCAGATTTTGAAGAGATCGCGGTACGATCTACAATAACATTATTCTGTCATCTCTATTTTTCTTTTTTTTTTTTTCCAGATGAAACTATGATCGATTTAATAAAATACCATGGCTAAAAAGATAGACAAGAAAAAAGAGAGAAAAAGTTCCATTTGAATTTAGTGATAATCTTCTACAAATATTTTTTACAAAACGATAAATGATAGATCCTTATCTTATAGATGTTTCTTATCAAATATTTCCGGTCATTAAACGAATTCGTACGATTAAATATCATTTATCGTTTCACAAAAGACAAGAATAGTCGATAAAAATTCGTTCAACGTTACGGGTCTTTCGTAAACTCTATTCTTCTCTAGCCATTTAAATCTCGCCGGTTTTTTTCACTCTCCGACAAAATTTCATAAGAACTATAAATAAGTACATACATATATGTATATATATACATATATATACATATGTATACGTTCACACGCATATACATATGTATACAGAAGACATATAAAGCTGCTTCACAACTGGTTCTCACTTAGTTCCAAACGTTTTTGAAAGAACTTCGGTCGTTCAAATGCTCTCCTTCAATATTAACTTTAAAGAGGAATATTAGCTTCGTGAGGTTTCTTTCAAGGTACGTTCTCTCTCTCTCTCTCTCTCTCTCTCTCTCTCTCTCTCTCTCTCACACACACACACACACACACACACGCACGCACACGCACACATTTTCTCTCTTTATTTATATATTTCGCAACGATAATTTTTAACGGAATTTTTGTTTCCTTTTTTTTGCTTTTATTTTCGTACACCTACGATCTACATATATCTCAATTTTATTTTTCGAATTTACGTACAGATATTCATATAAATACTTTCTTCCTTTCCATATCATCCGTTTTCGAGTTTCGTAATATCGAATAGATAAATTGATTTCGAAAGATTTATTACTCCATACTATATATTTGCTATATCGTAACCGTTATTTTTTCCTCAATGTTATCTGCGTATAAAATGTAAATGAATTCTTCGATATTAAACTCCATTTATAAATTTCCGATTATTTTTACGCTTAATCTTTCTCTCTTGACATTTTTCTTTTTTCTTTTTTTCTTTCGTGACATTGATTATATTTCCATAATTCAACTAATCATATATGTGCATGTCAATTCTTTTTTTCTCTTTACTTCTCGACAGGTATTTCTTTCTACCGCGAGCAAATTATTAGCAATACAGGAATAATAAAGGAAAAAAAAAAAGAACGGAAAAGAATATATATAACGAGAAATAAAAAGATTTAAAGACGTTTGAGATAAAAGAAGGAAAAAAAAAATATTCCATAATGCTTGGACTTTCGATCGATATAAATCAGCTCATTACCGTATTATTATTGTCGATAATTACGATATATTTGTACGCAAAGTACAAATTGTCGTATTGGAATAGACGGGGAGTGAAATGTCCGCCAATAAATCTGTTCTTTGGTAACTTTAAGGACACCATAACGTTTAAAAAACCACCGGGAATTGTACTCCAAGATATTTACGAATCGGCCGAACGTGACGATCCGTACGTTGGCTTTTACATTTTTCATAAACCGGCCCTGATGCTTAGAGACAAGAACCTGATAAAGCAAGTTATGGTGAAGGACTTCGACGTGTTTTCCGACCGGACGTTCGGCGGTAAGAGCGAAAAGGATTCGGTTGGTTTAATTAATCTTCTTGGGATCAATCAACCGAGATGGAAATACCTGAGGAATAAGTTGACGCCTAGTTTGACGGGACAAAAGTTGAAGAGAATGGTACCGTTGATGTTAGAATGCGTCAATCCAATGTTGAGATATATCGACCATCAATCAGCGAATATCGATGGCTGGAAGGAGTTCGAGTTGAAAACTTTAAGTTCGAGATATACCACGGATATCATATCGTCGTTGGCTTTCGGTGTAAAGACCAATTCATTCGACAAAAATGACACCGCGTTTTGGGAAGCAGGTAGATATTTTATTTTTTTTTTTATTTTTTTCTGAAGACGAAAAAGAACAATAAAAAGGAAAAGAAATGTCGTCGATTCGTTTTTATTCGAACAAAACAAAACAAAACAAAACAAAACAAAAAAAAAAAAAAAAAGAGAGAGACATCAATGTATCCCCCATCGTTATCCTTAATGTACGACAATCATTAAATATAAATATCATTTCTGAATTTAAATAGGACAGAAGATATTGTCCGGGCCAAAACGTGGTATTATCCTCATGATACTTTTCTATCTACCAGAAATTAGTCCATTGATCGAACCGCTCAGTAAAGCGCCAGCTGAATTCTTTCGTCGTATATTTTGGGATTCGATGAACAATCGTGAAAGAGTTGGTAGTAAGAGAGGCGATCTGATAGATTCTTTATTAGCTTTGAAGAACGGAGAACAGAAGTCTAACTTCAGTGAGTCGATTTTTCAACGATCTTTCATTTCTCTCTCTCTCTCTCTCTCTCTCTTTGTCTCTTCGATCCTTGGCCGATTAGATTGTTTGGATCCTTTTTCATCCAACTGATTCTTTCTCATTCTTTTTTGACAGAGTTCGAAGGTGACAATCTGTTGGCCCAAGCGGTTGGTTTCTACGTCGCTGGCTTTGAGGCATCTTCGACGGCTATTGCATTTGCCCTTTACGAGTTAGCCTCTCATCCGGAATACGAGGAACGTTTGTACAACGAGATAAAGGGTATCGTTGAAAATGGCGAACTTACGATGGATTCCATAAACGAAATGACCTTCTTAGACGATGTATTAGAAGAAACATTGAGACTTTATCCTCCTTTACCAGTAGTCGATAGGATTGCCTTGAGAGATTATAAGGTATAATATATATATATATATATATATATATATATATATATATATATATATATATATATATATATATTTCGTTTGGATACTGTATAGTAATAATCATATTATCCATTTTAACGTATTTTAGTTGCCTGGGACGGACTTGATAATAAAGAAAGGTACACCTGTTTATGTTTCTATTAATGGCACTAACAGAGACAACAGGTACTTTTCTGATCCAATGAAATTCAATCCTATGAGAAAGAAGGACGAAGAATACAATTTTACTGGTTATCTTGCTTTCGGTATTGGGCCAAGATCATGCGTTGGTAAGTAGTCTACCATTTTCCTTTTTTTCTCTCTTCCTTCCTTCCTTCCTTTTAAGAGACCATAATTTTCTTTCTTCTTCCCTTCCTTCCCTCATTTCTTTCTTTCTTTCTTTCTTTCTTTCTTTCTTTCTTCTTTTTGGTTTATTTCTTTTCCAATCTCCCTAGGTCAGAGACTAGGAATTTTGATAACAAAGATAGCCGTAATCACATTGGTCATGCATTATAAAATGACCCTCAAGCCGGACAAAGAAAATCTATTAAATCCCATATCAATATTCACGAATGCAGCGGATGGAGTATACGTGCATTTAAAAAGACGTACGAATAAAGACAGTTAACACGACGATCTCCTTATAAATCTGTTGTATTTTCTTCTTTTCAATATAGTTCCCCCTTTTAAAGTCGTTGACAAGATATATATATATATATATATATATATATATATATATATATATATACACGGGGTAATGTATATACTACAATAGAACGCGATTCTCTTTCTCTTTCTCTCTCTCTCTCTCTCTTTCTCTCTCTCTCTTTCTATCTATCTATCTATCTATCTCTATCTCCATATCTCTTTATAATCGGAGTGTATATATTATACGCGAATAGTTAGTTATTAAAATAGCGAGAATACAAGATTCTACGTTACGAGAAAAGATAGTTTTATCGATAAAATTGTTATTCCCATGATAAAAACCGATTCTTTGAGTTCCTCTAGTTACTTAAGATATGATAGTTAGCATTTAAGCGATTTATTACCTTTTTTTTTTTTTTCTAAATGATCTAATCGTTAGATCGATATCTCTTTTTCAATTATTACCGGCATATTATATATATGTACGTAGCATATCGTATTTAAACGACATATATATATATATATATAATATATATATAAATTTTTTTTTTTTTTATAAATATACTATAACAGAAACATTACAAAACAACAAGCGTCATGACAGCGTTCGCCCTCGCTATTGACTCGATCGTAGTGTACACTAATAACAGTATAATATATATAACATAAGTTAACGTCATTCTTTTTCTGTTTTTCTATTTCCTTTTTCTTCTTCTTCTTCTTCTTCTTCTTCTTCTTCTTCTTCTTTAAATATAGCTAACTAACGATTATTTTACAGATTCCTATTACCTAATTTACGAGAGAGATATTACAAAATTGGCTAGTTCCGTAGGCGCGAAGATATAAATTTTCATTGTATATCGTTTAACGATTGACATTCTTGTGCGTTTACGTTTTCGTTTTGTTCGATCTCAGTCAGATGAGGTAGTTCAGCTTTTGTAGCTAATTGCAACGCGTGCATCCACCTGAAAATATATTTTATAAGTTTTCTCTTCTCGTATTTTTAAATCAATCAATCAATCAATCAATTAATCGATCGATCGATCAACAATCATTATTCGATGCCGACAATGTTATCGGATACGTACCTTTCTTTGTCGTTTTCGGAAGAGGCCTGCAGATAATAACATTTCCTAGAGTGATGCATCTTAAATGCCCTTATACGATCCTTGCTGCTTAAAGGATCCTCGTCCGTTAAAATTGCACCGTCCGTAACCATAAAACCTGGCATGGGAGTTGCCGTCATGGCCATACTCTCGGTTTCCGATTTAAACGAATATAAAACGAAGTCGATATGCAAAGCGAACCAACGTCTGGTCCATGGTTTGCTAGCTTGGGTTTTTAATAAAAGATAACCCGACAATACTGACGAGGCGCTTGCTGAAACTTGCAACAAGCTTGGCACTGGTCCTGAAGGAGACGACGGAGATTTGCTGAGGGGTTGCGTTAGAGCAGCGTGACATAGTCTACACACTCTCATATTTTTATTGTCCTCAAATAATAACTTCTGATTTGAACATTTACTACAAACAACCTGCAACAATAATAATGTATATAAATTTTTTCAGAAACGTACATGTTCGTCCTGCTCTGTGTGTGTGTGTGTGTGTGTGTGTGTGTACAGATCGATGATGCAATTTTTGTACAATACAACTTACAATTCCACATGCTCTACAATTGTGTTTCCTTTTCATGACTGAAAAAATGACTTCGCAAACCATACATCTAGTAACGTCGTCCGCTTTAACTAATGACGTTTTAGCATTACCAGTTTTCAAACTAGCTTTGCGTCTCATTATTTCCTGCATCGTTTGGAACAACGCGTCCAACCACGAAGCCTTCTCCGCCGCCGAATGCGTGTACAACTCCACGCTTTTATTTTCATCTCTAATATAAAATGTATTCGCCGTTTCTAAATTATCACCCTCGACTACTTGTAAATCCTCGACTAAAAATTTGGCTCGTAAACGATATGGAGGACCAGGTATCAGTCTTAATGAACACAATAACAATAGATCGCTAAACTGTGAAAGGAGAAATTTATATAAATATATTTCGTATATTAGATAATATAAATTTGTAACGAGGTACATATTTACGGTTTACATACCAAAAACAAATGCCTATCCTGATGATCACCACTTCTCGCCGAAATTTTGACTATACGACCTTCCTTAATGAGTTCGCGTGTTGCACTGACTAGATCGGTCGCGTCATATATACTCTCTTGTATTTCCAAAAGTTTCTTAAATTTATCTATTTTTTTCATTGCCTCGTTCGT
The DNA here is from genome assembly GCA_918808275.2 of Dolichovespula sylvestris. Classification (NCBI taxonomy): domain Eukaryota; kingdom Metazoa; phylum Arthropoda; class Insecta; order Hymenoptera; family Vespidae; genus Dolichovespula; species Dolichovespula sylvestris. The sequence goes on from OU964980.1 coordinate 4,338,094, forward strand.
ATGATTAGCAGCAGTAGATACCAATTCTAAAGCTTCTGAAATACAATTAATAAATTTATTTCGTATCGTGTAGTTGATATCAACATATAATAGGTTTTTTTTTTTTTTTTTTTTTTTTTTTTTGAATATTTAAATATAATCTTACTTTTCGTGTCTTCGTAATCTGAATTTTCTTCGGTGAGATTTTTTAAATAATCTTTAAGAAGCAATTCGTATCTTGGTAATCTTTGTATTGGACTTAACATGTGATGTGGCAGTGATAATTTTGCGCATTCATCCAATTTTTGTATATCATTAATTATTGCCGCAAATCTTGCGACTTTGCTTTGCAACGTATTTATCAGATTCATTGCGTAATCAAAATTTTTTACATACTCCGTGTACATTTTTAAAAAGGGTGCAAAATTTTTCATGATATCCCCGATTCTGGGCTTAGAATCCCAGCACTGCATTCTTTCTTCCAGTTGAGGTAATAAAAAGTCATTGTGAAATTTGTAAATAGATTTGATATTTGAAAACATGTGTTGAACCGTTTCAGGTGGAAACATGGGATGTGCTCTATTTTCTTGATCAACTCTGAATTGAAATACTTGATCGATGAGGTGTAGTATGTTAACGTATTTCTTTTCCGTTGCCAATAACTCCTCTGCCACGCGACGTGCCTTTTTCCTTTTTGAATCTGGAGAACTTCTATGTACGCGTGATTTTGGCTCTGACGTAGACTCATCCGTCTGATCCGCAGCAATAAAGGATTCTGTTTCTGAAGATCTAGTTTCCTCCGATTCTTCCTCGCTTTCAGATTCACTGATAGCATACGGATCTAATGTATATTGATGAGAATTTCTTTCGGATGCCGCATACCTATGCAATGAAACAGATTCATAGATTAATGGGCGAAAGAAAAAAAAATATATTTTATTAGGACATAATGTAGCGTTGCTAAAGATTTGGTAAGATTTTGGACTAACAAAATGAAGTATTTAGAAATATTATTAAGGAGTAACGTGAAATGGTTCGAACCTGCTACTTCTATATTCTAAAACACTGTGCGACATCGCTACATAGGAGGTTTCTTTGGATGTCTCTTCATTGCTACTGATATCAATGCATGCTGCTGGGGAAGAGGCCGACATAACGAACGGTTGAAACCTTGGAAAGCCTCCAAAACTTGCGATTCTATGAAAGGAATGTCTGGAATATTGGTGATCTTCCGTGCTAGTTTGTATATCGGAATCTTGAGAGTTGCCATCTTCGTTAGTTACACTTTGTTGCTTAAACGATCGAGAAGTTTTAGAACATTGCTTTTCTTCGTATTCCTCCGTAACAACTTCTTTGCTTTCGGTTATCTCTAAATCCGTATAAAATGTACTAGTAGGGCAGCTCGTTTTCGATCCAAACATCTTAAAAGCCTCCATCCTCTCGCTTGGCTCAGGAAAAAGACGAGTCATCCAGGAAGAAATATCTCTCAACTGACCTCGTTGCATCCTATTGTTGTCAAGTCGTTAATTTTTGTCAATTATCATAATCTTCCAGGATAGGGCTATTGATCTAATGTAAACCTCAAGAGCACGCATGGTAAGCAATTGCAAAAAAAATATGAATAACGTTAGATTATTGGCCTTGGGAAGCACAATAAGGATAACGAATCAAAACAATACTTTGTAAACCTCTTCAGTTTGGGATTTGGTTCAAACAAAGTTAACGAACTTTCATTCAACTACACCTGTTCCCCCTCTACTTTGGGACGTCATCTCCGTTGACTATCGTTATCATCATCAAATTGATATCACCATAATAGCACCAATAAAACGTTAGTCAAATTTCATTAAGTGGAAACATTCTTGAATGAAAGAAGGGTACTTGGTACTATGTTCCTTCATAGAAGAAAGAGGGTTAGGGTTTAGAGGGGAGGGAAAGAAGGGAAAAGAGAGAGAGAGAGAGAGAGAAGAAAGAAACAAAAAAGGAAGGAAAGGAAAGAAAGAAAAGGGATAAAAAAAAAAGATGTTTCCCCTCCCCCCTGGAACGAGAGAGAACTCGTGCTACAAAAACAAATCACTGCACTCTTATCCCTTTGGACCGCGGGGAACGCCTACGCCCTTTGACGTTCAAAACGATATTGGATGTATCGAGAGAGAGAGAGAGAGAGAGAGAGGGAGAGAGAGAAAGAGGGTGAGAGAGAGAGAGAGAGCAAGAGAGAGAGATACGATAATATAACCTTGATATAATCAAACGAAATAACGAAATTTCAAGATGTTTATACCTTTCCCTTTGATATCGAACGCGTAACAGCGGGACAGCAACAGGCAACGACGTATTATCACTGGCATAATGATTTGGCTTTGGTTAGAAGAGGAGCGGAGAGTTGAATTGAGTTAGGCTCTGGCACGCACTGTGCACTAATTTAAGCAGAAACAGATACCCATACCGAGCCGCACGAGCGGCCTATGGAACGTTATTTAATGGAACACCGAACGGTTGTTAACGGACTTCACCACACGAATTAGACGAACGGTCTTTCTTTAAATATATATATATATATAAACTATACATACACGCAGCACATACACACACACACATATATATATATATATGTCTATATTGTACGCGTAGAGTAGAAGGAAAGTGAACGAATGTATGAGTAAACGTCTTTATACGTGTATACGTGCGCTACGTACGAGAGAGAAAGAGAGAGAGAGAGAGATGTACGATAAAACATCGACCATTGCACGATGATGACAGCGAAGAAAACGATTAACACTTAAACCTGATCATTACTAATTCGAATGACTTTCGTTTAAGAACGAGAGAACAAGAATATACACTAGACGCGCGAATACTTTTTACAACGATCGATCGGTCAACTCGTTTTTTTCCGGTCACTCGAATAGTTGCCAGCTCGTTAGTTATCATCGAGAATACGTAATTGGGCCGACTTCGAAATTGCCGCGAATAACAGAGAGGATTAAAGCTGATCGCGAGCACCGATTATAGGAAGTAGGGGGGAAAACGGGAGGTGTACGATCCGTGTTACGTTTGTAGAGAGAGAGAGAGAGAGGGAGAGAGAGAGAGAGAGAGAGAGAGAGAGAACACGAAGTTAAGTCACGGTAGGAGGGGGAAGAAAAATCTATATACGTATATATGTGCATGCATGCATGCATGCATACACGTGTGCGTGCACTTTGGATGGTTTTATACATGGCAAGTAGAGCAAAGATTTGAAAGAGTAGGTGAAACTGCATTACCGACAGTAGGACTCGATTCTCATTGCTGCAGCGCACTCTAGGATTTCTAACGATGCGCTAAATGCCATTGTTATTATCTCACGTAAAAACAATCAAACGAACGATTGTAACCTTAACAATTATATTATATACCGAATTATTTCCTTCGTTCGATATTAATAAAGTTTTACGAGATGAAATATATATATATTTGCGAGATAATATTGATCTCGATGAAATTTGATTTTACATCAATGTAAAAGCTTTATGTAAATCAATACGATCGATTCCGATTATCGGATAAATTGAACGATCAATTGACTAACGTCGTACCTCCCGCCATGACACCTTCCACTCCTTCTCTTCCGGTGTCTCCCGCTATTCAACCTGTTCGAATTTTTATCGGTCTCCTTTAAAATTTTTAGTATTATTGTTTCACCGAACCATTGTTCGTTAATCGAGAAGAATAACGTGTTAATAATCGTAAGTATCACGGATCAATTATGAAGATCTCGATTACGACGCGTTTATTTCGTTTTTTTTCTTTTTTAATATCGTTTCCCTCTCGTTCGTTCTACTAGTGGTTAACCGTTCTTTTTTTTCTTCGAACGCCATCGATCGACCTTGACAATTTTCTAACGATTTATTACGACGAAAGCCGAGAAATTTGATATAAATCACGTCGTTAAGAAATATACGTAACAACATCGAGGATGGAGGAATTTTAATCGTATTAAATATTATTATCACTGTGATATATATATATATATATACATATATGCTTTTCGTAAAGCTTGTATACATTCTTATAGGTCGAGTGTGTGTACATGTATGTATGTATATAAACTTTACCGGTAACGCACATAAGCCGGTAACGTTCGCGAATGTAAATAATCGAGCGTTTAACCTATCTCGTCATACTGCGTATAATATTTCATTTCGCTGGCGTACCTCGTCCCGTAAACATCGGTAGAGTTCTCTCTCCAACGAATCTCTAATTTTTATACCATCGTTCTATTATTCGTTTATTATCTAAATTAGAGAAGAATCTTAATTAGATAGGATAACCTATAAATTTCATCGTACTCGATAATTAACGTATAATTATTATCTTTTATTTAATTTTTTCGTGCGTCAAGTGTAGGCCTAATAGAATTTCTTCGTATATATATATGTATGTATATATATAATGCGTATTATATATATACATGTAGATATATACGATGATATGTGTAAGCGATTTAGCATTCGTTTGTTGTCGATATATAAATCAATATTTTATATATTTGCCACATTGTTTCTAATACAAATTATTTTTACATATATATATATATATGATAATATAAGCAATTTAGAATCGTATTCCAGTGGTCCATTTAATCCACGTGCTGAATGCAGCTACTCTCGTGAATACGCCAGGTTTATTGCTGGGGCAATTAGCATCGCCATAACTTACGATCCCGATTTGAATATATTGTTTATTCGTAGTTTGTACTATAAGGGGACCACCGCTATCACCCTGGAAGAATTATTAGAATATTAATAATAATAATAATAATAATAATAAATAATAGTATTTTATGTGTATATATATATATATATATATATATATATATATATATATATATGGATTTTAATATGCGCAGTATTATCATAAGTTGATTACTAACTTGGCAAGCGTGTTGACCGGAACCAAACGCTGTACAAATATTTCTCTGGTCTATTTGCCAATGTAATCTACATTCTCTGTTAGTAATTACCGACAGTCGAGCAAATTTCAATGCCTGAGTAGTGGAACCAGTGGCTCTCTCTTTACCCCATCCGATAACGATTGCTGTCAAATGCTCGTAAGTCTTGTATAGATCATTATAACCGGCTAATGAAATCGGTTGAATCGAGCCTACATTAATTTACGTTATAATATTATTATTATATAAATCATAGTTCAAATTGATAATTAATTTATCATCATCATCATTATTATTATTATTATTATTATTTTTAATTACTCGTAAAAGGTATATCTCGAGGCATGTACAATAATCCAATATCATTGGAAATCTCTTTGTATCCTGGATGAAGGTACGCTCGCGTTGTAATCATCGAAATTCCAGGACCAACATTTTTATCGTAACTGATACCAGACTTGTCGATAATACCAAAAACGAGAAAAAATCTCTGTGGCGATTCTGCGATACAGTGGCCTGCTGTTAATACCCATCGTTTCGATAGGATACTTCCGCCACATTGAGAGATCACTCCATTACCAACTAGTCGGTGTACGACACTGATGAAAGGAAATTGTCTTTCGGTCGCGTATTCTCCGCCTGTTATTCTTGTATCTTGTATCAACGAAAAGTAGATTTATTTAAGATGTTCGTCTTAATATCCTAACGATATTAGATATTTATAATATATATATATATATATATATATATATATAAAGATAAAACGTACACGAAATATATTCTATATATTTCGTTACATATTATCGCTTACACATATATAATTATTAACAGATTATTATTTACCTTCGTTCGGAATATTTTTATCCGTAAGCTCCGTGATTTTTCCTTTCGCAATTTCATGATTATTATTTTTGTAATATTGCGAGATATTTACGCGAACTCTAACTATACTAGTACGATAACCGTAACACTCCCGAAACATTGTCAGAACTAGGACGATATGGAATATCATAGTTTTCATGCCGTGGAAACTCATCGTGAACTGTTTCACTTCTTAAAAAGCCTTCGACTTTTATATAGAAACGATTTCCGGCAGGTACTTCGAATTTCCGTAATATGTGATTTACGATTTGACGTTTTTCATTTTTTCCTGTAAGAGTAGAGTCCCGTAATGACGGAGGAAAATTTTGTGGAACATTTTGAAAACTGTTTTGGAAACTTTGTTTAAAACATGTATAATAGTTTCGTCCCAAGGACACTTGCTTTTCTTAAGATTTATTATATCCTTTCAGATAGGTTCTCAAGTAAATTAGGAGAAAGTTAATTGTACGTTACCTTCAACGACGTATTTATTACAATTTTCTCTTTGTTAGGCATAACGAGGGGGAGATATATTGAAACGTTTTAAATAGGAAGATATAATAAATTGAATGAGAATGTATGAATTGGTCACGGTCCATCGTTGTTCCCTATATTGTACACAATTGATTTTTATTTCAGGTCGTTCCTGTTCGTACGAAAATCTCGGATGATGGAACTTTCTAACGGCGGGGAGGGGATGAAGGTTTTCGTAGACTGACCGTTGTCGTTGACGAAACATCGAACGAACGAATTTTCTTCGTTAGTTAACGAAGAAAGAAGAGAGGAGTAAATAGTGCCCATTATTTTATTACAATTTCATCCTATTAGCCTGATCATGTAAGTAAGATTATTTCGAAATTTTGGTTTTGTGAAGGGTTCGTTATCCTGAAAAGCTTCGAGATTAGCTGGATTATTTTTCTTTATGTTCAGAATAGGATTAAAAAAAGGATTAGGAAGGATCGTAAGAATTGCAACCATTTTTTCTTTGCTCACATCGAATACACGTTTATTTCATATACGACATCGTTTTTAAATTTGACATTCGTTTAAACATACATTGATCATCGCCGATACATAAATCGATATATAAGTTAAATATCTTCCATAAATTTTAGCTATATAAATGGTGTGTGTGTATATATATATATATATACATACACGAAAGGAATTAATTGTTATAATTTTTAGATAAGGTAATATTTCATATATTTTTATATCAGCAAAGTATACTTTTAAAATATTCCAAGCATCAATTAAATAGATGATCTGGCTCTTTACGCGTTATTAAAACGTACGTTAGAGCGGATTAGAGAATAGTATCGTTACATTTATGCCATTAGGATTTTCCAAGGATTTCTTTTTAGTCTCTGCTTCTTTATTTTTTCTTTTGATCTTCTTCCTCATTTAAAATCAACATCATCATTCGATTCCGCCGCATAATAAAATAAAATAACGATCGTTCGCGACGTTTGGCAATATTTTAATTTTAATAAGAAAATAATTAATTATTTCCGATTAGAAATTATTATTATTAAAATAATACTCGCAAGGTATATATAATAATATATTACATTAATAAAATAATAATACTAGCGTAAGCTGTACGGATAAGACACACTGGTATTCTTTCCTATTTCTTTTATTTCATTTTATTTTACTTTTATTTTATCCTCGAGTTTATTTATCAATCTGATCTACGTGACGAGAAGGGAAGGTCAGACTTATTTAAAAATATTTGGAATAGAATATTTATGTTCCTATTTCTTTCTCGCCTTCTTTTCTTTTTCTCATCAACAAATCTCTATGTATTCTCAGAGCGTGCGTATAGGTGCGTTTATATTTTTGTTTCCTTCTTTTCCTGTTTTCTTATTCTTCTTTTTTTTTTGTCTTCTCTCTTTCTTTCTTTCGTCTCATAAAAATGGATTATCGCGTCTGTCTATGTCGGATAATGTATACAACGTTACATAACGTCATTTGATAACGTCGTCGATTATGTAATTAAAGGTGGACGTGACGGTACTTAATAGGCAGTGCGATTTAATCATTTCTCGTTTTCTTCTTTGTAGATAAGAAGATCGTGGTACGATCAGTATCTAGAATTTCACAATTTCATATTTTTCCATCTTCTTTTTCTTCTTCATTTTTCTCTTAATTTCTTTCTTCCTTCTCATTTTTCTTCCATTCCAACAATTTATCGTGACAATGATGTTACCGTTATTTAATCTTGTTTTCTTCCCCCCCCCTTATCACTATCTTCTTTGTTTTCAATAATAATATTAATAATAATATTAATAATAATAATAGCATTGATAATAATAATAATAATAATAATAATAATAATAATAATAATAATAATAATAATAATAATAATAATAATAATAATAATAATAATAATAATAATAATAATAATAATAAACATCGTAAGTTCGGGAAAAGCTTATCTCTCTCTCTCTCTCTCTCTCTCTTTCTCTTTTCAAACCTAAGATTTTGTTTATAACGATAATATTATAATTATTCGTAATAAATCCATTCGACTTGTATCTGTAAATTTCTTTTTTGTTTTCGAGCTCACGCATTATATCTTTATAATTGTTAAGAAATATCCTTTGACTAGGTAGCTGTATTATTAATTAATTATATATATATACGTATATTTACTTATTTATTACGTTTCTTACCGTACAAGAAAGGTCGTTGAAAAACATTTTAATCATATTTTTCTTTTATTTTTTTTTATCTATACCACTCGATATCCCGATAGGGAGAATAGATATTATCGTTAATTTCTGAGTAGAGAAAGAGATTAGTATAACCACGAACAAACGAACATGCCATTAGACGTATGTAAGTAATTGTTGATTGTTGTGAGTATTGCAAGTGACAGGATTCTAATTGAAAAAAAAAAAAAAAAAAAACAAAAAAAAAATCCTCTATTTATCTATTTAGCTATCTATTTGGATTCCGTGCTCTGTTCGATAGAGTTCAGATCAATGTTCTAATATTTCTTTTTTTCTTCTTCATTAAACATAACGAACCACGTATATTTGAATCGGGCGGCTCCATTAGAAATATGATCTATGATTTGTTAGAAAAAAAAAAAATAATCATCTAACCGTCAGTTAGTTTTCTATCATCATATGAATTAAATCGACATTGAGAATTTTTTGTTTTTCAATAAAAAGAACAAAATTTATGTTGGAATCGTCGTTGAAATATTAAGAACATCGTCGGGATCCTCGCAGGAACGATATTCCTCGTGGATCGTCCTTAAGAACCAGAAGGCCAACGCCAGAAACATCGTTCCCGTTAGATCGCCCAATGCCGTTAGATAGGGGATTGCAGAATTGTCTGGATCTATTTTGTGTCTCCACATTGCATGAATTATCACGTGTGCTATATAGAGCAATAGCATTACCTAAAAATTATCATAAGTATTATTAATCATCGATTCGATCGAATCATCGAATTGTGTATATATATATATATATATAAATACGTTATATTAATGATGTATCGAGTTTCTCTAAAGTATTTCGAGATGCATGATAAGTATACGTGTGTGTGTGCGTATGTAAAGTACGTAATAATTAATCAATAAATAAACTCACTTGTAAAGTGGATACAAAGATGTAAGAAACAACGAAATAAGCATCCACGGTTGATCTCTGACATTTGATATAATCCGCCGCAAATACGAATACCAATTGACCGGAAATCGCCATTCCAATTAATATCCTCGCAGTTTTGGCATACGGTGCTGTTAACGAACGAATACTTAACGTTAGAACTATGTACGTCCAACGAAATTTGTGTGGAGAGGAAGGGTGGTGGTTGTGTGGGTGTGCGCGTGTATATATATATATATATATTCGTGTTTATACCTCCTTTGAAAAGAGCTGTCCATGGGGCGACCCACATTTTCGCATGCGGCGGTAATATACCCAAAATACTAGTTTGATGTAACATCGTAGAGATTCGGGATGCTTGAACGGATACCAAATTACCACCAATTCCGTTTATAATAGGTTGAAATACTACGAAACCTTGGAATTTGTCAACGACCTCGTTAAGTATCAATCCACCGAGGCTAAAATCATAATTTCGTATATCGGAGGTGATTTTGCTTGGAAATTTTCGTATAGTTAGGGGTCCTTTTGTTTTCGATTATTATTAATTGACGTTTATTTACCCGCTGATGAAGAGGGCGGACAAGACTGGTATCCAGCCGGACGTTAATACGTTCCTCGTGTATTTGTTTTTCATAACAACGTAAATCCAAAATGGTAAAAACAAGAGATAAGCGATAATAACGACGTAAAGTACCCAAACTTGTTCCTGTAGTTTTACGAAAAATGCAGTGGCTATTGCCGATAGGACGCTGATCGATACCACGTCACCTACCGACGCGGCCAGAGGGGTTGCCAGATTATCGGGATTCATTTTGCATCGATGGGATATCATGATGACGGCTATCATCACGAGATCTGTAAAGAAATCCTCGTTAGATTTTTGTTAGTACATTTCTTTTTTCTTTTTTTTTTCTTTTTTTTTTTTTTTATTATTTTTTTTTTTTAATATAATTACATTGAAACTCTTTATAACGTTGCGCGACCGATCGATCCAATAACGTTAATGTCTTTAATGATGTGAAAAAAGAAAAAAGGCGTATCTTTCTTAATTATTATAAAATTAATTTTCCATTCTTATCTGATACTACTACTACTACTACTGCGCACGTGGAATTGGAGTGTATACGATTATGTACGTATAGTACATAAGTTTCGTCTTGTATAATCAATTTTTTTTTAGAGACGCGAAACAAAAATTGATTTATATATATATAGATGGGTTTTATTGATTCAGCTGACGATCGTTGATAATAATCGATGTCAATAAATATTAATGTGAAACGTTTTATTATGGTGGGTTTTTACCTAGAATGAAACAGGAACTTGTTGCCGTACAAACGCTTGCCGTTGCCAATAACAAAGCGTATTTCCATTCGAAGGGTGCAACAGCATTCCCTGCGTTTTCATGTACACTATCCTGTATGGCACCGACGATTATAGCAAATATAGCTACCAAAATGGCAGCTACGATCGCTTGAATTTGTACCAATGCGATGTTACCAATGATCATTTTCATTATTTCACGTAACGTATGCATATTTCCTAAATTCGCTTGAGTACTCAATCGCGATGCCAAACACATGTCGAGATTTCCTTTCAATCCCAACAGAGCAGGCACCAAGATCAGCAATTGGCTGATCGATTTGAATACTGGCCAGTGCTTAAACATAAGATTATATAATTATTAGTCTTTTCTTTTTTAATTTTTTTTTTTTTTAATTTTATTTTATTTCCCAACGTTTCCTCTCTCTCTCTCTCTCTCTCTCTCTCTCTCTCTCTCTCTCTCTCTCTTTCTCTCTCTTCGTCGATATACGCAAATGCATTTAGAAATAATGACGATGCAACTCGACAACATCGGAACGCCATTACATATATATATATATATATTTTACATTATCTCGAAACAAGGACAAATACATAATTGCGATAACGACGTTAGATTATATTAAAGAAATATTAAAAATGAATATGATGTACGTAAGTCGTGTATTTATATGCATGCATGAAATAGGGATACATGTAAAATCGATTCGTCGTCGAGATGCGTAATTAGAGTCATACGATTGGTTCGTTTCTTTTACGTTTCTCTTTCGTTGGTACATTTATTTCGTACAAAATAATTATAACGATAATAATAGTTACCTGAACCGTATCGAGAACAAGACCGGCTCCTATAGTTCCGATTCCAGCGATGAAGAAGGGAACAGAAATTTGTAGGGTCGTGTGATACCATTTCTCGGTCCTAAGGTGTCTCCCATTTCCATTTCCGGTTGGATCATTCCGATAATCAGGATCGGGGTCTGAATTTGCAACGGAAGAGATGGTCACTATGGAACTTCCACTGGATAAAGAACCGCCACTAACACCAACACCACCATTGCCGCCGCCACCGCCACCGCCAACGCCCCCGTTGCCAAAATTCGGCAATGGCATATCCTTTTTGTTCGTTTGTCCATTAGGAACTTTTAGGCAGGCTATCGAAAAATCGTCAACGTTTTTATTCTCAATTATTTCTTCCCCATCGAACCCGATCTATAACGACGGACCTTCCTCCTCCTCCTCCTCCTCCTCCTCCTCCTTCCCCACCGTCTTTTTCCTTCTTCTTACTCTTCTTCTTCTTCTTCTTCTTTTTTTTCTTTTTTGTTGTTTTTTTTCGTTTTTTTTTTTTTTTTTTTTATTGTTTTTTTCTTTTTTACTTTTCTTTTGCCTTTAATTTAATATTTTACCACTTTCTTTCTTTCTTGTATCGGTTTCGTCGAACGTTTAAACTCGATTACAAACGTTCTCCACGTTGAAACGTTTTAACGAAATACCGTTTTACATATGTACGTACTTACGTATAAGCGTAGATTAATTTTTCCCCCCGTTTAAAATTAATAATTAACTTCGTCGTTGCGTTTATCGTTCTAATTTATTTTTATTTTTATCTAGTTTTTTTCTTTTTCTTTTTTTTTTTCCTTTTTCCCGTCCTCACCGATGCATCACTGGATGCATACATACGAGGTATTCGCGCATACGCAACGTTAAAATATTTTTCATTGAAAGCGACCATGACGGCGATAATATATCGTTCGCGCGTATCTCTATCGGTATTTTTATTTTTTATTTTCTTATACTAAATAGATACATATATATATATGTATGTATGTATACACACACATACGTATATATCTGTTTATATATATATATATATATATATGTATATATATGCACACATATTGTTATAGTATTCTCATCAGAGGAACGTCATCGTGGCGTACGGCTGACAACGAAATAATTATATATTATCACGAAATTATTTCTTTTCTTTTCTTTTATTTTCTTTCTTTATCCTTTGGCTGTTTGTTTGTTTGTTTGTTTTTAATCGCGATTATTCGCATAATCGATAACTCCACGCGCGGCCGATATCTCTTATGGAGTCACGATCACGATCGATTCGCGCGTTTTGGCGGATGTGAATAAGAAAAATAAGAAAATAATAATAAAATAAAGGCAAAAAACAAAAGCAAAAAAGAAAAAAAAAACAAGAAGAGAGGAAAACAAAAAATAAACAAAAAGAAAATAGTATATACGAACGAGATAAAAATATCTGTCGCTCGTTTGATCGTATATACGTTTTCGATGCTTATCGTAATTAGAGGAAAAAATAAGGTGAAAGGGGAAGAAAGAGAAAAAAAGAAAAACAAAAAAGAAAAAGAAAAAGAAAGAAATGTAGTATCCATCTCACCTGCCACCTTTTTCAATACCACAGGTTCCGCCTTGATACCATCACCTGTTACATTGAAATTCTTCTTGTCCGATCTGTCGAACGTCTCGAACTCTAAAGCGTAATTTTCATTACCGTCATTACCATTGTTTGGCGACATGGTAACACGTGGAATAACGAAAGCTCTGTCCATAATCCTTTGTCTTATTATTTCGGTACTTCTGCTTTCATTGCAGTTCTCTGAATCGTTCGATTGAATATTCGTCACGTTCAGCAAGGATGGTTCAGTCCCCAAGACCGGCAAAGCGACCATGCCTGTATTTTAATTTACATATACAAATACACACACACACACACACACACACATATATATATAATTTTTTTTGTTTAATCAGTAATGTCGGTAACGTTCGTCAATGCAAAATCGACGTTGCTATCGCGCGAAATAAAGTTGGGCGTTCGCGGAAGAACTCGGATCCGGGATTCGAATCTTTAGTATCTCTTTTTTTTTTTAATCCAGAAAATTTTCTCCCGCCAAATTTTATCGGGCCAAGAGCCACTTCCGAAAGCCGTGACTTTTCACAATCCACACTCCCAATGAACTCTCCTAATGTGATTTAATTTCATTTTTTTTTATTTTATTTTATTTTATTTTATTTTTTTTTTCTTTTCTTTTATATCAAACACGAGCCAACCCTTGGACACTTTAGGGAATCCGATGATCATTGAATTATTTAAATCCTTTTTTGGGATTGCGAGATACGTTCACTAAATTTCAACTATCATGGAAATGCAGATAGATCTCTTTCTTCTCTTTCATGCTCGATCGTTCTGCAACAACATTCGAGGACTGACTAACAGTATATCTAAATTTCGAAGTTTAAAGACTATTCTCTGTCAATTATCCTGGTTACCGTTAGGGTCGCTGTGGTCGTTCGTAATTTCGAGTGTCTTGGGGTCCCTCCATTCGTTAAGGACCCTTCTTTAAGAAATTCTCTAGGCCCACCCACCGGCGTCGCTCTTGTCGATTTTTCACAATGGCTTCTCTTTGTTACATATGCAATTTATTCATTCATTCATTCATTCATTCATTCATTTCTTTATTTCTTTATTTATTTATTTTTCTTTTCACGTTGTTGCAGAATTTTCAAGCGCGCTTTGAACGAACATAACTTCACTTTCACCTTTGAAATCATTTCGTAGAACTCGCGAGAAAAATTTGGTGGGGGGCCTTTTTGTGACTTACTTGTACAAAATGGACGCGTTCGTTTGGTCACCATATAATACCATTGACGCTTGACATCACTAATATCCCATTATAATGATTGGCAAGAGAGATATATATGACTGACAACCTTTGGACGATCTTTTATGACGTTTGATTTGTCACTTTTTTTTTTTTTTTTTTTTTTTTTTTTTTTTCAAGGAGAAAATAAACTCAAAACTCACCGAATTCGGTGTAGACGTACGGTACGACAATTCCTTATCCCAAAGTCGCGTATTCCGGGATCAACCTGAGACAATTTAACGTCAGCTCTGCCCAGTTCCGTCAGCCTTAATCTAGAGTATCTAACGCGTGGAATTAAAAAAAATAAAGAACATGTTGCGTTATATCTTAATTAAATCTTGCGAAGATAAAGAAAACATAAGAGAGCGCAGTTAGTAACATTCCACGATCGAGAAGTTTCTCTGACCTATCCTATGATTAAATCAAATCCTGTTTACTATATTTTTCCCTCTTTATTAAACGTCGGTACGTGTAATCAGGACAAAATATAGATGCGTAAAACGATTTTCCATGAAACTGGTACTTTTCTGTATTTTCAAAAAGAAAAAGAAAAAGAAAAAAAAAGAAAAAAGAAAAGAACAAAAAAGGAAGAAGAGAATATAAGAAAAACCCGCGAAATCGGATTAGCATGAAAACGATACAGATAGAAAGCGCGAGCATTATATGGTTGGGTTAAATTCGAATGGATATTTAAAAGAGAACAAATAATCGATAAGCAACGATCGAATGGCGATCGTCGGCGTTGTTCCGATTATTAATTCTTTATTCAGGCCTATTATTATCGTCGGCATCACTGGCAACGGTTAGACAGTAGTCAGCATTATTACTTAAGACGGATATAAAGTCGAGCTTCGGTAATTGATAACGCTAACGATAAGCGCCAGCGTTCGCTCATTATAATTCATTCCTTTATTCTTTTTCTTTTTTACTTTTCTCTCTCTCTCTCTCTCTCTCTCTCTCTCTTTCTCTCCTTTTCCTTTTCTTTTTCTTTTTCTAGTCTACTTCCTCCTCCTCTTCTTTTTCTACTTCTCCTTCTTCTTCTTCTTCTTCTTCTTCATTTTCTTATTCCTCTCCTCCTCCCTTCTCCACCTTGATTTCAATGTCGTTGCACCGTCGTCATCGCGGTTGTGCTGCAATAGCTAAACGTAGACGATCACGAAACTCTGCGAAATATTATACGTACTTTGAATCAGCATATCTTCTAATCGCAACACGAGGAACTAAGATCTCGCGTTACCGTTAATCGCAATGCACGTGGCGTTAACAAGGAATCGCGTCTGTGACGCGCCTGCGCACGCGAGTCCGCGAAAAAAGAGAAGACAAAAAGACAATGATTATATAAAAAAAGAGAGAGAGAGAGAGAGAGAGTAGAAACGAGGCAAAATTATATCGCGCATCTGCATAGAGATCGTTGCGAAGGTCCTTTCCGCAATTAAGAAGTTTCCTTACCTTGTTAGCACGATTTAAAGAAGGGTAGAAAATAAAAAAAACATAAAATAAAATAAAATATAATGCAATATAATATCGTTCGATCATTGCGTGCGTTTTGGCCAGTGTCAAGTGTTCTTGCGGATAAACGATATATATATATAAAACGATTATTTTTACTCGTCCAAAACGAGTAATTCGATCGACCGTTACAATCGAGATCTTTTATTCCGTTGCATCGTTCGATTTCGTACGATCGAACGAGATCGAACGAATATTCCTTAGGTGCGATGTAAGGAGGAAAAAGAGAAAACGAAAGAAACGAGTGAAAAGAGGAATGAGAAGAAAAAAAAGAAAAGTACTTTGCGTCCGTAGATATTCCTTATCGGATAGATTTTTCATCGTTATCATCGGACCTTAGCGTTCGCGGATTTTCGTCGTCGATCGCGATCGACGAGGTTTCACGAAATATATCGTTCGGAATGATTTATTTAAGGGGGAGAGAAACTTCAATAATAAATCAGATATCGATACACCTCGAGAGAGTCACGAAGCTGATAACGATTCCGATATCTATACGGAATTCGTGATGGTCGATTGATAATTCTTCTTAGGATCCCCCAGTCCCCGTCCACGTCCACTTTCGTTCTTCGAGTTAGTCGTTGGGGGGGGGGAAAAAAAAAAACAAAAAACAGAAAGACCCAAGGATCGTTCTTACGTAGAATGTCGCCGGATGAAATGATTGAAGGAATGAGAGACGAATGGAAGGATGTAAGAGGAAGGATTTAATACAAGGAAGGACATTGTCCGTTGTCGTTATTATTATACTTACATAAAAATTACATCTCGTTGAATTAGCGCCAGCGTGTCGATCTTATTCGATGCGACGTGGTCTATCGTGTCCCGTTCGCGGTCAAAAACGACGATACTCGTGTGCCTGTTAAAATCACCTTTGGATGGCGAAGGAGGAGAAGCAGGAGGAAGAGGAGGTGGAGTAGGAGGAGGAGAAGGTGGTAGAGGAGGAGGAAGTGGAGGATTACCTTTCGGATCGACGAACGTTATCTCAATAATACTTGTCGAATTAATAGAGAAATGATATTTATATATTATGGTTGTTAAATAAATCCACGTATATTCCAGCTTCGTTCGGTTTAATTAACGGAAGAACTTCGTCGCGATTGATTGATTTTATGTTAAACGTTCGATATATATGTGTGTATGTACATAAGTTTGTATCTATGTATCTGCGTATATATATATATATATATATATATTATATGATTGATGCAACCGACGATATGAACCGTGTGCCACACGCGGTCGTGCTTGACTGATAAACGAACTGTTAAGCTCGGCGGCCGTAGTCGTTGTCGTCGTCGACGTCGTCGTCGTTCGTCTGCACGACGCACGCGGGATCAGACACACAAACCTCTCTTTCGTTTCTCGGAGGAAAGCACGTGTGTTATTATCTTGACCGATTTGCCGCTTGATGCCGGTTGACTTTGATGCTATTGGTAGTGGTGATTGCGTTGGCGGTGTGCCGGCGATGGTGGTGGCTGATGGCGTTGGCGGTAATGGCGTTGGCGTTGGCGGTGGTGGTGGTGGTGGTGTGGTGGTGGTGGTGGTGGTGGTGGTGGTGGTGGTGATTGTGGTACTGCTGCTGCTACTTCTGCTTCTGGTACCGCCGGTGGTAGCACCGATGGTTATTGCTATTTCTATCGCCAATGTTTTTGCATTTTCCTTGACGATCGATATCTCGACTATAGCATTTAATAATGAACAGAAATAATAGATCGATTTATTCACTCTCCCTCTATCTCTCTGTCCATGTAAAAACAAACTTTCCTACGTTTCTATCGCAGTTGAAGAATTTTGCTTCGAATCAAATCATTCCCTCCTACCTCCCTCCCTCTCATCTTCCACAATCTTCATACGCGTCTTCTTCGCAATCGTAGTCATCGTCATCGTCATTCTTTAAAATTCTCTTCTCCGCTTATCCTCCTCCTCATCCTCTGTCTACGATCTCTCTTCATCCCCACCACACCCCCATACCTCGTCTCCTTCCCTTCTATATCTTTGTCCAACATCACGCTCTCTCATACCGATTGACCCATATATACTATTCCGCGTTCCGGGTTAAACGATCTACTCTACGCGCTCTTCTTTCTTTTACTTATTTCTTTTCCTCCTTCTCCTCTTTGTCCTCCTCCTCCTCTACCCCTCCCATAATTCTCGCTTCAACTTCCTATTACTACTTGATGGAATCTTTCGAACGCCGGGAGGGATACGATACACGACAACGCGTGACCTTTTTAATTCATACCCTTTGACGATTTATAAACGATGTTATTCCTTCGATTATATTCGATGATTCGATTCGATACGATACGATACGATACGATACTATACGATGCGATACGATCGTGTTCTCGCGCGAAAAGTTGTTTTTTTTTTTTTCCTTTTCTTTTTTTATTTCCCAAGGATACTACGAAGTATATTTTTGGCCAACGTTTTTTCCGTTTTCTTTGTTTTTTTTTCTTCCATTTTCTTTTTTAATTTTCTTTTTTTGTTCCGTTCTTTATTTCTCTGCTACGTCGTCGTCATCGTCGCCGTCGCCGTCGCCGTCGTACACGTATACCTAACGGAACAAATAAAATAATTCGTAGAAAAAGGAGTATCTTCTTCTTTGTCGTAGGATAAATATCTTTAACCGTAGTAGAATAAATTTCTATCTCCTATTAACTCAACTCTTAGTGTTTAAGTTTTATTTAGGTCTTATCGGATTTTCTTCGAGAACTTTTAATACCCATGGAAAAAGAGGGAGGGAGGGGATTGGGGAGAAAGCGAAAATAGATTTAGAATCTCGAAACTTGGAACGCATTAGCGTGTTTGTCGCATCCGCGCGTATTTTTCTTACAAAATTTCTATCACTGGTGCATATAATTTAGCGATTAGCGCGAGTTTTTGAATAAATTCGTCGGGAAGACTTATTTACGGGGAAAATTTGTAATCACAATGAAGTCAAGTTTGGTGAAATAGAAGAAAAAAAAAAAAAAAGGAGGAAGAACGAAAGAAGGAGAGAAAGAAACGCGAAAGAAGCCTTATCATTTTATTTATCGAGTTAAATAAGTATACGGATAAGTTCTTGTATTATACTGAGTCATTTGAATTTATCAACAATGTTATATATCGTTGCCATGCGATTTGTATAAAAAATTTCAGTTGCTTGTTCATGGCTCAAATCGTGATTTACCAGTCCCAGACAAAGAATTCTCTCGATTTTTTTTCTTTCTTTTTTTTTTTTTCTTTCTTTCTTTTTCTCTTTCAAACAGATACGAACAAATCGGCATAGTATGAGGAGTCTATAAATGGTTAAAAATATAATCGAGAAAACGGATAGTAAAAAAAAAAGAAAAGAAAATAATCAGCCGGGAAGTACTTTTGTGCCGAACGACAGATTAAATGTTATCTGGAATCGTTAATTATTTTTCCTTCTGCTTATTTTTTTTTTTTTTTCTTTTTTAGAAACGATTAAGATCTTGAGCCATTAAAAAATAAGAAATACCCATCTTGATGACGCGACATAATCGAGAGGGAGCATTTCGATAAATATTCGTTACGGAGCCGATCAATCACGTACCCATATGCAAATTTTACATGGACGAAGTAAAAACGTTTCGTAAAATTGTATAAAAGTTCGTTTTCTTCTTCTTCTTCTTCTATGACGTCTCAACAACCACGAAATCTTGATAATTATTTAACGAGCAGTTCTGAGCGAAGGAGAACGAGTGAAAAACGAATTTATATACCGAGGCACACAAATTATCCAAATTATACAAACACACACACACACACACACACAAGAAGCAGCCTTGAATATTTTTCCTAATATCTTTCAAGTGAAGTCGAAACTCTTTTTTGCGAGCGTAAATGAAGACAACGCGAAACGAAACGAAACGAAATAAAACGAAACGGAGAAGATAAAAGAAATGTACTATAAAAATTATGAACGATTCTTCGATAACACCTAGTCGCAGTAATTTTTCGAGTGAATCGTATTCTCCGTGTGTCGTAGGAACACGTCTGCCTCCTTTTTTTTTTCCTCTTTTCTTTCTTTTTTTTTTTTTTTTTTTTTTTTTTTTTTGAACAAGGAAAAACTTCACGCGCATACGATCGATCACTATGCTCGAATTGTCGGAAAAGGAAAGGAAAGAAAAGAAGAAAATGAAAAGAAAAAGAATAAAAAACGCATAAAGATAAGTTTCGAGTGTGTGCGTGCGTGCGTGCGCTCGTCATCGGTAATCTATGGAATTTGTCGAAAGTATAATAAGTGGAGTTAACGGAAAAGGAAGGAAGAGGGTATTAGAAGGTGACAAAATGAGAACGGCAAAAAATGCACCCAAAATACAACAAAAGCAAAAAACAAACAAAGAAGAACAGAAGGATAAATCGTCGACATTGAAATCCGCGATCGAACGGTGATAAATATATATACATATATATATATATATATATATCTACGTACTTTACTGACATTAGTTTAGAAAACGTGCCACTAATATACTTACCTTTGCATGTACGTACGTACGTACGTACGTAAGTAAGTAAGTATCTATACTTGAGAAGTTTTCTTATCGTTACATATATATATATATCTATCTATATCCTTTATATACTCGTACTCGTTACCACAAGATCGTTGTCGTCGTTGTCATACGATTCAATTGGACGACACGATCGACATTCCGTACGCGTATGTATGCATGTATGTATGCGTGTATGTATGCATGCATGTATGTATCCGAAGGAACGTTGGGATTTACACGTCTATCGTGTGACGTAAACGTCGTCAATGAGAAAAAAAAGATAAGGAGATCTCGATTAAAGGCATTTATGTATATACACTGATTTCACGTGCATTACAAATGATATTCTCAAGATAATCCGATTATTTTGTTCTCTCGGATCTCTCTCTCTCTCTTTTCTTTTTTTTTTTTTTTGTTTGTTTTAGATTTTTTCCCCTCCTCTCTGCCTTTTTCCTTTCCTCGATTTTTACGTACCCTACCTAGGCTTCTTGTATCGATTAAGAAAGAAAGTATGACGCGTGGACGAAATCGTTTATATCATCGTATCACGATTTTTTTTTTTTTATGTATTAACAATGTAACCGAGATAGATAGATAGATAGATAGATAGATAGATAGATATATAGATAGGTAAATGGATAGAAAGAGATGCATTTACATTGTTTATTTTCATTAGCAATCTCTTTAAAGAAGCAACGAGATAAGTAACACTAATTGCTTTTCTCACGAAACTTCGTAACAAACACTTCTAATCTGAGGTATTTTACAGAATCGTAAGCGAGCCGATTATCACTGATAAGAGAGAATTTGTTGTCATCTCTCTCTCTCTCTCTCTCTCTCTCTCTCTCTCTCTCTCTCTCTGGATAACGTTTACCATTCTTGACGATAACGGCTACGCAATTATGTTACTTCCAAAGTTTTATGGATCCTTTTACAATTTATTACTTTATTTTCATTAAATATATATCATTACTTTATTTCCATTGAAATCGCATGTATACGAAGCCTGTCCGTTATATGTAAAATTTATTTTCGATCTATTTTCAAATATATATTTAATTATTTATTAGACCTCTTCTAATAAATTAAAATGGCCCGTGTGTAGTATATATTGAATATCTCCTTTAATTAATCACTTGTTAGTATCTCGAAGCTAAATCTCTCCCTAATGAAATTATTAAATTCCGATCGATACAATTTTTCAATTTAATCTCATTTAATTAATATCGATTCTTCGAGAGATCGCAAGTGTACCTTCGAATATCAATGCTATTATATTAAAAAAAAAAAAAAAAAAAGAAAAAGGAAGAAAAAAGAGAAGGGAAAAGAGAGAAAAAAAAATTAGATCGAATATCCGATAACGTAACGTAATATTTTTAATAATCATCGTGGGTACTTACCTGTATTGTATCCATAGATTTAATATATGTATGT
>OU964980.1:4364934-4372434 GCA_918808275.2 Dolichovespula sylvestris
ATGTTGTAAACAAACGGAGCAGCGTGTTCCGTCGTCATCGGGTGAGTTTAGCGAATCCACCACGGAAAAGACAAGCGAGAGAGAGAGAGAGAGAGAGAGAGAGAGAGAGAGAGAGGAAGGGAGAGGCCAAGAAAAGAGGAACAACAACAACAACGAACAAATAAAAAAAGGAAAAACAAGAAAAAGAAGGGATGGAAGTGTTGTGGAAGTGTGTAGGAAAGAAAGGGAAGCAAAAGGGGTGTTCGGAGTAATCCGTTGGTCCTTCTTCGTGATCCGGCTTAACAATGGCAATGGTAATTCCGTACGTTTTTTCCTCAGTTCAACCCTAATTTCATGATTTCAACGTTGTCGTTTTACAAACTCTTTCTCCCCCCTCCCCTATCTCTCTCTCTCTCTTTTTTCTTTACTTGTCAACAATATATCCAGCTCGGACGATCGACAGCACGCGTTTCTCTCTCTCTCTCTCTCTCTCTCTCTCTCTCTCTCTCTCTGTCTCCGTCTCCCATCTGTCGTCCCGTGTCCGAGGGGTGGCAAGGTGAACGTAAAGGAAGGAAGGAAGGGATGAGGGAGAGAGGGAGGGAGAGAGGAGAAGGTAGGGAGAGTTGTAGGCACAATATAACGGAACCATGGCACTAAGCTTCTCTGTGTTCGATGGGATGATGCGTTTCTAAATTCGGGGGAGGTGGCAGCGGGGGGGGGGGGGGGGGATAGAAAATCTCGCTGAAATCTTATAATAGATTTTCCAAAATATTGTGTAAATCGACGTGTTGTAACGTGTAACGCCGTACGCTCGTGTTCGTTCGTTCGCATGTACGTTCGTTTGTACTATCGTACGTGCGAGACTAGGACACGGCTCGGATCGATGGGGTGAGACACCCGGCCGATGAAAAGTTTTTGGGGTGAAACTCGTCGAAATTGTACATACGTACGAAATACGTCGCCGGCTGTTTAATTCTTTTCCCTTCGATAGAGAATGAGAGAGAGAGAGAGAGAGAGAGAAGCGCGCGCGCGCGCGGAATTCACGCGTGCTAAAATAAATAAAGGGTTGCTCCGCCTTTTATTACATGCGATCCTCTTTCCTTTTTTTTTTCTTTTTTCCTTTTCTTCTCTCTCTTTTTTTTTTTTTTCAAAGGATCGACAAAATTCGGGAGAACGACGTTTTTTCTTTTTTTTTTCTTTTCTCTCTCTCTCTCTCTCTCTCTCTCTTTTTTAGGGTATACGCGCGTTTCACCCCTTTTTTCTACTTTTCATCCCTTTTCAATGTTTTTTTTTTCTGTTATTCTCTTTCTCTCTCCTTCTATTTTTCTCCCTTTCTCTCTCTTTATCACAAACTTTCCAGAATCGTGGATTTTTCACCCCGTTCGTTCGACCGTGAAAATTCGTGTTCCTCATTTTGACCTTGAAAGGGTTCTCCCCACGCTCAACTGCTACCCCTCCCACCGGTCCCATATATATATATTTTAGCTCGTTCCTTTCACTTTCGGAATCAGAAAAACGGCCTTCTCTTTTTCTTTCTTTCTTGTTTCTTTTGTTTGTTTCTTTTTTTTTTCTTTTTTCTTTTTTGCTCGCCAGTCTCCGCGAGTTCGTCGATCGTCGATAAATCGTTCGTATCGCAACAATCGATCCTTGTTTTCTTCCTTTCAACGCGGCTCAACGCGTTTTACCTTTGAAATTAAAAGTTTATAATAGATGCGGGACGCGCGTGTTTGTTAGCCGCCGTACAACAATACCACTGAACGCGTACGCTTCCTCTCGAGAATCGATCGTGGCCGACATTGAATTTATGCGATGACTATATATATTATAGTTATATAACTGATTATTATCGGAATGAATGATCGGCAACGTCTCGATGACTGTCGTAACTAAGATCAATAACGTTCGAACTGTTAAAAAAGATAACTCTGCTCGTGGGTTTCTCATTGGCAGGTACAGTAGAAAACGGCCAAGTCTGCATCGATTATTCTATCATTCTGATAATTTCTTCCCCCTCCTCTCTCTCTCTCTCTCTCTCTCTCTCTGTGTGTGTGTCTCTCTGTCTCTCTCCTTTTTATTTTTCGATTTAGACGCACGTTCGTTCTCGCCTTTCTTCTTCGTTCGAGTGGCGGCGGAACTATCGAAGTTATTACGCCCGGAGCCCGATGAAATTTCCAAGTTCTCCCAAGACGATGAAGTGGATGGAGAGGAGGGTAGAGTCCAAGGGTAGTTGGAGGGAAATAACGGGGAACGGGGAAGGGGGTGGGGAGCAGGGGGGACGGGGGTGAGAAAGGAAAGGAAAACGAAGAAAAAGAAAACGAGGATGGCGAGTGAGAGAGTGAGTGAGTGAGTGAGTGAGTGAGTGAGTGAGAAAGCGAATGATATAGAAAGAGAAAGAGAGAGAGAGAGAGAGAGAGAGAGGCTTTGATAATTGCAATCCACTTTCTCGTGAGGGGTTGGGTGGATATAAGCAGTCCCGTGGTTGTGGGGTGGTGGCTGATGACGAGTAGGGGAATCAGGGTGGTGGTGGACCGGGAAAAAAGGGGAGGGAGAGGGGTGGTGTGGCCCCTTCGGTTCGATACCTTTCTTAAATTTACCACGAACTTCTCCGTACTCGAACCACCACCACCACCACCACCACCACCATCACCATCACCATCGCCAGGCTTTCTAAATAAATGACGAGGAAACAAGAGTATATTGCTCGCGATTATGCCGAAATTGGGAAAGAAATAAATAGAGAAGTTAAACGTTCGGGAAGAAATGAGAGAAAAATTTACGAGATCTTTTTCTTTCTATTTCTTCTTCTTCTTCTTCTTCTCTTATTTTTCTTCTTCCTTCGTGTATTTGCTTCCTTCTATTTCCTTCCTTCTTCCTGCGCGTGCGCGTGCGTTTTTCTTTCTTTTTCTATAGCATCGTATATGAGTAGTACTTTTGATTACATTAAAAAAGAAAAAATATATATATATATGTGTGTGTAGAATATTTCTCTCTCTTCTATTTTTCTCTCTATCATCCCCTCTTTCTTTCTTCCCATCAAGATATATATACTCTTCGTACGTATCGGTTTAATTTTTTTTCAAGAAGAAACGCCTAAGATCATCGTTACTTATCAGGTACGTAGATACGTAGGCGTTGGTAGTTTCGCCCACGGGATAAGAGAGGAGTGGCGAGCAAAGGAATGGAAAGGAAAGGAAAGGAGAGGAGAGGAGAGGAGAGGAGAGGAGAGGAGAGGAGGGAGAGAGAAAGATTTTCGTAGGGATGATTTTCCGGGCGAATATCTCTTCGATAGAATCCTTAATGAAAAATTGCCGGTCTTTTGTCCATCGTCGAAATCCGTCTTTCGTTTCTTCTCCCTCTCTCTTTCTCTCTTTCCCACCCTAGTATACCTCTTTCTTCCTCCCCCGTTTGCTACCACCATACAATCGCCATCTCCCTACCTCCTCCCTTCCGTCCCGTGTACACCAAAACTCCTCTCTCCTCCAACAACTCGCTAATACACGTCTCCTCCCACCCCCCCCCCCTCCTCGTTTTTCGGATCTCTCTCTCTCTCTCTCTCTCTCTCTCTCTCTCTCTCTCTCTCTCTCTCTCTTAGAAACCGCAAGATATTATTGATTTTTATACATATCCTCTCGAGGTGTACTCTCGTTGGTGTGGGTGGTGGTGATGGTGATGGTGGTGGTGGTGGTGGTGGTGGTGGTGGACGATGGTTCGGTTCAGTTTTTCGTAGTGTGTTTCGCGTCTATCCGTGTGTTTGCGTATCAAGAGTAGTAGGAGGGAGCGAGCGGGTGTAGAGGGGTCTATTGGGGAGAAAAGGAGGAGGAGGCGGAGGAGGTGGTGGAGGTGGTGGAGGAAGGGGGGGTCTAGCTGTGTCATTTACTCATTGGTCGTTGGTTCGAGAAGGACGTGGAATCGTCGTTGCCTTCCGCCTTCCCTTTTCAAACCGACGACCCCGACTCTCTCTCTCTCTCTCTCTCTCTCTCTCTCTCTCTCTCTCTCTCTTTTCTCTACTCTTCGGCCATCAAGCAAAAGGAAAACTTCGATATAGCGCAAGCGCTAACGCACGCTGGCTTCTTCGAATACGCCTCCTATTTCTTTCTCTCTCACTCTCACTATCACTCTCACTCTCACTCTCACTCTCGCTCACTCTTTTTCTCTTTCTATTTCTCTCACACTTTCGTTCCTTCTTTCTATATATCCATCCATCCATCCATCCATCCATCCATCTATCTATCTATCTCTTTCATTTCTCTTTGTCTCACTCTCTTCTTCAAAATTCTTCCAAGCCTCCTCATCATTTCTCTCTCTCTCTCTCTCTTTCTCTTTTTTATCTCACGACCCAAGATTTTCCCTTTTTCCCCCCTTCTTTCCTCAAAGAAAAACTTCCTTCATTCTTCCCCATTTCTTCAATATTTCTTTTCTTTTCTTTTCTTTTCTTTTTTCTTTTATATCTTTCTCTCTCTCTCTCTCTCTTTCTCTCACTCTCTTTCCTTCTTCTATACGGTCAAATAAATTAAGAATTTTATTTTCGATTAACCTTATCCCCAGCTCCGTGTCAAGGCGGGATTTTGTTTTTCTTTTTTTTTTTTTTTTTTTGCTCGTTGCAGTGATATTGTTATTTTTCCTCTTTTCTTTTTTTTTTTTTTTTTTTTCCTCGTTGGTTCGTTCGCTCGTCGGTGAGAATCGATAAAAAAGAATTTTCCTTCTTATTCTTTTTTCTTTTTCGATCGAATCAACGTCAACGTAGCAACTCCGTCGAGAAACAGTTGATCGTTAAACCATCCGACAACTTCCTCTAATGCTGTTTCTTTGGATTAAATACAGGTTGATAAGAGGGTGGATGGGGGTGGGAGATGGGATAGATAGGGATGATGGTGGTGGTGGCGATACCGGTGGGTACCCCTTTTGAATGAGGATAGAATTTGCATGGTAATACACAAAAGGGATCGCGGATCCGGAGGCAGCATAAGTTGAAACCCGATTATAGAGTGCCTGTGTTATACATAGTTGCGTATATAATACACCTCTATATATATATATATATATATATATATATATATACACATACACACACTCTACACGGGAAATTTCAATTAACGCGTGTCGGAAGTACCGTTCGCAATTAATACAATACAATGCGATGCAATGCAATGCAATGCAATGCAATGCAATGCAGTGTAGTGTAGTGTAATGCAGCGCGGTGCAACGCAATGCAATACAATGCGACGTAATACAATAGTATTCTAGAGAACGAAGTGTTGTTTCGTGTTGACGCGGTACGTAATGTAAGTACATACGTACGTTACGTACGGTCGTTAAGTATTATTAAATTCGTTTTATATCGGCATCGGTGAAATAAACGTAAAAGAGAGCTCGTGTAACAGGTTAAAGGACTATTTGTCAATAGGATATCTCGTCTCTCTCTCTCTCTCTCTCTCTCTCTCTCTCTCTCTCTCTCTTTCTATCTATCTATTACGTACGAATCTCATTTGTCAGGTTACAACTTTTCAACTCCTCGACCCCCTCGTATTTGACAAAGAAGCGACCCTGCGAGCGACACCCCTTTTTAAAAAGTGTAATCGATCGTTTAGAAAACCGAGAGGCATGTACATATATATATACGTAAACATACAAGTACATATATATGTGTGTGTGTGTGTGTGTGTGTGTGTGTGTGTGTGTGTGTGTGTGTGTGTGTGTGTGTGTGTGTGTGTGTGTGTGTGTGTGTATGTACGTCCATGCACGAAACGAATTCAATCGTGTAACGTGATATATTTTGAATAAACTTTAGGCGATACACGGAAATTTAATGTTTGGATTGATTAACGTATCGTATTTTAAACGTACGTCGATAAAAAAAAAAAATAAATGATATTAATTAGAAAGTGAAAAAAAAAAAAATAAAAACGAGGAGGGGATAATAGAGAGGGGGAGAGGGTTTGGATTAAAACGTAAAGAAAGATACAAAGAAGAAAAAACAAAAGACAAAGCGTGTAAAATTGAATTTACGTAAGAAATAAATTTTTATTAAGTCGACTTTTGTATCGTCTCCGCACAAATTTATATACCGTGCATATAAAAATAAATAATGGCGATAATCGAGGTAGGAAGACGAACGAAAGCGTGTGTATGTACAAAAGGTAAATGAAAACAAAAAAAAAAGAAGACACATAAAGCGATTATAAAATAATAAACGTAAACAAATGCAAACAAAAAAGAAAAGGAAAGAGCGATGCCTATATAAAATATCAAATATTTTGTATAAACGAAAATATAATTTGTATAATTTTTGGTGAGCTTATTAAAAATAATGCTTTGCGAATAAATATATTGATAACGATAAGTGCAGAATATTAGACGGTTTCGTTGGACTAGATCAGGCAATAGGAATCATATAACTCGTCACTCCAAAATGACTAGATGTGCTATCGAATTTTCTCCTAATCTCGCAAAATACTTAATCGGTATTTCTTTTTTCTTTTTTTTTTTTCTTCGTTTTTCTTTACACTATATTAATATTAATAGTAATATTAGTAATAATAAGAATAATAAGAATAATAATAATAATAAAAATAATAATAATAATAATAATAATAATAATATAATACAAATCGTATATATAGTATATAACCATTCTTTTCACACATTTATCCCTTACGAAATATACTTAGAGAACTAGAATTTTTTATAGTAGGTGTGTGTGTGTGTATAATATATAATATATATATATATATATATATATATATATATATATGTATATGTACGTACACGTTTGTTTTAACATAAGTGCACGTACATATATAAGTGTACCATTCATCTCATATATATATATATATATATATATGATTCATGATCTCATAATATATACTGTTCTTTTTCCTCTCTTCGAATTACGGATAAGATTTGATTTTGCGCTCAATTATGTTAGTGAAGGCAATGCTAAGAATATCGGGGTGGGGTGTAGGGGGAGGGACGCGTCATAACTAAAGCCATTTTGGATTTTCCGTCGGGTCGTCGTGAATTTTTCCCGTATGCGTCATGCCGGCGTACGATTTTGACGTCTATCGATGACTTTATACGTCCGCAAATAAGGAACGAAACGAAATAAAACGAAATGAAATGAAATGGTCGATATTTTGTCAGACGTTGCATAAAGGATTCTAACATGGGAATGGAAATGAAAATAGAAATGAATGGGAATAAATAGAAATGGAAACGTCCGATAAAATAAATTTCAAAGATCGTCCCAAAACGGTTTGAACGAATTAATTAATTAATAGCGTATCGATAATCGGACGGTGACGAATTCCAAAAAAAAAAAAAATTCAGAACTTCACGTGGTATAAAGTGAACGCATAAAGACGTTTGAAACAATAAAAACAAGAACAAAAAAAAATACGGAAAAGTAATTTATCGATCGAATTAATCGACGGATGCACATAGGAGACGAGCACGACGAGTTTGGGAAGTGTCACCCGATTTTTATAATAATAAAATGTCGAGCGTGTGAGTCGTTGGTGCAAT
>OU964980.1:4384934-4409934 GCA_918808275.2 Dolichovespula sylvestris
ATATACATACACACACACACACACATCACGCACACACGCGCTCACGCATATATATATATATATATATATATATATATATATATATCGTGAAAACGTAGAACGCTGTACATACTTGGAATTGGATGAATGATAGCGAAAATGGGGAGACTAGGGTTCTGCGTTGTCCTTTCGAAAGGGTGTCGAGAAAAACATGTTATAGGATTGAGAGAGAGAGAGAGATAGAGAGGGAAACACAAAGATCGAAGCTTTATGACGGAGCTTTTCGTTCGAAGAATACGAAACGTCGTGAAAGAAAGCACTTTATCATTCGATTCAAGCTCGGTCATCGTTTTGCGCGAAACTAGCAAACCTCGATTGGTCGTTATTTATTGTTTTCGACGTGCAATCAGTATAAATACAATATATACCGATATTTTATAATTCAGTCGCTAATCGTAACTAACAGCGTAAACCTTGAATGATAACAACGGGCGCCGCGTAACGAGAGAAATTATTTTCACAGCTGTTCTCTGTTCTGTTGCACGTGTATACTGCGTGCGTGTAGTACACGTGTAAGTGTACGTGTGTATGTACGTAAGTACGTAAGCGTTACACGTGTACGAACCTAAATGACGATCGAAACGAAATAATCGTGACTATTCGTGGATTAGTAGTGGTACGATTTGGACAGACCTTGTCTTTCTCACGGATTATCATGATTCATAGAAGAATTTTCATTGCTTCTATATACTTTTTTTTTTTTTTTTTTATATATATATACACATCATAGATACCAATACGAAAAGAATTGTTCGTACAATTCGCGATATATTATCTTCGTCTCTGTTGTATGTTCGTTCGCTTTTTTATTTTTTATTCCTCTCTCTTTTTTTTTTTTTTTTTTTACGACGCACCCACGCATGTATCTCAAGATCCGTTCGAGTATAATTGCAAGTTAATTAAGTTTCGTTTGGTCTCGTTGGAAGATAATAATTAATAATTCATTCGGATACAATTGTTCGATCGCGGACAATATTTTCACGTTATTGTCGTTTCGTTAATTATTTTGAAGCAGTTTATTACAGGATGGACGTAAGATATTCTATCGTACAAAATTCAAAAGTGTATATATATATATATATTCTTTTTCTTTTTTTCTTTCTTTCTTTCTTGTCTTAATCGATAAACTTTAAGGCCTATATAACATTTTATTCCGAAAGTTCGTGAAAAGGGGGGAAAGTCGAGAGAGAGAGAGAAGCTTAGATAGTTCGACGAAGATCGCGCGCGTTAAAATGTGTGTGCGTTACTATGGACGGAGGTATACGTACATACGTACGTACGTACGTGTGCGTGGGAGTTAGTGCGTTTATGTGTGATTTCAGTAGAGGCCTATTGATCGAGCGGCGAACTTCGGTCGGTGGTCCGCACACGCGCATAAGTCTTCTCGTAAACAAGACAAATATCATCGGAGCAACAGCAACAGCAACAGCAACAGCAACAGCAATAGCAGCAATTTTGAAAATCCATTTCGCGTCCACCCATTTCGAATCTCTTATTTCCCAAAAAGAAAAAAGGAAAATAATTGTAAAGAAAAGAAAAAGAAAATAAGCAACCGACAAAAGATTTCTCACGAATATTACGTCGGCCGATGCTTCTCTATTCAATCGATTCTCTCGATACGCGATGCCTTGACGTTCCAATTAAAAAAAAAAAAAAAAAAAGAGAGAGAAAGAAAGAAACGAAATAAAACAGAAATAAAGAAAGCATCACGACTTGCGAGTGAAACGGGGAGGAGGAGGAGGAGGAGGAGGAGGAGGAGGAGGAGGAGGAGGAGGAGGAGGAAGACAAATAATAATCCTAAAGTTTAATATAATTGAGACGTATAAATTTAATGAGAGTTTTAAATCGTCGATGTTATACGGCCCCGTAAATATTTCTAAGTTAATTAAACCCTTCCCCGGTTACACTGCACGCGAAGACGAAGTTTCTATATGATAAAAAAAAAAAAAAAAAGAAAAAGACAAAACAGGAAAAGAAAAGAACAGAAAACGGAAAGAAACAAGAATTGACGAAGACGACGACGACGACGACGACGACACGTGGCCGCACAAGGGGGCCTGATCCTCTCCCTCCGTACCTTCCGTACCTTCCGTACCCTTCGTTCCCTCAGTACGACAAAGATCAGAAGGCCCTTCGCGTGTTATAATGCATTCGAGATTCGAATCGTAAGTAAGTAAGCGGCGTATAAATGGAGTTGTATCGCATTTCTATCAACGACGTTTACGTTTCTAGAGTATGTATACGGTATATATGTATATGTATATACATATATATATATATATATGTATGTATAGAAAGAGAAAGAGAGAGAGAAAACTATGTAAGTGGGGATCGAAGGAAGGTTTGGATCTGCGCAATGCGTGTCGCCAGATGAACCACGTGGAGTATTCGCATGCAAAAGACGTCGGAGTAAAACGGGAGGTAGTAGTGTAGACGGCTGTTACGGTCTTTTAGTCGACCCACAAATGGCTAACGGCACGTTCGTTATCGTTACGTTCCTACGGAGATAAAGAGTTTCTATTTGAGAGGCGAGAAAAAGAAACAAAGAGAGAGAGAGAGAGAGAGAGAGAGAGAGAGAACGAGAGAAAATGGAAGGAAAATGAAAGAAGAGTAAGAAGAAACGGGCCGAAAAAAATGGGCCTGATAACACGCACGAACGTTACAAATAAGAAAAATTCATTGTCATTGATTTAGTTTCGTATTAATCGCAATTATTTCATTTGATTTTTATCGGTTTTGATAACGTGGACGCGTACCAACGATAGAAGAAGAATGATTATGACGATCTCCCTCTCTCTCTCTCTCTCTCTCTCTCTCTCCTTAAATAGAGGGGGAGAAGGGAGATCAACTAGAATATCGCAGAACCGACGTCATTAGTTGGTCGTTAATTTCTCACGTCAGTTTATACGAAACATATACAAGAACGGCAGCTGTGTTTCGTTAATTGCACGAGGCATCGAAGAATACAACCATTTCGGAATAGTTTAAACGAGGGAAGGTCGTCGTTGACGATAAGGCAAGATATATATGTATATATATAGAGAGAGAGAGATGAGAGAGATAGAAAATAACTCACCGTGATCGCGATCGGCTCGTTCGAGTCCTCCACGTGAATCGGCCAAAGTAGGCAATCGTCGTCGTTGCTTAGGATCGACAGGAGCTCGCCTTTATTCTTATCCATTTGTCGATCGATTTTAGAGAGATCGAGATCTCTCGTTTATCACGTAGACGCGACCAGCATTGTAGAACTCTCCGACGTTATTAACGCGGCACTTTAATTTCACTAATCTCCGCACTGAAAGAACGAGAACGAAAGCGAAAAAATGATGATGACGATGACGATGACGACGATGGGAATATCTTCGAGAAAGAGAGAGGTTCTTCTCTAACGGAGAAGTTGAAGGTTCGCGAAGATTGAATAAGATAGAGAAAGGACAAACAGAATGAGAATAAGAGTAAGAATGAGAATGAGAATGAGAAAGATGAACATAGGAAAGGAAAATGAGTGGAAAAAGTCGATATGAACGAAACTGCATAAAGGGTCGAAGGGTAAGGAATATTACGGGGAATGAGAATCGGAAGAAGAAGAAGAAGAAGAAGAAGAAGAAGAAGAAGAAGAAGAAGAAGAAGAAGAATAAGAATAAGAAGAAGAGGATTAAGAGGAAGAAGAAGAACGTACGCCTACGACTTGCTCGGACTACTTACTATTGTTTTGGCCATCGTGCCACGATGGCGGCCATACTTGATATGAGAAAGTATCCCCCACATTGTCCACGGCCATCCGCTAATTCCCCCATACACCCCCGCGTTGATTCAACTCCACCGAACACCCCTCCACCGAGCTTTCCACTCGCTCCTTCTCTCTCTCTCTCTCTCTCTCTCCCTCTCTCTCTCCCTCCCTTCTTCTCCTTCTCCTCCTCCTTCATCTAAACCTTCTTGTTCTCCTCCTCCTCCTCTTTCTCCCCCTCCTCCTCCTCCTTCTCTTCTCTTCTTTTCTCTTCTTTTCTCTTCTCTTCTCTTCTCTTCTCTTCCCTCCTCTTCTTCCCTTCCTCGAACTCCCACCAGTCGTCCTACCGCGAAGTCACCCCTTGCGGCGTGCCAACCAACCCCCACATAGTCTTTCAAACTCAGGGATGGATTTCTATTCAGCCTATATCGGGTTCCTTCCTACTTGCCTCTGTTTTTATTTTTTATTTTTGTACTTTTGTATTTTCGTATCTTTTATTTTTCTTCATCTCTGTTCATTTCTCTTCTTTCTTTCCTCCGCCCACCACGGACGATTTAAATTATTTCCCCTTTATTTTTATGTGTGTGTATATTTATATATATATATATTTATGTATGTATGTATGCGTAGTTGGATCATCGTATTTCGTACGACAATCATTTATTTTTTATTTATAATGATCTTTCGCTCGGCCCGCCACGTCGGACTTTCTTCTCTCCATTTTCTTCATATCGAATTTCTCTACTCGATATCCTTGTTTAAGTTGCATATATGTATTTATGTAAAAAAAAAAAAAAAAAAAAAAAAGAAAAACGAAAGAGAAGAAATGAAAATAGGGAGAACGCGTGGTAGGGTTCGTCGATGGATAGTTACAATACTGAACGAGGAGTTCGTCCTTGGTCGAAGGTACTTCCTTCTCTCTTTTCGACCCTCCCGCCCTCCCTCCTCCTCCTTCGCGCACCTGCACGCGCGTGTTAAAAAAAAAAAAAAGTGCGCGAGCGCACGCATACACGCGCCCCGCTAAACTACTATAGCCAACCGTCCGTCCTTCGCGCGAGCCAGCACGAGCGGCAAGTCTTTTTACCCCAGTTCACAGTTTCTCTTTCCCCTCTCTCTCTCTCTCTCTCTCTCTCTCTCTCTCTCTCTCTCTATATCTATCTATCTCTTGGGTTTCGACTCGGCGAGGGTGAAAGTGGTGGGTAGGAGGGGGAGGGGAGATAGAGAAAAGAGAGTGGAAAATGTAGAAAAAAGAAAGAGAGAGATAGGGATAGAGAAAAAGTGATCGTCGAGAGGGAGAGTTTTAGAGAGAGAGAGAGAGAGAGAGATAGAGAGAGAGAGAGAGAGAAGGAAAGTTTTAGAAAGAGAAAGGAAGAGAAAAGGAAAGTTTTAGAGAGAGAGAGAGAGAGAAGAAATGGTTCTTAGTGTTGGTATATTGAGAGTGAGAGTGACAGAAAGAGAAAACTCGTTTAAACGTTGATAGAACGAGAAAGAGAGACGGAGAGAGAAAGATAGAGAGATTGAGAGAGATTGAGAGAGAGAGAGAGAGAAAAGGAGGGAGAATACACATGGGGGTGGCACTTTTACTGGTCACTTGGAATTTGGTACCCCACCACATGAAATCGAATGACACCCTCTCCCCTCTTCCCTTCTGCTCCCATATCAACGCCCTCTCTCGCTCTCTCATCTCTCCCTCCCTCCCTCCCTCCCTCCCTATCTCGCTCTCTCTTTTCTTCTTTTTTTTTTTTTATCTCCATCTCGTTCTCTCTTTACCCTCTTCTCCTAGTCCAGAGTTCAACCTACCGACCGCCCTCGCGCTGCAAATTAGTTTAGCCTCATGGCCAAGTCCGAGTCGATCGCAGCTTCTCCTTCGGTATCTCCCTTTCTTTCTTTCTTCTTTCATTGTTTCATTGTTTTTTTTTTTTTTTTTTTTTTTTTTATTTGTTTAAGTTTTATTTTTGCTTTTTTACTTTCACCAGTAACGACAGCCAGAATTTCGAGAGAGAGAGAGAGAGAGAGGAAATGTATGAGATTAGAATAATGCTTCCTTATCATCCTCTCTCTCTCTCTCTCTCTCTCTCTCTCTTGTCTTTTCCTGTTTCTGTTCGAAAAAAAGATAAAGAAAAAGGAAATAAGAGGTATAAAATAAGGAACAAAGGAAAATCACGTGGGTGATACGCGCAATGAATATCAGAGAAAGAGTAAGAAAAAAAGGGAGGATGTTTAATTGGCGTCGATACAAGACGAATGATTTTTAAGAGGGAGGAACAAATAAATAAAGGAATAAATAAAGTAAAAAAAAAAAAAAAACAAAGAGAGAAAAAAGATCGATCGAAGGCTCGCGTTTTCCATCTCTCTTCGGGTCTCCTCCTCCACCTCGTCCTCCTCTTCCTCTTCCTCGTAATGTCCTCCTTTATCTTTCGATTCTTTTCTATATATATTTCTGTACGTACACACATACACACGTTCATACATACGTAGGGTATATATGTACGTTGCATAATTCAAAGGACAAATTGGGAAAAGACCGACAACGACGACGACGACGACGATGGTGGCGGTGGTGTTGGTGGTGGTGATGGTGTTGGTTGTGGTGGTGGTGTTGATGGTGGTGTTGGTGATGGTGGTGGTGGCTTAGCGAGGTCTGAAACGCAGAGTAGCGGTCAGAACGTAAGCGTGGGCTACCTATAAGGGCGTTCCGCTTTGCGGCCACGCACTTGTCACGCGATTCCATGCAGTATTGATAATGATAATGAATGCGGCGGTCTGCATCGGCTGCCGTACGTTAAATTAATGGCATTAAATCGAGAACTCCGCGGCGTGCCCTTATGACGGATAATTTCGAACTAACCTGGTGTGCCCTCGAACGACGATGACGACGACAACGACAACGACGACGACGACGACGACGACGATGATGATGATGCCCTTTAGTCTACCACAACCTCCATTCCTTTTTATATCGACGCTCTCTCCCGGTGCTTACTTTCCCATCAATATTAATATACATAACCGTACGAAACCATAAGTAAATCAACAGCAACCACCATCGCGATTATTTCGTAATTTCTACTCTCTCTCTCTCTCTCTCTCTCTTTCTTTCTTTTTCTTTTTTTTGTTTTCTTTTCTTCTTATCTTTTCTCTTCGAAATTTCAGTTTTTCTTTTTTTTTTCTTTTCCCCCCTCTCTCTTCTTTGTCCTTTTCTTCTCTTCCATTTTGTTCGTCAACTCGAATCCACGATTCCTCCTCGAAATTGTCTGTGCGCGAGACTAGATAGGAGGGCCAGACAGACACCACCCTTTTGTAATTTTTTCTTTTCCTTCCTCTCTCCTTTCCTTCTCTTCGCTCGTTCTTTTTCTTTTCTTTTCTTTTCTTTTCTTTTTTTTTTTTTTTTTTTTTTTTATATGGGCGAGTCAGCAGTAAAAAAGCGCACGAGTGGCCGTGTCGCACGACCACGTGCCACGTGCACGATCGTCGATTCTTCCTTTCTATTTGAATAGCGAATGCACAACCTTTCTTCTGTGTTTTTTTTTTTAATATTTTTTTCTTATTTTTTTTTCCCTCCCTCTTTTCCCTTCCCCTCGTGTCTCTCTTTCCCTCTATCTCTATCCCCCTCCATTCGATATCCGTTTCGATATATGCACCCGTCCTTTAGATCGGATCGATCATTCGATTAGTAAATCCCGTAAAGCGATCGATCTATCGATCGAACAATAATCATCGTCCTTCATTTCGTTGAGAGAGAGAGAGAGAGAGAGAAAAAAAAAAGAAAATAATTTATCTTAAACGTTGATCGCGTCGTTGAATTTTTCTCTCTCGCTACCCCCCCCCCCACCCCCCCACCCTCTCCCAACCCAACCCATCTCTTCCTTTTCTTTTTAACTTTTTACTTTACGTCTACGTTTTTCCTCGAGTATTTTTTCTCTTTCTTCTTCTTCTTCTTCTTCTTCTACTTTTCTTATATTTTTTTTGTTCCTCTCGTCAGTCTTTTTGCGTCACTTATCGTAGCGTGAAATTGAGACGGGGCTTGTCTCGAGAAAGCAGATGGAATGGAGAAATGTCCAGCTAAAAAGAGGGACAGCCGGTCCTCTCTCTCTCTCTCTCTCGAAGCAAAATGGTATAAAAAAAGAGAAAAGATAGAAATAGAAAAAAACAAAACCAGGAGAGAGAGAGAGAGAGAGAGAAGCTTAGAAAAACGTAGGTTTTTTTTTTCTTGCTTTTTTCGTCCCTCATAGTACGACCGTAATAAAAGGCAAACGTTCGTCGAACGTGAAATATAATCACCGAAGCGTCCCAGATCAATTCGGTATTATTAGCTCGAGCCAAAAGAGGGTCGCCTATTACCGGACAGCTGGACAATGGTCGCAACTCCTGTCGATTTTAATCCAGTTTTCGATAGTTTTTTTCTTTTTTTTTTTTTTCCTTTTTTCCTTCATCTCTCTTGTTCTCCTCCTTCTTTTCATTTATCCGAGTAACGTGATAGTAACGGTAGTGGCAGTGGTGTAGCGGTACTGGTAGTAGTAATAGTACTGACTTCATTCATGCGTACTTATCAATGAAAGATCTGTTCGGTTGATAACGTGTCCTGTAAAAAGTAGCACGACGAGAAGTTCATTCATTTTCTCTCTTTTTTTTTCTCTTTCTTTACTTATTCATTTATTTATTTTTTTTTTTTGTATTAAATTGAATTCCTACCTCCTTCGTTTTATAGTATTAACGCAGAGAAAACAGGAGAAAGAAAAGAAAAGAAAAGAAAAGAAAAGGAAAGGAAAGGTTAAAGGTAAAAGGAAATGAACGAACGATCTCCTTTCTAAATTAAATATCCATTAATCGGCGTAAGATAAAAACATTAGAAAAGTTCTACCTTATCGACGGGGGTTTGTTAGAAAAGTTTTTGTACGCGTGTTTCACAGTGACTTTTATACTTCAGCGACTATTATTCTCGATTCAATTTTCGTTACATCTTTGGAACTTTGTTATTTAGATGAAAAAAATTAATGAATGAACGAATAAATGAATGAACGAATGAATGAATGAATGAACGAATGAACGAATGAACGAATGAATAAGATACAAAATTTCTTATCGAACATGTGACCCGTATAGGATAGCGGTGATCCACTTGTTCGATCCAATCTCTAATCAGTTTGCTCGTAAAATATTTGTTAGAGGAGAGTGAAAGAGAGAGAGAGAGAGAGAGAGAGAGAGGGGGGGAGGACGGAGATATCGCAAATAATTTTTTTTATCTTATCGTTAACATTGAAAAATATATATGAGATATAGGAGACGTAGGTATGGTAGGTAACTACCGTCGGTATTCCGTAACAACGGTAAAAACTCATCTATGGAAGATAATGCGTATTAGAAACGCCCTCTCGTCGATATAGAAAGATTCAAGTTGGTTAATATGAAAAATGGGGGGTGGGGGAGAGAGAGCAGAAAAACGAAGCGGACAGATACTTTCCAATGTCGTTTTAGCTCGATCGATAAAAAAGAAAAATGGAAAAAAAAAAGAAAAAATAGGAAAAATAATACCTAGCTCGAAAACGATCTAAACCTAAAAAGTTGTGAACGTGGTGAACGTTGGAAGTTGTGGGCGAAAATGGACGACAGATTTTTTTTTTTTTTTTTTTTTTTTTTTTTATAAAAGGAGGAAGAACAAAAAAAGAAAAGAAAAGAAGTAGAGGAGAACGGACGAAACGTAAATTGATCGATTGTTGCGAAATAATAATCGTCGTATCGTCAATAATTGACAACTTTATCGTAGGCAAGACTGTAAGTCATTCTTCCCGGTCGATTACGACTGGGTTGGGTATAAAAGACATACAGACATAGAGAGAGAGAGAGAGAGAGAGAGAGAGAGAGGAAAGAAAAAGGAGAACAGTGTTACTTGATCCAGTTACACTTTAGGGGTGTGGGTATATCGTCAATGGTCAAGGGGTTAGAATCGTCACCCTTCTCCACCATAGATAGTAGGATAGACCAGGAGGAGATGTGTCCTTTGTCGAGCGACCGAGGACGGGTAAGAGCAAAGTACAAAGAAAAAATAAAGAAAGGAAAAAAAAACAAGGGAGAGAGAGAGAGAGAGAGAGAAAGGGTAGTGAAGAGAAGAGAAGAGAAGAGAGGACAGGAGAGGAGAGAAGAAAAGAGAAGAAAAGAGAAGAGAAGAAGAACGCTCGAGCGTGCTTTCATGGGTACGCTAAAATATTCATTGTCTGAAAATGGGTGTTTGTTAGAGTGTGTAAAGGCGAGAGAGAGAGAGAGAGAGAGAGAGAGAGAGAGAGAGAGAGAGAGCCGGTTGCTGGAGAGAGTGCCGAGAGGACCAAGATACACACAGAGTAGTCGCTTGGAACACGATGTAGAGGTGTTCTATTATATCCCAAGGCACGAATCCGCTCGAGACTCTTGCTCTAGGGTTCGTAATCCCTTACCCTTCTAGCACCACCTCCTTTTCCTCCTCCTCCTCCTCCTCCTCCTCCTCCTCTTACCCCGTAAGAAATTCAATATCTTGTTAGGGTTGAAACGTAATGGTGGTTTTCCTTGTTTCTCTTTTTCTTTTTTTTTCGATCGACATCGCCAACGTGAACTTTTGCTAAAAGATTTTTTTTTCTTCTTTTCTTTTATTACTATTTTTTTTTTATTTCTCTTTTCACCCCTCTATCGTCCCTTCTTTCTTTTCTTTCCTTTTCTTTTCCCTTCTTCTTATCCATTCTTACACGAGATTCTCCTTCTCCTATTAACGAATCGTTTACAGTCACTCTCCCATTCTTTTTCTTTTCTCTCTATCTCTCTCTCTCTCGATCCTTCCTTCCTTCCTTCCTTCCTTCATTTCCTTAGCCCTATTCCTCCCAAGTCTTCCCTTCGAACACTACCCCTCCTTCCCTCCCCTCGTCGTTCTCACCCTAGCCCACCGATCGGATTTCTTTTTCGAACTTTCATAATAATAAAGTCGTTAAGGTCCTCTCGGTCATTAGTAGAGGACATACCGATAGAACCTGCTGGTTCACGCTCGAGATACCACTTGACGAGTTATCCCAGCCAAAGATTTTCTAAGATCGATCGAGCCAAATGTCTTTCTTTCACTCTCTTTCTTAACGCGCACACACACACGCGCACGCACGCACGCACGCACGCACGCACGCACGCACGCACGCACGCACGCGTGCACACTCTCTATCTCTCTCACTCACTCTGTCTATCCGTCTGTCAATGTCCGTCTCTATCCATTTTAGTCAAATCACGATCCATCGTTTCTTCTCCATTACCATGATACTCCTCCGTTGGTTTTATTTCCACGGTACTTTATTCCAGTCGGTACTTTAATCTCGCGATCGAAAATCGTATGCTTTTGAAATGACCACACCGCCGGTTCGCGTTATATGCGGAGAGATACTCGATGAGAAAACGAGAAAGAGAGAGAGAGAGAGAGAGAGAGAGAGAGAGAAATAGATAGATAGATAGATAGATAGATAGAGAGAGAGAGTGAAAGGTAGCGGTAGACATAGCTTAGCGAGTTGCACAAAATTGACGTTGATTAAAGAACGCATTACGGCTCGGCGTCGTAGATATTTTTCAAGCTCGTCTAGCGCCGTTAGCGTAATCGTACGGTTGGGTTTGAAAATTTCAAGGCTCGAAGAAGAGAATAATATATACCTACGTACGTACATATCTATATACTTAGGATACATACGTACCCGTATATACGTATGTACGTATGTATGTACGTACGTAGAGGTATATAAGCAGGAGATTGTCGTCGTCGTCGTCGTCGTCGTCGTCGTCGTCTCGTTCAGCCGTATCACCGTGCAAACGGCCCGAGGGCTACACGCGAGAGAAAAAGAGAGAGAGAGAGAGAGATAGAGAGAGGAATAGGGATAGGGTCGACACTGCTAGGACCAAAAGGGAGACCTGTTTGTGGTTGTACGAGCTTGGTGACAGAAGCTTCCTCGCGATGAAGCACGTTGTTTCCTCCGAAGAATATGGATTTTATGCATGAATAAAGAGAGAGAGAGAGACTACTCTCCTCCTCCTCCTCCTCCTTCTCCTCCTTATACTCATTCTCCTCATCCTCCTCATTCTCTTCGTCCTCATCCTCTGCTTGCTTGCTTCTTCTTCTTCTTTTTTTTTTCTTCTTCTTCTTCTTCGTCCTCCTCCTCCTCCTCCTCCTCCTCGATGATCCTCCTCCCTTTGCTATTACGAAAGGACCGGCCGCGCCTCCCTTTTTCCGACTTTCGACGGACTAATTCAGCTTACGCGTCACCCACACGTCAGTCCACGTTATATCAACGACCCTTCGACGGACAATAACTTTCTCATATATCTTTTGATATTTTTCTTTTTTTTTTTTTATTCTTGTAGGTGATACTTCCAACCCCTATCTTCCTCCCTCCGTGTACACGCTATATATATATATATATATCATTTAGTTTTTAAGAATTTCGTTTACATCTTCATTATTTATTTTTCATCTCCTGCTTTTCTTTTCTCTCTTCTTTTTTTTTCTTTTTTTTTTTTGTTAAATGTAAAAAGAGATACGTCCCGTTTTTATATGTAACACTTTTATACTTTCGACGAAGATCAAACGTTACGAGAGATAGAGAGAGAGAGAGAGAGAGAGAGAGAGATCGATGAAAGCTGTTAGAAATATAGGATGCAATAATTAAGTGTTCCTCATCGATAGGAATATTCTCCGTTCTCATCGATAAAGTAACCCCATTGAAATCAGAGAAAGAGAGAGAGAGAATGTTTGCAACGAACTATACCGAGCGATTAAAATTCATTATTCACGAGTAAAAGTTCCTATCCGTTCCGATCACACGTGAAATAAGTGATCGTGCGTGGAAATTACTTCGTTTCCCTTCTCTCTCTTTCTCTTCTTTTTTTCCTCCCCCAACCCCCCACCCTCCTCTCTCTCTCTCTCTCTCTCTCTTTATCTCCTTTTTCCTCGTTACATTCAATACAATTTTTGACTCGTGCCACTCCCCCGATGTACCCATTAATTCCAACGACCAATCAGAAACATAGAAATGTCGAATACGCGGTTTCTTTTTCTTTTTTTTTTTTTTTTTTTTTTTTTTCTTTTAATTTTTCTCCTTTCAACGAATTCCTAATCGTCGTCAATTTCATCTCTCTTTCAATATCTCTCTCCGTGTATTTATATGCGTACGCGCTATCGTTTTATCTTTTTCTCTTTTTCTTTCTTTCTTCTTTTTTTTTTTTTTCTTTTTTTTTTTTATTCTTACCGAGGGATCATCGACAAATATATCGCGATAATCCGAATTGGTTACCACGGCGCGGTGGTGTGTTCGGTCGGCTGATGGTGGGATCGAATTGATTTCCGATTCAGACCAGACTTTCTTTTCTACGTTCGACTATGAGGAGAGGAGAGGAGGGAGGGAGGGAGGGAGGGTTGGTTGGTTGGTTGGGTTAAAGCTTCGTCGAGTGAGAGTGTACACGCGGAAAACTCGAGGAGTGTCGTAGACTACGAACTGTAGAGAAGAGAGTGAATCTCTCTACACAAACGAATACGCACACACACACACACACACACACACACACACACATAGAAAAAGAGAGAGGGAGAGAGAGAGAGAGAGTGAGAGGAAGATACATCTCTGTTTCTCTCTGACTATCTTTGTCTGTCTCTCTTGTTTTACGTGTATACGTCTATTCAGAATCATGCGGCATGCCTCGTAAATGGAATAATCAGTGACACGAGGGAACCCGGAATATGCTGTTGTCTTCCTCATCATCCTCCTCCTCATCCTCCCTATTCCTTCGTTTTCCTGAATCGTCACGACACTCCGCCATTGGTCCTTCCTCCCTTTTTCCTCTCTCTCTCTCTCTCTCTGAATCTGTCTCTCTTTCTCTCTACGAAAAGCTACCCCTTTTCTATCTCTATCTATCTATCTATCTATCTATCTATCTATCTATCTATCTATCTATCCATCCATCCATCCATTTCTCTCTCTCTGTCTTTCTTCGCGTCGATGAATAATCAAAAGGTTTATCCATCGGGAGACACCATCGTAAGATTAACCCTTCCACGATTTAATTTTCGTATTACCTTTTTCGTCCGTCCGTCCGTCCGTCTTTCCTTTTTTTTTTTTTTTATTTATATAATTTTTATCTTACGATACAATTGTCGTAAGCTTTGTCGTAATTAACGTTAGACGATTCTAATCGCGAATTTTCTTCGATACATCCGTTCGATTACAAGGCGATCAAATTCGGTACGAATTAATCGTCTTTATCCGAGACGAGAATGAATTTTTTATTTTCTCAATCGTTAATAATTTTGTGCGATCTTCTCGTTAATTATTTTACTTTACAAAGGATAAATTTAATTGACTAATCGATAATACGAAGAATAGGTTAGATAACGATGATATCGCGTTTCGGTATAATCCCCTTTGTCTTTTGTAATGAAGGAAACAAAAAGTGTATATATATATATATATATACGTACACACATACATAAACACATAAACAATATAGATTTGGAATAACGAGATAAACGATGTATTAATGATAGTACGTTTCTTTCCTTTCTCTTTTATCCATCATCCCATCGAATAATTCTTTGATACTTTTATCGTTCATCTAATCGTCCCGATTATTCGGGATAACGATCTCTCGTTTCATCTTTTGTCGAAGATCAGAACAATATATATATACACACACACACACACACACAGATATATATATATATATATATATATATATATATATATATGAGAGAAAGTTTTCGCAGTATCGGTTTCCGTTCTCTCGAATGGATCCTACGAGGCGTCACGTTGCATCGTGGCGGAGAAACTCTCGGTGTGCAATCTGTAACGCCTCTCCTTTTTCGCGCTACCATTCGGTACGTTCGTGGTAAGCTGCCGTAGAAAAGTTTTCCCAAACAGTTTTCGAGGAGAGGAGAGATGGTCTTTTCAAAGGGAAACTCGCTCATTGACTCCATGAGTAACTGCACGTGATTTTCTTATTATCGAATCGAAACTTAACGACAATCGTTATTTATCTCCAATTCCAAACGAAAATTCTCTTTCCCGTACAATCATATCTCTCTCTCTTTTTAACTTTATTTGTTCTTTTATTCCGGTGTCGGAATTTGACGACTTTTACGTTTTTCGTTTTTCTTTCATCTTTTTTATTTTTTATTTATTTATTTTTTTTTCTATTTCGATTCGTATTCGGCAACGTTCGATCGCTTTAACCACTTCTCGTTCGCGTATCTAAAGTTTCTTGTCTTTTTATTTTTACATGTTACCTTCCCGATGACTTTCTTTAGAGAAAAGAAAAAAGATAAAGATATCTTTTCTGTTTTATGTTGATTTGTGTGATGTTTTGAAGGAAAAAAAAAAAGAATAAATAAATAAAAAGAAGTAAAAAATAAAAAAGGAAGAAGAACGTTAGATGGACGTAAATTAAATAAATTGATCAATGTAGGATTCGCATTGAATACACATAGAAAGACAGAGCCAGAGAGAGAGAGAGAGAGAGAGAGAGAGATAGAGAGAGAGAGATAGAATAAGTGAACGATTAATGGATTACTGTTATTCGAAACTATCGGTATTACACGTTGGAATATATACACCCAATTATTTTCAATTAGGTATCTCATACTTCTCATTGTATATAATTCGCCACACGGTTTGGTGCGCTACGGTTGTTGGTATCATGGAATCGTCTCTCTCTCTCTCTCTCTCTCTCTCTCTCTCTCTCTATCGTGTAGTTACGGCTTGAGAAATTAATCCGTCGGCGTAACACGTACCACCGCAGCTGTCGACAACGCTATGATCTACGAGAGTCCTCGATCAAGAATTCGAATCCACGACGACGACGACGACGACGACGAGGGGCGGGGGTGAGGTGGGTTTGGTG
Source organism: Dolichovespula sylvestris (assembly GCA_918808275.2). Classification (NCBI taxonomy): domain Eukaryota; kingdom Metazoa; phylum Arthropoda; class Insecta; order Hymenoptera; family Vespidae; genus Dolichovespula; species Dolichovespula sylvestris. The sequence goes on from OU964980.1 coordinate 4,400,584, forward strand.
GAAGGGGTGGAGGAAGGCGCGAGCCATTTCTAGGAAATGGAAATTGCGAAATTTCTCACGACTTATCGACGCTCCTGAAGGGTAAGGAACGACGATGAGGATGAGGATGAGGATGAGGATGAGGATGAGGATGAGGATGAGGGTGGTGGAGGATTGAGAATCAGAATCGCGAGGAGAGGGGTGTGAGGCTTGAAGAAGGATAGAGAGACAGAAAGAGAAAGAGAGAGTGAGAGGAGGACGGAACACAGACCCTATGTAACAGAGAAGAGTGAGGAGGAAGGGTTGAGGAAGAAAGAGAGAGAGAGAGAGAGAGAGAGAGAGGGTTGGCCCGATGGTACTTTCAGACGTAAATTGCAAATGTTCCGGAGAACCGGATAATCGGATAATCAGCCAGACTGTTCTGTCTCCGTTCGCCATTTCCAATATTCCGCTTTTCTCGAGGATCCCCGACGACGATGAAATCGAAGTGAATTATCGTTGAAATAAAAACGTAGTTCTCTCTCTCTCTCTCTCTCTCTCTCTCTCTCTCTCTCTCTCTCTTTTTATCTTTACCATGTACTACCCGTTTCGATGGAACTTAATCCTTTCTGGTAAATTTTCGCTCGTTGTTTTTCTCTCTCACTCTATCTCCGTCTCTCTCCACTTTCACAAGGATAATATATCTCCCTTTTGATTTGTTCGTTCATATAACAAACGATATTATTTTTATTATTATTATAATATTATTATTGTTATTGTAAAACGCATCGAGTAAAATAATATCCCTTTCTTTTTTTCTTACCCCATCTTTCTTACCTTTCTTCGTTCTTTCTTTTAACTTGAATTTATTTTCTCTTTTCTACTTTGGTTTTCCCTTCTCCTTTTTCTTCTTCTTCTTCATCGCGATAAAGGAAGGTAGGTAGGTAGGTAGGTAGGTCTCTCGATCTTAAGAGATTGGTTTTAAAACCATTCTTCGGCTTCATTCTTCGTACGATACGTTTTTAGCGTTAGAGAAAACGGTCGTTCGTTCGATTCCATTATCGAACGGAACGCCGTACCTACCTACCTACCTCCCTCCCTCCCTCCTCCTCCTCCTCCTCCTCCTACCTACCTGCCTCACAATGTTCAATAACGTGAGCCGCAAACCGCATACCACAGACCGAGAGCACCGGAAGTCTCTGTCCCACGTCCACTCGTAAGAGGACGACCGCTCGCCGTCGATTGGCTGCACCAATTCGTACTTAAATTATTCGCTTCATTCCCTATCTCCTTCTCTCTCTCTCTCTCTCTCTCTCTATCCCCTTCTCTTTAAGTGCATTATATCTTTAACGATAATGAACGTGGAAAATATCCTCATTATCGATAGAGATTTCGTAAGGAATTTGTGTGTTGTAAGTATGGTTGTATAAACGAATATCGACTATTTGACATCATCCTCGTAGGTGCTATTAATTTGATTTAATTTATCGTCTAATAGTTCTCGTTTTTTATCGGAAAAAAAAAAGGTTTAATTTTTCGAAGGAGAAAGGAAAAGGACAAGGGGTGGGTGGGGGGGGGAGGCAAAAAAAGTGAATGAAGAATAAAAAGGAAAAAGAAAGGAAGCTCCGGTTTCGTTATACGGAATACCAAGGGGATTATCTTTCATGGTAAATCGCGTTATCGTTAGGCGAATACCTTCCATCTTTCTCTCTCGGTTAATTCTCTCTCTCTCTCTCTCTCTCTCTCTCTCTCTCTCTCTCTCTCTTGGTTTACGCGAGAATGCTCTCGGCGAGTGTAGATTTTATAATCGCTGACAATTATCTTCTCTCTCTCTCTCTCTCTCTCTCTCTGCTCTGCTCTACCGATTATGTATATATTAGGATAATGTATATAATATATACAATCGAACGTTTCTATTAACTCGAAATATTCTCCTTCAAGTGATTTCGATTAAAATAAGATATCTTTCTTTTTTTTTTTTTTTTTTTTTTTATCGCTCACGAGGTCAACGGATCGTTATTTCACTTTTGTTGTTGAAGTAATGGAGATTTGTCGATCTAATAAAAAAAAAAAGAAGAAGAGAAGGAAAAGTAAATAACAACGAGAACATTTTTATTTGAATATATTGTTTCTTACGAATGAAAGATAAGAGTGAAAGAGAGAGAGAGAGAGAGAGAGAGAGAGTAAGGGAAATACAGTATGCGTGTTTAATTTAAATGAAACATACTGTATAATATACCTACACTATAATGATTAATTCGACGATACGCTTTACTACCTACGGGCTATGGACACAGTATATTATACATACATACATACATACATACATACATACATACATATATATTTATAATTCGCAATAACAGAGAAGGCAACGGGTTAGAACACTATCCATTCCGTTAAGGATAACTAACGAGACTACGCTTGTTATGAATAAAAGCTAAAGGTAGAAGTGGTTGTAACTGAAGAGGAAGCGTTATAATTGTGGTAAATTAAATAAAACTCTATTCTATGCATATATATATATATATATATATATATATATATATATATATCACAGTGGATCCAATCGATTTAGTTCGTTAAGTTACGTTTCGTTACGTTTCGTTTCGTTTCATTTCGTTTCGTTTCGTTGCAACGAAACGAACGGGCCTTTCTCGCGGTCGCTTTTGAAACGTTTTCAAGAAGGATATTGGAACGTTGACTTGGGGGGGTTTGCGCGTGTGTGTAGGTGTTTGGAGTGTGACAGGACAAGGTAAAATCGAATGGCACTGATAACTGCTAGCCATTAGTGATAACAACTTCAGACTCGACGAATCGTTCTGCATCTCGAACTGTCTATAACTGCCAACTGCACAGTTCGAGATAAACTTTTGTTCGTCTACCCTCTCGTTCCCTTCTACCTCCTCCCTTTTCTTCCCCTCTCTCTCTCTCTCTTCTCCATCGCTTTAGAAATCTCTTCTCGCTTCTATCCGTCTCTCTCTCTCTCCCTCTCTTTGTGTTGGATTCTCATCGAAATGATGGTAAAAAAAAAAAAAGAACGGAAAAGAAAAAAAAATATATTGGAAGTCCATGTTCGTTGAGTTAATAGTCACCTAAATAGTCTAATCGTTTCAACGACGATAATCCGTAGTACGTGAGAAGGGCCATAGGTTTTATACGCTTACGTTACGCACGTCGGTAAATACACCTACGTACGTACGTGTGTATATATATATATGTATATATATAAAACATGGGAAAAAAATGTTATAAACGTTATTACATTCGTCGTAGGAGAAAGTTAACAAAGGAGACGATAGGAGGGTGTAGAGAACCAAGGAACACAGTCTTAATTACGCCGATTTGAAATCTTTATCGTTCTCTTGTTATATCGCGTAACGTGCCTTGGGCTTTTGTTCGAGCCAATTCAGAGCTTCGCCGCCTTCGCCAACCCCTTCCCCCCGTTACCCTTCGTATCAGTAGTATGCAAATAATTACACCCTTCTAGAGCAGTATCTCTCTCTATCTCTCTCTCTCTCTCTCTACACGTTTGTTCCGGCTGTCATAAATCCAGTAGGAATACGGCTGGGCTGTCTTCGGTCCGTGACGAGGGTTTGACTATGGTTGCTCTCAAAGGGACCGTTTCTAACGTCATGCAAAACGGAAGGGTCTCCGAGGTGAGATGCGTACTGCACTACCACTGCTATTACTACTACTACGATCGTTATAACCAACCTAATATAAACATCAACGCGCGCGCGTTCGGATAAAACAATATACCGGTGCAACAATGACAAGTAGAATTGATTTTAACTTTGCGACGAATTTACACTCTTGTCTTTTGTCTACCGATATAGCTATATATTATATACGTATATACGATGATGACAATGACAATGACAATGACAATGACGACGACAGAAGACACTGACGTATGTCATGTATATATGTATGTATATATGTATGTAAGATCGTTTCGAACAACTGTCGGCAGTTGTTTAACAGAGAAACTTGTTACTCTTCTTCATCTTATTCTTCATCCTCCTCCTCTTCTTCTTTATCGTCGTCGTCGTCGTCATTCTCTTTACTGTAGCTCGCGCAATATGCATGCACATATTCTCCTACACGCGAGATTTAACCGAAGTATAAAGATAAAGTAGATGAGAAGTTTCTAACTGTAACCGATCATTTCGTATCGGACGAGATCAACGATATTAATTTTCAATTATCGATGGAAAACATTTTTCGTATAATACTTTTCTATCGCGTTAATCATCCAATTTATTATTAGAAACTTGCCTCGAGTATTTTTCTTTTCTATTCCTTTTTTTTTGGGGGGGGGGGGGGATTGTACGAATCGATTTATTCATACTTTCTCCTTCTTCTTCTTCTTCCATCTAACGCATTACGTCGATCAAAGTGTACACACACACACACACATATGTATATATTGTCAATGAATATCGAGTTTCGATAATAAATTCGACGTGTCCGGTGCTAGGAATTTTTTTTTTCTGTCTCGATAAAAAAAAAAAAATATCAACAAAAAGAAAAAAAGAAGAAAAGAAAACAAAATAGATATCATGCAGATCGTCGGAGGATGTTGAACGCGCATGATATATTCTTAAACACTATTGAGACCATCTTGACAATAATCAAGATTTACCTGGAAGGAAGTAAATTATCTCGAGACGAACAATCATGAGCTACTACCCGCCAAGTCCGTATACTGTTACGCGTTATGCGAACAATCCCGAGCGAAGGGATGCAATTATAATTAATTGCAACCTGTTCTAGGAACGTCAGGTAGGTAGGGTAGGTAGGAAGGGTAGTCTAGCTAGGTAGGTAGATAGGTAGATAGGTAGGTAGGTAGGTAGGTAGGTAGGTAGGTAGACAAGCACGTTATACAGAGATATACCTTACACATGGAACTAAGCATAGAAACTATGATGAAATACTCGAAGCAACAACACACGACCCTTTTGATGTATGTAGAGAAGAGAAACCTTAGTAACTAATCAACTCTCCGTTATAACGCATAACGAGAGAGGCACATTTCTTCTATTCCTGATTATAATTCGATAATAGAATAGAGAAATCAAAGGAGATATGATAATTCAGTTTATTGTGGATCTGAGATAATGAGGAAAGTAGAAAAAGTCCAAAGAAGATAAACTTACGTTATTGTCTAATTAGTGAGAAAAAGAGTGAATGAGAGAGAGAGAGAGAGAGGGTAATAAATAAAATTAACTGCACTTAAGCGAAAATCTTCCAAGCAATGGGGGTTTACCCGAAAGTTCTTCGTTTATGACGTTAAAAATCAGTTAATCCGTACCGTCGACTTCTTCCTTTCTTTTCTTTCTTTTTTTTTTTTTTCTACGCTAATTACTACTTTTTCTTTCTTTATATCGTACAAATTACTTGTACTTAAATCGTGGCCCCCCCATAAAAGGGATATCGGTTCGAAAATACGATTGGGATAAATTGATAGAGTGCGCGTAATTGAGATTGACAATGAAATAGGATTATCGAGGTAAATGAATGAAAAATGTAAAGTATTATTTGATCATGGTTATCGATATAAAAGTGTACGAAGAAGTAGGTATATGTTCGAACGATATCGTTCACTTATTTCTTACGATCTAATATTACCCTTGGTAACACACACAGAGTGAGAGAGAGAGAGAGAGAGAGAGAGAGTTCGATCGACTACTCCGTTAATTTCATTTGGCATCGATTGAAAACCGTATCTCTTCAACGTTCGTGTAAATGGGGGGGGGGGGGGGAAGGGAAACGAACGAAAACACCAAGCATGCCAGTTCGATAATTAATTGCCGTTCGTGCGATCGCGTTTACGTTTACTATTTACGCGAAAGTGCCATTAACGTTGGCCGGACCAGCAGGTGTCCTCGAGTTTTACCGGTGCCTCTCTCTCTCTCTCTATCTATCTCTCTTGTTTCTCGGCCATCCGACGTTTTCCTACGGATCCTCAAGCGTCTCGTTCGAGTCCGAGAATCATTTAGAATGATCGACGGATTGTATTGTTGTCATTGAATCGCGTTTCGTTCTACGCTCCATCGTTAAACGATCATTCTCTATGCTCCTTTGTTTCTTCCTTAATTTAATCTTTTTTTTTCTTTCTTTTCCTTTTGTGAAAACAAGCGCAAAAAAAAAAAGAAAAAAGAAAAACATAGGAGAATACATTTTCCCGGCTTTGATATAGGTACACGACGTTTTATTAATATTTTATCGTCTTTTATATTTTCGAAACTCGAAAAATTAATATCGCGAAGTTTTACTAACAGAATTGATAACTATATACGCCCAAAATACTTTCCCAAAGGAGAGAGAGAGAGAGAGAGAGAGAGAGAGAGAGAGAGAGATGGAGAGAGAGAGGGAGAAGGGATTTATTTTCTTACTTGTTCAAAAGGTTTCGAGACAGGAGATCTGGGAGTTCGGAGTGAACGACGTTGCCTTGACTGAACGATGAAATATGATGGCCTTCTAAAAACTTTTAATTACGTCGAACTTCGAGCTTCTGGTTGTACGTGCGATCGAGTCAGGAAAACGAGGTTTATCCGGCTTTATGCTCTTATATTACATTTACTTCTTCTCTTTCTTCTTTTTCTTCTTCTTCTTCTTCTTCTTCTTCTTCTTTCTTATCTTTTTTTCCTTTTTTCTTTTTTTGGAGGAATTTTTTAAATCCGAAGAAAACGAAGATCTTATATCAGCGTGCGTATACGCGGGCTTTACGAGATTTTTTTTCTTTTTTTTTTTTTTTTTTTTCTTTCCATAAACTTATATTCTTCCGTTCATTTTTATAAATTAATCACATATATAATACCATATTAACACACATAAAATATCTTCTTATATCTTAAATTATTTAGTAGAATGAAAATAAATTTATTACGCGTAACAAATAAATATATGTGAATGAATTATTATAATAAACAAATAAATTCGTCAAACAAACAACAACGACAACAACAACAACAACAGCAACAATAATAATAATAATAATAATAATAATAATAATAATAATAATAATAATAATAATAATAATGATAAAAACAGTTCATAAAGAAATTCATATTTTAATCTTTATCAATGTCAATTAACATTAATGTATGCGCCTGTATATAAACCAAATTGTATACTAGTGCATCAACGTTCTTCAGTGCACTTACGAAACTAAAGAGAATGCAAAAGAAGAAAAAGAAGAAGAAGAAGAAGAAGAAGAGGAAGAGGAAGAGGAAGAGGAAGAGTAAGATGAAAGAACGAAAGAGGAAACATAGATAGAGAAAAGCAACAACGTTAGGAAACGGGCGGGAGGGGGTGGGGGAGGACGGGGGAGGGGGAAAAAACGTGCGATTAGTCCGCGGAAATATTAACGAGTTCATGAATTATTCAGGCGAAGTATTAAAATTCCCGGCGGGCAGTATCGAGCGGTTGTTTAAATTCATTCGACGGGCTTGCTTCCTCGTGTCGTCACTCTCGGACTCTTTCCCGATAAAAATGCATCATCCCCGGCATGATTATATTTCTATACGTTTTTCTTTTTTTTTTTTTTCTTTTTCTACCCTTTTGTGTTCTCCAAACGACCCTGGTTCCTTTTTCTCTCCACCCCCCCCCCCCTTTTTTTCTTACGTATCCTCTTTTTACTATTTTTCTTATTTGTTTCGTTTCGTTGCTTTTTTTTTTCTTTGTTTTACTTAGGAGCGCGTCATTTTCATCATCGTCGTCGTCGTCGTCGTCTTCGTCATCATCATTATTATTGGATTTGTTTTCTTTCACTTTTTTTTTTTCTTTATGGCCAACTTGAAGTATCTAATGTATTTCTCTCTCTCTCTCTCTATATATATATATATTTCTTTTTTTTTTTAAACAAATTAGATTGGACGTTTAAATAAATATACGATATTTAAGTATGTCAGCACGTAAAAATGTTTTAATCAAATTTTTCATGTAATTTGAAACACGATGAATAATGCGTGATCATATCTACGAGTATTTGTACATAAATGTATATATATATATATATGTATATATGTATGTATATAAGAGTACATAGTAATAGGAGATATTTCTCATAGAAGAAATTTCGCGAGGGGAAATAATACTTAATATTCAGGAATAATTTGAAATAACAATTCGCAATGAGAGGAAAAGGGGTAGGGTTGGGGTGAGGGCTTGGGTTGAGAGGTTTGATATATATATATATATATATATATATATATATATATTCGTCGGTAGGTTTATGGATACTATTACCGTTTCGATACCATTGTGCCACTCGAGACTTTAAAGAGCCATTAAGACTGTTTACCGATTCGCAAGCCGCCAAGTTGAAATTAGAAGATCATAACGAGAATTAATGGAACTCGCGATATTGCATTTTCCTTTTTAAGGACATAGAAAGTGTTACGAACAATTATATTTAATATCTATTTTATTCCATTATTTAATTCAAACAAATCTTTATTATTACCATCATCATCATCATCATCATCATCATCATCATCATCATCAATCATTTCTCTTTCTTTTGTCTCTTTGTTTTTAATGTTAATCCGTACTAAGAAATCATCAAATTCACGTATACGATAATCAATTAATACGTTAGTGATAATATCTACATAACTGTGTATCAAATCTATCTATCTATTTATCTATTTATTTATTTATCCGTACAAGAGCCCTACGTCGTTAATGATTAATCTTGGAAGATGGTATTTATCATTGGACAGTTTGTAATTGGTCTCTTGGTTGGTGTTCGTCGGTGGTGTAGCTAGTACACGAAGCGTTTAATTATTCAATGAGGTTAGGTCATCGGGCGTTGCAATATGGCTCGTATTGCCCGGTAATTATTGGGCGTAGCTTCTCACCCCTCCTGCGGGGGTGAAAAGGGGAGACTCTTAGCCAGGGTAACGAGAGAGAGAGAGAGAGAGAGAGAGAGAGAGAGAGAGAGAGAGAGAGAGGTGCGAGAGGCCGCACTTGCCTCGAATGAAATCGAGTCGTGAGTGGTACCACCTTTAGTGCGGTGGTCGGCAAATGCCGAAGGGGTTGTAACAGGGTTGAAATTTCGCACGTATTCTCTTGCCCTTCCCTCCCTCCCTCCCTCCCTCCCTCCCTCCCTTCGCCACGCCGCGAATAAAACGTATAAACACCTCGACGGCCGTTCGCGTGCCAGATGTCGGTTGCCGTCTCGTTAAAGAAAATATTGTATGAATGAAGTGAAATAAAATGAAATAAAATGAAATAAAATAAAATGAAATGAAACGAAAGGTAAGGCCGTTCGTTCGGGCTTTTAATTAAAAATATTTTCGAACTAATGAAAAGTTTCGTTAATAGTACGGTGTAATTAAAAAAAAAAAAAAATATATATATATATATATATATATACATACA
>OU964980.1:4414934-4424934 GCA_918808275.2 Dolichovespula sylvestris
TCGTCCTTACTAAACGTTCGTAATTGAAAACGAGTGAGTTTCACCGTTTCACGAAAGAGAAAGAGCGATATATATATATATATATATATATATATATATATATATATATACATAGCATAGACGAACATAGAAGCATGGGTGCAATTTTCATTTAACTCAGTATTCTAATCATGTCTAATGTATTTGAAGAAGATGAAGGTATGAGGATTGAGACTAGAGAGAAGGAGAGAGAGAGAGAGAATGAAAGACTGCAACGAAAAATTGATTAACCTTTCCGCATTCCTCGGATTCTGTGAACTCATGAAATCTTTTAAACAGCGTTCTAAGAAAGAATTTGTGTATATATATATATATATATATATATATATATATATATATATATTTTCTTTTGAACCGGGCCCTCTCATCCCGTATTTTTTATTTTAAGCATACCTCGAGCTCCTCCCTTCTTTTTTCTTCTCATATTTTATCCAAATATTTTCAAACTCGCGCATTCTTAGTTCTATTTCTTAATCTCAGATAATAAATATAGTAAAATGTATAGGGAAAACTTGAAACATGATAGAGACCGAATTGGAAATGTTTGTGAATAGTTTGCTTAGCTTAATTAAGTCTTCATAAAATATTAATGATCTTTGAAATGCTCTTTCCTCTCTCTCTCTCTCTCTCTCCCTTCTCTTTCTCTGTGTATCTACCTTTTTCTCTTATTTATTAACGTCGGTTAATCAGAAATTGGATACCTTTGAAAGGGTTTACAGGAGCCTCTTTCCCCTCCACACCTTCCCATGGTAATGTAATTAACGCGTAGACAACTAGATTAACGTTTTAATTATCTTCGTTAATGTACACACACACACACACACACACACGGTATACGTCGTTACATATGTATATAAGTAAATATATTATGCTTGTCGACGATCGCGTTTAATAATTCTTGATAGCTTTGCGGTGGTTAACGACGTATAAAAAATTGATCGCGAATGTAAAGGGTTGGTAAAAGGGACATGACAGAGAGAGAGAGAGAGAGAGAGAGAGAGAGAACACGATCGACGTTACAGCGGGAAAACTCTTTTTAAAATGTCGTGCGTCAAGCGAATCGCCACTAAAATGTAGGTCGCAGCGAAATTACACGTCACTTTTTGTTAGACACCCCCTCTGTCGTCTGCGGTAGGGATGAGAGGGTGACGCCCGTTAAAATGAGAGGGTAAAAAAGAGAGAGAGAGAGAGAGAGAGAGAGAGAACTTGCTCGTGTATGAGCATAACTAATCATTTCAGTGAAGTGTTAAAAGAAAGAAAGAAAGAAAGAAAAAAAAGATGAAATAAGGAAAAAAAAATTAAATGAGAATAAATAGTCCGACGGTAGGAATCGATGTTCGCTTTAAATTAAACGATATATATGTGTACATATATATATATATATATTTATTATTTGACGTAAGTATGATTAAACTAATTTTTTCACTCGTTGGGCTCGTGTAAAAAAAAAAGAAAAAAAAAAAACAGTACACATTCGATTTAGCTTGGGATCTTTAATAAACAAAATTGGTACGCGCGATCCTCCATAAACTATAATAATTATAATAACGACGTAATATCGAATGGGTTGAGCTTAAATTCATGATATCGAAGGATATACGTATAACTTTCCAACAGTTCTCCATAATCCATTGAAATTGACTCTCTCTCTCTCTCTCTCTCTCTCTCTCTCTCTCTCTCTCTCTCTCTCTTTATTCACTTTGCTTAAGTACTCGCAAGTTGCAAGGAAACCAGGAAACCGAACTTGCAAACGTAAGCGCCACGAGAGGTTTAGCAGCGGAGTAATACACGAGGAAAGAGGTTGGAAGGGGTGTTGGGAGGGAGGGAGGCCTTTACTACTATGATTTTGTTAACCCGATTCGAGTATTTTCTTTCTCGGTAGAGAGGTTGCTGACCACGATGACTCTTTTAAAGCTTCTCTCTCTCTCTATCTCTTTCGGTCAAAGGCTAACCAAGCTAGGATTTTCAGATAAACCAAACGTTAAGCACGTGTACGTATACAGATATACATACACACACATATATATATATATACACACACACGTACGTACATCGTAGTAGGGAAAACTTTTCCCTTTCTTTTGCTTTATGCATTGCGAACGTCGCTCGATTTCCTTCTTCACAGTCCTTGGAATTTACGTTCACGTGGGACGCATACATATATACATATACGTGCGTGTGTATATATATATATATATATATATATATAAGGCTTTTCTTCTCATTCTTTTCCTTCTTTTCGTTCTCCTTCTCCTCCTCCATGTTCTTTTTCTTTTTCTTCTTCTTCTTTGAGAAACGTATTTTCCTGCCTCGAAGAATACCACCTGGATTTGCTCCTTCTCCTCCTTCTCTCTCCCCCCGCCCTCTCTCTCTCTCTCTCTCTCTCTCTTTCCCTTAGTTTTCCGAGTAAAAGCATATATATATATACATATATACATATACATATATATGATCGTTGCCTAGTCTGGAAAGTTGGTGCTCTGGGTGGTGGTATCGTCGTCTCGAACGTTATGCACCTGCAAAACGTTCCTCTCTCCTGCGTTCTTTTACTGCCATGCACAAAATTACGTCGAATATTAATGCCTTCAGAAGTTGGTTTCTAGTAGAGGAAGGAAGGAAGGAAGGAAGGAAGGAAGGAAGGAAGGGTGGAAGAGAGGATAACCCTAAGGAGCAATCGGAGCGAGGAAAAGATCGTGGATGATCTCCCTCGACGAGACGACCTTGAAGTTTTACCCCCTTCTCTCTCTCTCTCTCTTCGTTTAGTTCTTTTTTCTTCGTCCCTTCCCTTCCTCTCACGATACAACACTTTTGAACACAAGAACGAAATGCAACCGAAAGAAAGTAATTAAAAGTCTTGTATCGTTGAGATACGTTACCTGGATATACAATGGAATAATAAAAGGTAATAGAGCAATTTGCATAGTCGAATAATCTTATCAATGTTTATTTACGCGATTCTCCCCCCCCTCCCTCAAGCCACCCCTCCACCCACCTCCTGTGTGCGCGAGGTATATCGGTAAAATCTTTTAAATCCCGCCGGATTTAAACGGGGAAGAAATTTCATTCGCTAGATCATTGAGTATCATTCGAAATTTTAATAAGCAATCAATATTTTGTTCCTTACCCCTCTCCCTCTCCCACTCCCACTCCCCTCGACCCGCCTCTCCCATGTCTTTCTTCTTTTTTCCTTTTCATACACTTTTCATACCTTTTCTTTTCTTTTCTTTTCTTTTCTTTTCTTTTTTTCCTCCACCATCGTACCATCTCATCCTGTCCATCATCCGTCTCTGTATCCATGATTTCTCTTACATTCTTAATAGTTTTCTTTTGGACATCTATCGGACGGAGTAGTGGAACGAACGAAAAAAGAAAAAAAAAAAAAAAAAAAAAAACAAGTAACAAATAAGATTAAGATGGGATTATCGATTTTACGTAATCGACGTCGCCGTTACATTACGTTTCTCGTTACAACGAAAAAAAAAAAAAAAAAAAAAAGAAAGAAAGATCATAAAGACTCTCGGAGTGTTTTCTTCTAGTTTTGGAAAATTACGAAAAATTATTTTACGAACGTCGTACGTAAATTATTCGAATCCTTCTCGCAGATCGACAGAATTATTTTCGTAATTGTTGGATATCGTTCGTCGACGAACGTGCGACGATATTAAAATTCTAAATCTAAGTAAAATGACATTATCGATGTCTTTTTATTTCATTCTACTTCTTCTTCTTTTTTTCATTTTCTTCCCTCTTTATTCCTTTCTTCTCCTTTCATTAAAATCATCATCGAAGCTTTTTCCTTACTCGAACGCGTCACACTCAGCTAGGATAAAAGAGTCTCTCTCTCTCTCTCTCTCTCTCTCTTTCTCTTTTTCTCTCTCTCTCTCTCCGATAATGAAGTCCCAACGAAAGCACTTAAAATGCAAATCACGGACGACGCGTTAAGGGAGATTTTAATTATATACGTTGACACGCACGCAAATATGCCGTGTGTCGTTTTGTGACGTAAGCATAGGCCCCCGTACGTTCGTACATTTATTTATCTATGCGTGGGAGATATACGTCGGACTTACATTTAGAATAATATATACATATATATGTAGTTATCCATGCTTTGACGGGTGAAACTTAATTCAGGATTGAACTACATTCGGAATAGTAATAATAATAATAATAATAATAATAATAATAATAATAATAATAATAATAATAAAAATATATCATTATATGAAACATGAATGAGAATTGACGTGAACGCACGAGCAAATAACATCAACGGGGGAATTACACATGTACGATAACATTTTATTATTTCGTAGTTTGGAATAATAATACTTGGCGTGAAAGTTGCAAAAGAAGGAATGAGAGAGAGAGAGAGAGAGAGAGAGAGAGAAAGAGAGAGAGAGAAAAGAAACAAAAATGTGTAAGAACAAAAGGAACTTTCGGTAAAATACATATATGCACCGATAGAAGAGAACGGACTCGGCATGATCCACGTTTAATCGCGGAACCAGTAAACATCCTTGTTGGAAGATAATCCTCCTCTCTCTCTCTCTCTCTCTCTCTCAGGTGTACGACTGAGAAAGATATATATATATATATATATATATATATATATATATATATATATATATATATATATACACGCGTGTCGATACGTCTCTAATCCTCGTGTAATTAGCAGACAAAACACGTAGCGACTAGTGACCCCCAAGTGTACACACACACACACATATGTATCTGTACTATATATGAAAGGTACATACACAGTAGAATAGTATATAGAGTAGAGTAGAAGGAAGATAGAACAGGTAGAGAGAGATAGAGACAGATATAGAGATATAGCGAGAGAGAGAGAGAGAGGGAGAGAGATGTGGAAGTACCGCACGGAAACACCATCGTCCTCGATGGGGACCCCTAATATAGCATACCGCAGCATAATGCAGCATAATAAAGCGGGGTATAGCCGTTGGTACGTTGAGATATAGACAGATAAGGGGATATCTTAGTGTTGGTAGAAGCTAGAGAGACAAAGAGAGAGAGAGATAGATAGACAGAGACAGACGGAGAGAGAGAGAGAGAGAGAGAGAGAGAGAGAGAGAGAGAGAGAGAGAAAATTCTAGAGTACATCGAAAGCATAGTGAGACGAACATAACGTTGCTCCCAGTGGCATACGTGAACACAGCAGATGGCTTCTATCCTACACAACCGTTACTCCAACACACACTTACATTGAGAACGTAGAGAAATGAACGCTCGCGCACCGTTAAGCTTGGCAGCACGCTTTCCACCCTCTCTCTCTCTCTCTCTCTCTCCCTCTACTTCAACCTCCTCTTACTCCACCTCCCCCATCTCTCACCCAACGCCACCTACTACTCTCTCATTATCCCAACACAATGAACGTTCTCTCCGGCCGGTATTGGCATTCGTGCGAATTCCAATAGAATTTAATTGGAGAAGATTGAACCGGTATATGTACCCCTACGTACGTACGTATCTACGTGTATGCATATATATATATATATATATATATATATATATAGGGGATATACATGGGGTAAACATGCGTATGTATTTGTTGGCACTTGCACGCACTCTCTCTCTCTCTCTCTCTCTCACTCTCTCTCTCTCTCTATATATATATATATATATATATTATACTATTTCCAAACGAAAAACGATCGGTTATACGTATTTCATTGAACATCGCTTTCAACTATGTGTATATTCCTTCAAAGTGACTCCCCTGTGTCGAAGTTACTACAGTGGAAATAATTTTCCTGGTTTATTAATTCAATGGAGAGAGAGAGAGAGAGAGAGAGAGAGAGAGAGAGAGAGAGAGAGAGACAGAGCGATAGCGCTATTACTCATCTCGGGTTGGTTGTTTCCCGTCTTTTTATCTTCATTTTATTCTTTTTTCCCTTCTTTTTTTTTCGTCTCTTTTTCGTTTTATTCCTCCTCTCTTTTTTATATTTTCCCTTTAATTGATTTTTATCTCCTGACGAGTTAATTTATTAATAATTTAACGTTTGATTTCAACTTCGCGTTTTATAATCCTCTCTTATTATTATCCTCTCTCTTCTTCTTCTTTTTTTCTTCCCCCTTTTTTTTTTCTTTCTTTCTTTCTTTTTAATCCTACATCCATATTGTACGCGCGTGAAACTGGAAATAAATTATTAAAAAAAAAAAAGAAAAGAAAAAATCTAGCGTATTATCGTCATATAGGATACGTATTATACGTACGTGTACGTAGATGCACGTACGTCTGAAATTAATTCATCATAATCTCTTTCTCTCTCTCTCTCTCTTGTTACCATATACAATAGGTAGATAAGTACGTTCGTACGTACGTATATATGTCTTGTATATATATATATATACACGTATATTATATATATATATACACGTACGTACACGTACACCCGTTTAAATTAATTCTTAAAAAATCTCCCTTATTATCATCCTCAATAAACGCATATCGTATATGTACTCTGTATATACTTTAACGTAACATCCGAAAATTCATTCTTAAAAAAAAGAAGAAAGAAGAAAAAGATCTCCCTTATTATTCGCATATACAATGTGTACCTCTATTTACGTACACAGACGAATGTATCGAATATCCGGACGATATATACACACACACACACACACACACACACACACATGTACATGTGTAGCGACGAACGACACGATGCCTTCGGAATAATAATTCGGAGGAGAAACGCACCCTACATCCCCCATCCCTCCCCCTTTCCGTAGTATGAAATATGATGCAATACAGGTTGCGTTTTCCGATCAGTGCATCTCTCGCGTTGGTGGTGGCGGTGGGTCCGTCGAGATCCGAGCGTATGTATTTCGTGATTGCAAATTCGTTTTACATTAATTACGCGAGGAGGGTGGAGGTGGGGGTGGATGGGGTGGGAGGTGGAGTCCGAATGGACACGTAGCAGGGGTAGGAGACGTATGGCGTAGGCTTCTAGGGTCTGGGAGGAGGGCTAGGACGGGCTGGGTAGGTACCTCAATTCCATAGAGGTTTAATTTGTTTTCGATTTACGTGCAACACGCAAAGTAAATAAAGCTTTTGATGGAAGGTACGTGTATAAACGCGCGTCCATCTCCCTGCGAACGAGTAGTATGGCGGGGTGTACGTCGTTGAAAGTGATCGAACCTGCCAACCGATTTTTTGAGTGTGCCGTTCGAAGTTTCCTCCATTTTATCTTTTTTATCTATCCCTTTTCTCTCTCTCTCTCTCTCTCTTTTTCTTTTTTCATTATCCTCGCCCCTTATTTCTATTTCGAACGCCCATGAAAAATAATCAATTTACGTCGATGTAAATTTGACAGTGCAATCCGAGTATCATCGACTTCCCGCTACCATGATATATAACAAAATTAAAAACATAAAGTATACGTCTATGTGTGTATGCGCGCTTATACGTGGTATATAACTATACGATTCCGAAGTTCATCAAGCACCAATCATGATTTTAATTTCTCTTTTCCCCGTTTTTATTCTTTTTTTCTTTTTTTCTTTTTTTTTTTTTTTTCTTTTTGAAATTTCGTTAAGTAAATAATAACTTTATCTCGAGCTCTTATAATAGGTTTATTGGAAATAGTTTAAACTGTAAACCATTCTGTATGCCATTCCGCGTTGTAAATATTTTCGAATCAAAATGAAAGGAAGGAAAAACGAAACGCAACGAAACTGAATGAAAGGAAACGAAACGAAACGAAACGAAACGAAACGAAACGAAAAAACAAAGAAGGAAACGCACCGTAGAATCTATCGAAACGATATTTATTAATAATTAAAAACAAACGAGAACATTGTACAAGTACTTCCTTCTATTTCGATTTTCATCTCGCATGGCTTTCATTTTCATAAAACGATTATTCCGTAATCTCCCCACCCACCCCCATCCCTCCCTACCCTCTCCTTCCAATCTCCCATCCCTCTTTCTTTTCGAACACCTGCAGTAATTCTAATAAATTCATAGCGAGCGTAGCAAAGCAGGAAAGTTTATTACGATCGAAGTAGTAGCATACGCGCGAATTCGTAAGTTACGCGGGAGGATTTAAAGAACGCGGTTGGTCGCAATGAAAGAGAAAGAGAAAGAGAGAGAGAGAGCGAAAAAGACAGAGAGAAAGAGAGAGAGAGAGGGTGGAGAGAGAGAGAGAGAGAGAGAGAGAGAACGGCTTTTGAGTCGGGTTAAAAGACCTCATACCTCTTCGGGTACATAAACCGCCTTAATGCACCCTCGGTAGCAGGCCATTACACCGCGCGCATACACCCCACCAACGCAACCCCTTCTACATCCACCTCGAAAACCATCCCTTCGCCCTCTCCTAGTCCCTTCTCCTCGCTCTCTTCTCTCTTACTCGTTACAACCTTCTCTCTTTCTCTCTCTCTCTCTCTCTCTCTCTCTCTCTTTCTCTGTCTCTCTCCCTGGCAGTTCTCGCACACACACCAACGAGCTCGAACGTTCAGCCACCCCTTAACGCATATTTACGCCGTTATCGAGCAGGTAGAGTAGCTGAAATTTACACTGCCAGTCGCGATACGTTATTTCCACGGGCGAGTATTAACGCGACACTCTCTCTCTCTCTCTCTATCTCTCTCATTCTATCTATCTATATATCTATCTATGTATCTATCTATCTATCTATCTATCTATCTCTCTTCCTCCATGAACTCGTTATATCATGCCCGTTTATTTTTTGTTCGGTGGAAAGGAAAACGAGCCGATTAAATATTAAATAACGCTTTGTATACGCGTCTACGTTTAGGCGCGTCAAAAAATATCCCACGTACGAAATACTCACCGAAAAGTATGTAATTTATTTTTTTCTTTATGTTATTAATTTCTTACGAGTATGAAAATATCATTAAATGGATGCCTCTGACGCCATACGAACAGTGATACGATCTTTTAATTGATATTTATTTTATTTTATTTTTTATTTCATATCTCGCGATATATTTTTATCTTTCTATACATATATATATATATATATATTTGTTTATGAAATGTTTCATTAACTCGATTTATGAACGTCACTTGTAATGAATCAATTTCTATCTAATGTTATTCACGTCTTGTGAATATATAAAAATTATTGTTAGACGTGTACCGTGGGTAATATTAAGTATAAGAAATGAGTACATTTCGTGAAACTTCATTGATATTAACTGCATTATATTTCTCATTGTTTTCTTAATACACGTGTTTACGTTCATATATATATATATATATATATATATATATATATATATATATATAGTTCGTATTTTCCCAGCAGCATTTATTGTCATCTAAAAGAACGGAGAGAGAAAGAGAGAGAGAGTGGGAGAGAGAGAAAAAAAGATATAAAGGTATGGATCATAATTTTCTCGTTCGAATTTAAAAACGAATTCCCTTTGGGGAAGAATAAGGATGTAACTTTTCATTGTTGGCTTTTCCCCTATTATATATATATATATATATATGTATATATATATATATATATATATATATTTATATATATACATACATACATTTTAGTATATATCAAGCATAGATAGAAACACATATACATTGATATATATATATTATACATGGATCGACACACGTGTACACCGCAAAGCTATTAACGAGTATGTCCACGGAAAAATACGATCGGTCTCCGTAATCTAGAAAACTGGGACGGTTTCGTTCGGACTCGTGAATAATGATAATAAAAAAAAAAAAAAAAAGAAGAACAACAAAAGTGAG
This sequence comes from Dolichovespula sylvestris, assembly GCA_918808275.2. Taxonomy (NCBI): domain Eukaryota; kingdom Metazoa; phylum Arthropoda; class Insecta; order Hymenoptera; family Vespidae; genus Dolichovespula; species Dolichovespula sylvestris. Next base: position 4,424,725 of record OU964980.1, read on the forward strand.
AAAGAGGGAGAAAGAGAGAGAGAGAGAGAGAGAGAGAGAGAAAAGGGAAGAAGAAGTAGAAAAAGAAGGAACACAAAAAGCTATCGGAACCTTCCATTTTTTTTCTTCTTTCTCCTTTTTTCTCTCCTTTCTTTCTTTTCTTTCTTCATGGGGGTGGTTGGGTTCGGAGGGAGGAGGAGGAGGCGGAGGGGAGGTGGAGAGGAGGAGCCC